>JBAMAV010001167.1:1200000-1679171 GCA_037043315.1 Amiota communis | reverse complement strand
AAATCGGAGAATTTTGGTTTGGTTCACATGCCCTCAAAAACAGGTAACGGTTTTTTGAATTATTCTCTGATTTTTCATTTTGCGACATGACTCGATTCAATTTGATCCCATCTGGCAACACTAAACAGTTTTGGACATTTGAGGTTACCGAAAATTTTAGTAGGAGTTCCTCTACCCAAAATGATTTCAAAATTCCAGATCGGATCAATAGAACGGATAATATACCACTCAACAGGTTTCTTACGGTTAAACCTATTTGCCGGACCCGGTTCCGGATTTTGACCATGTCAGTAGAAAGTTTACCTGTTAAAGTTTTTTTTGATTTAAATTGATCCCATCTGGCAACACTAAACAGTTTTGGACATTTGAGGTTACCGAAAATTTTAGTAGGAGTTCCTCTACCCAAAATGATTTCAAAATTCCAGATCGGATCAATAGAACGGATAATGTACCACTCAACAGGTTTCTTACGGTTAAACCTATTTGCCGGACCCGGTTCCGGATTTTGACCATGTCAGTAGAAAGTTTACCTGTTAAACTTTTTTTTGGTAAAACTTTCATCTAAATTGGTTAAGTGGTTCTCAAGATATAAAGTTCTAAACAAAAATGTAAGGGCAATATCGACCTACTGTTATTTCTGTCGATTCTGTTCGCCTGGTAGCTGGTAGAAATTTTTATATGAAAAATCGGAGAATTTTGGTTTGGTTCACATGCCCTCAAAAACAGGTAACGGTTTTTTGAATTTTTCTCTGATATTTCATTTTGCGACATGACTCGATTCAAATTGATCCCATCTGGCAACACTAAACAGTTTTGGACATTTGAGGTTACCGAAAATTTTAGTAGGAGTTCCTCTACCCAAAATGATTTCAAAATTCCAGATCGGATCAATAGAACGGATAATATACCACTCAACAGGTTTCTTACGGTTAAACCTATTTGCCGGACCCGGTTCCGGATTTTGACCATGTCAGTAGAAAGTTTACCTGTTAAAGTTTTTTTTGATTTAAATTGATCCCATCTGGCAACACTAAACAGTTTTGGACATTTGAGGTTACCGAAAATTTTAGTAGGAGTTCCTCTACCCAAAATGATTTCAAAATTCCAGATCGGATCAATAGAACGGATAATATACCACTCAACAGGTTTCTTACGGTTAAACCTATTTGCCGGACCCGGTTCCGGATTTTGACCATGTCAGTAGAAAGTTTACCTGTTAAACTTTTTTTTGGTAAAACTTTCATCTAAATTGGTTAAGTGGTTCTCAAGATATAAAGTTCTAAACAAAAATGTAAGGGCAATATCGACCTACTGTTATTTCTGTCGATTCTGTTCGCCTGGTAGCTGGTAAAAATTTTTATATGAAAAATCGGAGAATTTTGGTTTGGTTCACATGCCCTCAAAAAAAGGTAACGGTTTTTTGAATTTTTCTCTGATTTTTCATTTTGCGACATGACTCGATTCAATTTGATCCCATCTGGCAACACTAAACAGTTTTGGACATTTGAGGTTACCGAAAATTTTAGTAGGAGTTCCTCTACCCAAAATGATTTCAAAATTCCAGATCGGATCAATAGAACGGATAATATACCACTCAAAAGGTTTCTTACGGTTAAACCTATTTGCCGGACCCGGTTCCGGATTTTGACCATATCAGTAGAAAGTTTACCTGTTAAACTTTTTTTTGGTAAAACTTTCATCTAAATTGGTTAAGTGGTTCTCAAGATATAAAGTTCTAAACAAAAATGTAAGGGCAATATCGACCTACTGTTATTTCTGTCGATTCTGTTCGCCTGGTAGCTGGTAGAAATTTTTATATGAAAAATCGGAGAATTTTGGTTTGGTTCACATGCCCTCAAAACAGGTAACGGTTTTTTGAATTTTCCTCTGATATTTCATTTTGCGACATGACTCGATTCAAATTGATCCCATCTGGCAACACTAAACAGTTTTGGACATTTGAGGTTACCGAAAATTTTAGTAGGAGTTCCTCTACCCAAAATGATTTCAAAATTCCAGATCGGATCAATAGAACGGATAATATACCACTCAACAGGTTTCTTACGGTTAAACCTATTTGCCGGACCCGGTTCCGGATTTTGACCATGTCAGTAGAAAGTTTACCTGTTAAACTTTTTTTTGGTAAAACTTTCATCTAAATTGGTTAAGTGGTTCTCAAGATATAAAGTTCTAAACAAAAATGTAAGGGCAATATCGACCTACTGTTATTTCTGTCGATTCTGTTCGCCTGGTAGCTGGTAGAAATTTTTATATGAAAAATCGGAGAATTTTGGTTTGGTTCACATGCCCTCAAAAACAGGTAACGGTTTTTTGAATTTTTCTCTGATATTTCATTTTGCGACATGACTCGATTCAAATTGATCCCATCTGGCAACACTAAACAGTTTTGGACATTTGAGGTTACCGAAAATTTTAGTAGGAGTTCCTCTACCCAAAATGATTTCAAAATTCCAGATCGGATCAATAGAACGGATAATATACCACTCAACAGGTTTCTTACGGTTAAACCTATTTGCCGGACCCGGTTCCGGATTTTGACCATGTCAGTAGAAAGTTTACCTGTTAAACTTTTTTTTGGTAAAACTTTCATCTAAATTGGTTAAGTGGTTCTCAAGATATAAAGTTCTAAACAAAAATGTAAGGGCAATATCGACCTACTGTTATTTCTGTCGATTCTGTTCGCCTGGTAGCTGGTAGAAATTTTTATATGAAAAATCGGAGAATTTTGGTTTGGTTCACATGCCCTCAAAAACAGGTAACGGTTTTTTGAATTTTTCTCTGATATTTCATTTTGCGACATGACTCGATTCAAATTGATCCCATCTGGCAACACTAAACAGTTTTGGACATTTGAGGTTACCGAAAATTTTAGTAGGAGTTCCTCTACCCAAAATGATTTCAAAATTCCAGATCGGATCAATAGAACGGATAATATACCACTCAACAGGTTTCTTACGGTTAAACCTATTTGCCGGACCCGGTTCCGGATTTTGACCATGTCAGTAGAAAGTTTACCTGTTAAACTTTTTTTTGGTAAAACTTTCATCTAAATTGGTTAAGTGGTTCTCAAGATATAAAGTTCTAAACAAAAATGTAAGGGCAATATCGACCTACTGTTATTTCTGTCGATTCTGTTCGCCTGGTAGCTGGTAGAAATTTTTATATGAAAAATCGGAGAATTTTGGTTTGGTTCACATGCCCTCAAAAACAGGTAACGGTTTTTTGAATTTTTCTCTGATATTTCATTTTGCGACATGACTCGATTCAAATTGATCCCATCTGGCAACACTAAACAGTTTTGGACATTTGAGGTTACCGAAAATTTTAGTAGGAGTTCCTCTACCCAAAATGATTTCAAAATTCCAGATCGGATCAATAGAACGGATAATATACCACTCAACAGGTTTCTTACGGTTAAACCTATTTGCCGGACCCGGTTCCGGATTTTGACCATGTCAGTAGAAAGTTTACCTGTTAAACTTTTTTTTGGTAAAACTTTCATCTAAATTGGTTAAGTGGTTCTCAAGATATAAAGTTCTAAACAAAAATGTAAGGGCAATATCGACCTACTGTTATTTCTGTCGATTCTGTTCGCCTGGTAGCTGGTAGAAATTTTTATATGAAAAATCGGAGAATTTTGGTTTGGTTCACATGCCCTCAAAAACAGGTAACGGTTTTTTGAATTTTTCTCTGATTTTTCATTTTGCGACATGACTCGATTCAAATTGATCCCATCTGGCAACACTAAACAGTTTTGGACATTTGAGGTTACCGAAAATTTTAGTAGGAGTTCCTCTACCCAAAATGATTTCAAAATTCCAGATCGGATCAATAGAACGGATAATATACCACTCAACAGGTTTCTTACGGTTAAACCTATTTGCCGGACCCGGTTCCGGATTTTGACCATGTCAGTAGAAAGTTTACCTGTTAAACTTTTTTTTGGTAAAACTTTCATCTAAATTGGTTAAGTGGTTCTCAAGATATAAAGTTCTAAACAAAAATGTAAGGGCAATATCGACCTACTGTTATTTCTGTCGATTCTGTTCGCCTGGTAGCTGGTAGAAATTTTTATATGAAAAATCGGAGAATTTTGGTTTGGTTCACATGCCCTCAAAAACAGGTAACGGTTTTTTGAATTTTTCTCTGATTTTTCATTTTGCGACATGACTCGATTCAAATTGATCCCATCTGGCAACACTAAACAGTTTTGGACATTTGAGGTTACCGAAAATTTTAGTAGGAGTTCCTCTACCCAAAATGATTTCAAAATTCCAGATCGGATCAATAGAACGGATAATATACCACTCAACAGGTTTCTTACGGTTAAACCTATTTGCCGGACCCGGTTCCGGATTTTGACCATGTCAGTAGAAAGTTTACCTGTTAAACTTTTTTTTGGTAAAACTTTCATCTAAATTGGTTAAGTGGTTCTCAAGATATAAAGTTCTAAACAAAAATGTAAGGGCAATATCGACCTACTGTTATTTCTGTCGATTCTGTTCGCCTGGTAGCTGGTAGAAATTTTTATATGAAAAATCGGAGAATTTTGGTTTGGTTCACATGCCCTCAAAAACAGGTAACGGTTTTTTGAATTTTTCTCTGATTTTTCATTTTGCGACATGACTCGATTCAAATTGATCCCATCTGGCAACACTAAACAGTTTTGGACATTTGAGGTTACCGAAAATTTTAGTAGGAGTTCCTCTACCCAAAATGATTTCAAAATTCCAGATCGGATCAATAGAACGGATAAGATACCACTCAACAGGTTTCTTACGGTTAAACCTATTTGCCGGACCCGGTTCCGGATTTTGACCATGTCAGTAGAAAGTTTACCTGTTAAACTTTTTTTTTGGTAAAACTTTCATCTAAATTGGTTAAGTGGTTCTCAAGATATAAAGTTCTAAACAAAAATGTAAGGGCAATATCGACCTACTGTTATTTCTGTCGATTCTGTTCGCCTGGTAGCTGGTAGAAATTTTTATATGAAAAATCGGAGAATTTTGGTTTGGTTCACATGCCCTCAAAAACAGGTAACGGTTTTTTGAATTTTTCTCTGATTTTTCATTTTGCGACATGACTCGATTCAAATTGATCCCATCTGGCAACACTAAACAGTTTTGGACATTTGAGGTTACCGAAAATTTTAGTAGGAGTTCCTCTACCCAAAATGATTTCAAAATTCCAGATCGGATCAATAGAACGGATAATATACCACTCAACAGGTTTCTTACGGTTAAACCTATTTGCCGGACCCGGTTCCGGATTTTGACCATGTCAGTAGAAAGTTTACCTGTTAAACTTTTTTTTTGGTAAAACTTTCATCTAAATTGGTTAAGTGGTTCTCAAGATATAAAGTTCTAAACAAAAATGTAAGGGCAATATCGACCTACTGTTATTTCTGTCGATTCTGTTCGCCTGGTAGCTGGTAGAAATTTTTATATGAAAAATCGGAGAATTTTGGTTTGGTTCACATGCCCTCAAAAACAGGTAACGGTTTTTTGAATTTTTCTCTGATTTTTCATTTTGCGACATGACTCGATTCAAATTGATCCCATCTGGCAACACTAAACAGTTTTGGACATTTGAGGTTACCGAAAATTTTAGTAGGAGTTCCTCTACCCAAAATGATTTCAAAATTCCAGATCGGATCAATAGAACGGATAATATACCACTCAACAGGTTTCTTACGGTTAAACCTATTTGCCGGACCCGGTTCCGGATTTTGACCATGTCAGTAGAAAGTTTACCTGTTAAACTTTTTTTTGGTAAAACTTTCATCTAAATTGGTTAAGTGGTTCTCAAGATATAAAGTTCTAAACAAAAATGTAAGGGCAATATCGACCTACTGTTATTTCTGTCGATTCTGTTCGCCTGGTAGCTGGTAGAAATTTTTATATGAAAAATCGGAGAATTTTGGTTTGGTTCACATGCCCTCAAAAACAGGTAACGGTTTTTTGAATTTTTCTCTGATTTTCATTTTGCGACATGACTCGATTCAAATTGATCCCATCTGGCAACACTAAACAGTTTTGGACATTTGAGGTTACCGAAAATTTTAGTAGGAGTTCCTCTACCCAAAATGATTTCAAAATTCCAGATCGGATCAATAGAACGGATAATATACCACTCAACAGGTTTCTTACGGTTAAACCTATTTGCCGGACCCGGTTCCGGATTTTGACCATGTCAGTAGAAAGTTTACCTGTTAAACTTTTTTTTGGTAAAACTTTCATCTAAATTGGTTAAGTGGTTCTCAAGATATAAAGTTCTAAACAAAAATGTAAGGGCAATATCGACCTACTGTTATTTCTGTCGATTCTGTTCGCCTGGTAGCTGGTAGAAATTTTTATATGAAAAATCGGAGAATTTTGGTTTGGTTCACATGCCCTCAAAAACAGGTAACGGTTTTTTGAATTTTTCTCTGATTTTTCATTTTGCGACATGACTCGATTCAAATTGATCCCATCTGGCAACACTAAACAGTTTTGGACATTTGAGGTTACCGAAAATTTTAGTAGGAGTTCCTCTACCCAAAATGATTTCAAAATTCCAGATCGGATCAATAGAACGGATAAGATACCACTCAACAGGTTTCTTACGGTTAAACCTATTTGCCGGACCCGGTCCCGTATTTTGACCATGTCAGTAGAAAGTTTACCTGTTACACTTTTTTTTGGTAAAACTTTCATCTAAATTGGTTAAGTGGTTCTCAAGATATAAAGTTCTAAACAAAAATGTAAGGGCAATATCGACCTACTGTTATTTCTGTCGATTCTGTTCGCCTGGTAGCTGGTAGAAATTTTTATATGAAAAATCGGAGAATTTTGGTTTGGTTCACATGCCCTCAAAAACAGGTAACGGTTTTTTGAATTTTTCTCTGATTTTTCATTTTGCGACATGACTCGATTCAAATTGATCCCATCTGGCAACACTAAACAGTTTTGGACATTTGAGGTTACCGAAAATTTTAGTAGGAGTTCCTCTACCCAAAATGATTTCAAAATTCCAGATCGGATCAATAGAACGGATAAGATACCACTCAACAGGTTTCTTACGGTTAAACCTATTTGCCGGACCCGGTCCCGTATTTTGACCATGTCAGTAGAAAGTTTACCTGTTAAACTTTTTTTTGGTAAAACTTTCATCTAAATTGGTTAAGTGGTTCTCAAGATATAAAGTTCTAAACAAAAATGTAAGGGCAATATCGACCTACTGTTATTTCTGTCGATTCTGTTCGCCTGGTAGCTGGTAGAAATTTTTATATGAAAAATCGGAGAATTTTGGTTTGGTTCACATGCCCTCAAAAACAGGTAACGGTTTTTTGAATTTTTCTCTGATTTTTCATTTTGCGACATGACTCGATTCAAATTGATCCCATCTGGCAACACTAAACAGTTTTGGACATTTGAGGTTACCGAAAATTTTAGTAGGAGTTCCTCTACCCAAAATGATTTCAAAATTCCAGATCGGATCAATAGAACGGATAATATACCACTCAACAGGTTTCTTACGGTTAAACCTATTTGCCGGACCCGGTCCCGGATTTTGACCATGTCAGTAGAAAGTTTACCTGTTAAACTTTTTTTTGGTAAAACTTTCATCTAAATTGGTTAAGTGGTTCTCAAGATATAAAGTTCTAAACAAAAATGTAAGGGCAATATCGACCTACTGTTATTTCTGTCGATTCTGTTCGCCTGGTAGCTGGTAGAAATTTTTATATGAAAAATCGGAGAATTTTGGTTTGGTTCACATGCCCTCAAAAACAGGTAACGGTTTTTTGAATTTTTCTCTGATTTTTCATTTTGCGACATGACTCGATTCAAATTGATCCCATCTGGCAACACTAAACAGTTTTGGACATTTGAGGTTACCGAAAATTTTAGTAGGAGTTCCTCTACCCAAAATGATTTCAAAATTCCAGATCGGATCAATAGAACGGATAAGATACCACTCAACAGGTTTCTTACGGTTAAACCTATTTGCCGGACCCGGTCCCGTATTTTGACCATGTCAGTAGAAAGTTTACCTGATACACTTTTTTTTGGTAAAACTTTCATCTAAATTGGTTAAGTGGTTCTCAAGATATAAAGTTCTAAACAAAAATGTAAGGGCAATATCGACCTACTGTTATTTCTGTCGATTCTGTTCGCCTGGTAGCTGGTAGAAATTTTTATATGAAAAATCGGAGAATTTTGGTTTGGTTCACATGCCCTCAAAAACAGGTAACGGTTTTTTGAATTTTTCTCTGATTTTTCATTTTGCGACATGACTCGATTCAAATTGATCCCATCTGGCAACACTAAACAGTTTTGGACATTTGAGGTTACCGAAAATTTTAGTAGGAGTTCCTCTACCCAAAATGATTTCAAAATTCCAGATCGGATCAATAGAACGGATAATATACCACTCAACAGGTTTCTTACGGTTAAACCTATTTGCCGGACCCGGTTCCGGATTTTGACCATGTCAGTAGAAAATTTACCTGTTAAACTTTTTTTTGGTAAAACTTTCATCTAAATTGGTTAAGTGGTTCTCAAGATATAAAGTTCTAAACAAAAATGTAAGGGCAATATCGACCTACTGTTATTTCTTTCGATTCTGTTCGCCTAGCTGGAGCTGGTAGAAATTTTTATATGAAAAATCGGAGAATTTTGGTTTGGTTCACATGCCCTCAAAAACAGGTAACGGTTTTTTGAATTTTTCTCTGATTTTTCATTTTGCGACATGACTCGATTCAAATTGATCCCATCTGGCAACACTAAACAGTTTTGGACATTTGAGGTTACCGAAAATTTTAGTAGGAGTTCCTCTACCCAAAATGATTTCAAAATTCCAGATCGGATCAATAGAACGGATAAGATACCACTCAACAGGTTTCTTACGGTTAAACCTATTTGCCGGACCCGGTCCCGTATTTTGACCATGTCAGTAGAAAGTTTACCTGTTAAACTTTTTTTTGGTAAAACTTTCATCTAAATTGGTTAAGTGGTTCTCAAGATATAAAGTTCTAAACAAAAATGTAAGGGCAATATCGACCTACTGTATTTCTGTCGATTCTGTTCGCCTGGTAGCTGGTAGAAATTTTTATATGAAAAATCGGAGAATTTTGGTTTGGTTCACATGCCCTCAAAAACAGGTAACGGTTTTTTGAATTTTTCTCTGATTTTTCATTTTATAAAGTTCTAAACAAAAATGTAAGGGCAATATCGACCTACTGTTATTTCTGTCGATTCTGTTCGCCTGGTAGCTGGTAGAAATTTTTATATGAAAAATCGGAGAATTTTGGTTTGGTTCACATGCCCTCAAAAACAGGTAACGGTTTTTTGAATTTTTCTCTGATTTTTCATTTTGCGACATGACTCGATTCAAATTGATCCCATCTGGCAACACTAAACAGTTTTGGACATTTGAGGTTACCGAAAATTTTAGTAGGAGTTCCTCTACCCAAAATGATTTCAAAATTCCAGATCGGATCAATAGAACGGATAAGATACCACTCAACAGGTTTCTTACGGTTAAACCTATTTGCCGGACCCGGTCCCGGATTTTGACCATGTCAGTAGAAAGTTTACCTGTTACACTTTTTTTTGGTAAAACTTTCATCTAAATTGGTTAAGTGGTTCTCAAGATATAAAGTTCTAAACAAAAATGTAAGGGCAATATCGACCTACTGTTATTTCTGTCGATTCTGTTCGCCTGGTAGCTGGTAGAAATTTTTATATGAAAAATCGGAGAATTTTGGTTTGGTTCACATGCCCTCAAAAACAGGTAACGGTTTTTTGAATTTTTCTCTGATTTTTCATTTTGCGACATGACTCGATTCAAATTGATCCCATCTGGCAACACTAAACAGTTTTGGACATTTGAGGTTACCGAAAATTTTAGTAGGAGTTCCTCTACCCAAAATGATTTCAAAATTCCAGATCGGATCAATAGAACGGATAAGATACCACTCAACAGGTTTCTTACGGTTAAACCTATTTGCCGGACCCGGTCCCGGATTTTGACCATGTCAGTAGAAAGTTTACCTGTTACACTTTTTTTTGGTAAAACTTTCATCTAAATTGGTTAAGTGGTTCTCAAGATATAAAGTTCTAAACAAAAATGTAAGGGCAATATCGACCTACTGTTATTTCTGTCGATTCTGTTCGCCTGGTAGCTGGTAGAAATTTTTATATGAAAAATCGGAGAATTTTGGTTTGGTTCACATGCCCTCAAAAACAGGTAACGGTTTTTTGAATTTTTCTCTGATTTTTCATTTTGCGACATGACTCGATTCAAATTGATCCCATCTGGCAACACTAAACAGTTTTGGACATTTGAGGTTACCGAAAATTTTAGTAGGAGTTCCTCTACCCAAAATGATTTCAAAATTCCAGATCGGATCAATAGAACGGATAATATACCACTCAACAGGTTTCTTACGGTTAAACCTATTTGCCGGACCCGGTTCCGGATTTTGACCATGTCAGTAGAAAATTTACCTGTTAAACTTTTTTTTGGTAAAACTTTCATCTAAATTGGTTAAGTGGTTCTCAAGATATAAAGTTCTAAACAAAAATGTAAGGGCAATATCGACCTACTGTTATTTCTGTCGATTCTGTTCGCCTGGTAGCTGGTAGAAATTTTTATATGAAAAATCGGAGAATTTTGGTTTGGTTCACATGCCCTCAAAAACAGGTAACGGTTTTTTGAATTTTTCTCTGATTTTTCATTTTGCGACATGACTCGATTCAAATTGATCCCATCTGGCAACACTAAACAGTTTTGGACATTTGAGGTTACCGAAAATTTTAGTAGGAGTTCCTCTACCCAAAATGATTTCAAAATTCCAGATCGGATCAATAGAACGGATAAGATACCACTCAACAGGTTTCTTACGGTTAAACCTATTTGCCGGACCCGGTCCCGTATTTTGACCATGTCAGTAGAAAGTTTACCTGATAAACTTTTTTTTGGTAAAACTTTCATCTAAATTGGTTAAGTGGTTCTCAAGATATAAAGTTCTAAACAAAAATGTAAGGGCAATATCGACCTACTGTTATTTCTGTCGATTCTGTTCGCCTGGTAGCTGGTAGAAATTTTTATATGAAAAATCGGAGAATTTTGGTTTGGTTCACATGCCCTCAAAAACAGGTAACGGTTTTTTGAATTTTTCTCTGATTTTTCATTTTGCGACATGACTCGATTCAAATTGATCCCATCTGGCAACACTAAACAGTTTTGGACATTTGAGGTTACCGAAAATTTTAGTAGGAGTTCCTCTACCCAAAATGATTTCAAAATTCCAGATCGGATCAATAGAACGGATAAGATACCACTCAACAGGTTTCTTACGGTTAAACCTATTTGCCGGACCCGGTCCCGTATTTTGACCATGTCAGTAGAAAGTTTACCTGTTAAACTTTTTTTTGGTAAAACTTTCATCTAAATTGGTTAAGTGGTTCTCAAGATATAAAGTTCTAAACAAAAATGTAAGGGCAATATCGACCTACTGTTATTTCTGTCGATTCTGTTCGCCTGGTAGCTGGTAGAAATTTTTATATGAAAAATCGGAGAATTTTGGTTTGGTTCACATGCCCTCAAAAACAGGTAACGGTTTTTTGAATTTTTCTCTGATTTTTCATTTTGCGACATGACTCGATTCAAATTGATCCCATCTGGCAACACTAAACAGTTTTGGACATTTGAGGTTACCGAAAATTTTAGTAGGAGTTCCTCTACCCAAAATGATTTCAAAATTCCAGATCGGATCAATAGAACGGATAAGATACCACTCAACAGGTTTCTTACGGTTAAACCTATTTGCCGGACCCGGTCCCGTATTTTGACCATGTCAGTAGAAAGTTTACCTGTTAAACTTTTTTTTGGTAAAACTTTCATCTAAATTGGTTAAGTGGTTCTCAAGATATAAAGTTCTAAACAAAAATGTAAGGGCAATATCGACCTACTGTTATTTCTGTCGATTCTGTTCGCCTGGTAGCTGGTAGAAATTTTTATATGAAAAATCGGAGAATTTTGGTTTGGTTCACATGCCCTCAAAAACAGGTAACGGTTTTTTGAATTTTTCTCTGATTTTTCATTTTATAAAGTTCTAAACAAAAATGTAAGGGCAATATCGACCTACTGTTATTTCTGTCGATTCTGTTCGCCTGGTAGCTGGTAGAAATTTTTATATGAAAAATCGGAGAATTTTGGTTTGGTTCACATGCCCTCAAAAACAGGTAACGGTTTTTTGAATTTTTCTCTGATTTTTCATTTTGCGACATGACTCGATTCAAATTGATCCCATCTGGCAACACTAAACAGTTTTGGACATTTGAGGTTACCGAAAATTTTAGTAGGAGTTCCTCTACCCAAAATGATTTCAAAATTCCAGATCGGATCAATAGAACGGATAATATACCACTCAACAGGTTTCTTACGGTTAAACCTATTTGCCGGACCCGGTTCCGGATTTTGACCATGTCAGTAGAAAGTTTACCTGTTACACTTTTTTTTGGTAAAACTTTCATCTAAATTGGTTAAGTGGTTCTCAAGATATAAAGTTCTAAACAAAAATGTAAGGGCAATATCGACCTACTGTTATTTCTGTCGATTCTGTTCGCCTGGTAGCTGGTAGAAATTTTTATATGAAAAATCGGAGAATTTTGGTTTGGTTCACATGCCCTCAAAAACAGGTAACGGTTTTTTGAATTTTTCTCTGATTTTTCATTTTGCGACATGACTCGATTCAAATTGATCCCATCTGGCAACACTAAACAGTTTTGGACATTTGAGGTTACCGAAAATTTTAGTAGGAGTTCCTCTACCCAAAATGATTTCAAAATTCCAGATCGGATCAATAGAACGGATAAGATACCACTCAACAGGTTTCTTACGGTTAAACCTATTTGCCGGACCCGGTCCCGGATTTTGACCATGTCAGTAGAAAGTTTACCTGTTACACTTTTTTTTGGTAAAACTTTCATCTAAATTGGTTAAGTGGTTCTCAAGATATAAAGTTCTAAACAAAAATGTAAGGGCAATATCGACCTACTGTTATTTCTGTCGATTCTGTTCGCCTGGTAGCTGGTAGAAATTTTTATATGAAAAATCGGAGAATTTTGGTTTGGTTCACATGCCCTCAAAAACAGGTAACGGTTTTTTGAATTTTTCTCTGATTTTTCATTTTGCGACATGACTCGATTCAAATTGATCCCATCTGGCAACACTAAACAGTTTTGGACATTTGAGGTTACCGAAAATTTTAGTAGGAGTTCCTCTACCCAAAATGATTTCAAAATTCCAGATCGGATCAATAGAACGGATAATATACCACTCAACAGGTTTCTTACGGTTAAACCTATTTGCCGGACCCGGTTCCGGATTTTGACCATGTCAGTAGAAAGTTTACCTGTTAAACTTTTTTTTGGTAAAACTTTCATCTAAATTGGTTAAGTGGTTCTCAAGATATAAAGTTCTAAACAAAAATGTAAGGGCAATATCGACCTACTGTTATTTCTGTCGATTCTGTTCGCCTGGTAGCTGGTAGAAATTTTTATATGAAAAATCGGAGAATTTTGGTTTGGTTCACATGCCCTCAAAAACAGGTAACGGTTTTTTGAATTTTTCTCTGATTTTTCATTTTGCGACATGACTCGATTCAAATTGATCCCATCTGGCAACACTAAACAGTTTTGGACATTTGAGGTTACCGAAAATTTTAGTAGGAGTTCCTCTACCCAAAATGATTTCAAAATTCCAGATCGGATCAATAGAACGGATAAGATACCACTCAACAGGTTTCTTACGGTTAAACCTATTTGCCGGACCCGGTCCCGGATTTTGACCATGTCAGTAGAAAGTTTACCTGTTAAACTTTTTTTTGGTAAAACTTTCATCTAAATTGGTTAAGTGGTTCTCAAGATATAAAGTTCTAAACAAAAATGTAAGGGCAATATCGACCTACTGTTATTTCTGTCGATTCTGTTCGCCTGGTAGCTGGTAGAAATTTTTATATGAAAAATCGGAGAATTTTGGTTTGGTTCACATGCCCTCAAAAACAGGTAACGGTTTTTTGAATTTTTCTCTGATTTTTCATTTTGCGACATGACTCGATTCAAATTGATCCCATCTGGCAACACTAAACAGTTTTGGACATTTGAGGTTACCGAAAATTTTAGTAGGAGTTCCTCTACCCAAAATGATTTCAAAATTCCAGATCGGATCAATAGAACGGATAATATACCACTCAACAGGTTTCTTACGGTTAAACCTATTTGCCGGACCCGGTCCCGGATTTTGACCATGTCAGTAGAAAGTTTACCTGTTAAACTTTTTTTTGGTAAAACTTTCATCTAAATTGGTTAAGTGGTTCTCAAGATATAAAGTTCTAAACAAAAATGTAAGGGCAATATCGACCTACTGTTATTTCTGTCGATTCTGTTCGCCTGGTAGCTGGTAGAAATTTTTATATGAAAAATCGGAGAATTTTGGTTTGGTTCACATGCCCTCAAAAACAGGTAACGGTTTTTTGAATTTTTCTCTGATTTTTCATTTTGCGACATGACTCGATTCAAATTGATCCCATCTGGCAACACTAAACAGTTTTGGACATTTGAGGTTACCGAAAATTTTAGTAGGAGTTCCTCTACCCAAAATGATTTCAAAATTCCAGATCGGATCAATAGAACGGATAATATACCACTCAACAGGTTTCTTACGGTTAAACCTATTTGCCGGACCCGGTTCCGGATTTTGACCATGTCAGTAGAAAGTTTACCTGTTACACTTTTTTTTGGTAAAACTTTCATCTAAATTGGTTAAGTGGTTCTCAAGATATAAAGTTCTAAACAAAAATGTAAGGGCAATATCGACCTACTGTTATTTCTGTCGATTCTGTTCGCCTGGTAGCTGGTAGAAATTTTTATATGAAAAATCGGAGAATTTTGGTTTGGTTCACATGCCCTCAAAAACAGGTAACGGTTTTTTGAATTTTTCTCTGATTTTTCATTTTGCGACATGACTCGATTCAAATTGATCCCATCTGGCAACACTAAACAGTTTTGGACATTTGAGGTTACCGAAAATTTTAGTAGGAGTTCCTCTACCCAAAATGATTTCAAAATTCCAGATCGGATCAATAGAACGGATAAGATACCACTCAACAGGTTTCTTACGGTTAAACCTATTTGCCGGACCCGGTCCCGGATTTTGACCATGTCAGTAGAAAGTTTACCTGTTACACTTTTTTTTGGTAAAACTTTCATCTAAATTGGTTAAGTGGTTCTCAAGATATAAAGTTCTAAACAAAAATGTAAGGGCAATATCGACCTACTGTTATTTCTGTCGATTCTGTTCGCCTGGTAGCTGGTAGAAATTTTTATATGAAAAATCGGAGAATTTTGGTTTGGTTCACATGCCCTCAAAAAAGGTAACGGTTTTTTGAATTTTTCTCTGATTTTCATTTGCGACATGACTCGATTCAAATTGATCCCTTCTGGCAACACTAAACAGTTTTGGACATTTGAGGTTACCGAAAATTTTAGTAGGAGTTCCTCTACCCAAAATGATTTCAAAATTCCAGATCGGATCAATAGAACGGATAATATACCACTCAACAAGTTCTTACGGTTAAACCTATTTGCCGGACCCGGTTCCGGATTTTGACCATGTCAGTAGAAAATTTACCTGTTACACTTTTTTTGGTCTCACTGTTAGTTTCTGTGCCGACTCTGCTGTCGTCGCGCCTGGTAGCTGGTAGAAATTTTTATATGAAAAATCGGAGAATTTTGGTTTGGTTCACATGCCCTCAAAAAAAGGTAACGGTTTTTTGAATTTTTCTCTGATTTTTCATTTTGCGACATGACTCGATTCAAATTGATCCCTTCTGGCAACACTAAACAGTTTTGGACATTTGAGGTTACCGAAAATTTTAGTAGGAGTTCCTCTACCCAAAATGATTTCAAAATTCCAGATCGGATCAATAGAACGGATAAGATACCACTCAACAGGTTTCTTACGGTTAAACCTATTTGCCGGACCCGGTCCCGGATTTTGACCATGTCAGTAGAAAGTTTACCTGTTACACTTTTTTTTGGTAAAACTTTCATCTAAATTGGTTAAGTGGTTCTCAAGATATAAAGTTCTAAACAAAAATGTAAGGGCAATATCGACCTACTGTTATTTCTGCGATTCTGTCGCCTGGTAGCTGGTAGAAATTTTTATATGAAAAATCGGAGAATTTTGGTTTGGTTCACATGCCCTCAAAAAAAGGTAACGGTTTTTTGAATTTTTCTCTGCTTGCGCTGCCGGCCCCGGCAACACTAAACAGTTTTGGACATTTGAGGTTACCGAAAATTTTAGTAGGAGTTCCTCTACCCAAAATGATTTCAAAATTCCAGATCGGATCAATAGAACGGATAAATACCACTCAACAAGTTTCTTACGGTTAAACCTATTTGCCGGACCCGGTTCCGGATTTTGACCATGTCAGTAGAAAATTTACCTGTTAAACTTTTTTTGGTAAAACTTTCATCTAAATTGGTTAAGTGGTTCTCAAGATATAAAGTTCTAAACAAAAATGTAAGGGCAATATCGACCTACTGTTATTTCTGTCGATTCTGTTCGCCTGGTAGCTGGTAGAAATTTTTATATGAAAAATCGGAGAATTTTGGTTTGGTTCACATGCCCTCAAAAACAGGTAACGGTTCCGGATTTTGACCATGTCAGTAGAAAGTTTACCTGTTAAACTTTTTTTTGGTAAAACTTTCATCTAAATTGGTTAAGTGGTTCTCAAGATATAAAGTTCTAAACAAAAATGTAAGGGCAATATCGACATACTGTTATTTCTGTCGATTCTGTTGGCCTGGTAGCTGGTAGAAATTTTTGTATGAAAATCTGGACAAAAATCGCGCGCGACTTCATAATGAACTAAAAACGCGTGCGACTTTAACTGCACAAAACTCGCTCTTGATTTTAAACTGTGTAAAATAACTGCCCAGTTTTTGGAAATGAAAAATCCTTTTTTATCAAAATATAATATTTTTATTTATTGTATATATATGTATATATTTCATATAGAAATAAAGGTGAATGCAATAAACACATATCAAAAACATACAAACTTTTATATTTATATTACTAAAAAAATTTAAAACTATGAAAAATAGCGCAGATTTAGGTTATTAAAAGGAGGAGGGGGAATTCTGAATTTCGATGTCCAAGTGAAGTTAGTTGAAGACCCACAACCGAGAATTTTTAGAATATTATGTAATAATTTCACTGCGAATTTTGTTGAATGTTCGAAGAATGTGTTCGAAAATTTAGAATTTTGATGATTTAGCCAAATTGAGCTCCTCAGTAAGGAGACGACCAAAGTCGGCGTGCACTTGTGTGAAGTTCTTGACTGCGCGTTCCTGCAAGAAAGAACTGGCATTGTTCAAATGGCCAGCAATGTTCTGGACGAGACGTTTGCGTGCGCACTTGTCGAGCACATTCAACCAGAAATCAGTGACTTGACCGTAGTTGTCCTCAGTGTCACCGCTGCTGTAGCGATAGACATCACCAGTGACAGGGCAGCACGACTGGAGAGCCCTGGCGCGTGGGCATTCTTCGGGACCGGAGAATGAATTGGGGTAGTAGTTGGGTGCACCATCCTGGTTGTCGGTAACAGTCATGGGGCCATCACGTTGGAAGTTCTTCACACCAACACGGTATGGGCAATTGACTGGGATTTGCAAATAGTTAGGACCCAAACGATGACGGTGAGTGTCCGAGTACGAGAAGAGACGACCCTGCAACATCTTGTCGGGTGATGGTTCAATACCGGGCACCATGTGAGCTGGGCTGAAGGCAATTTGCTCAACTTCGGCAAAGTAATTGGCTGGATTGCGATCCAAGACCATCTTACCAACGGGAATCAATGGGAATTCCTTGTGCGACCAAACCTTGGTGACATCGAATGGATTGTATTTGAAGGTCTTAGCCTGTTCGAAGGTCATAACTTGAATGTACACAGACCAGCTGGGGAATTCGCATTTCTTGATCGAATTGTACAAATCACGAATAGAGTAATCCGGATCACTGGAAGCCAATTCATCAGCGCGCTTGGGATCCAAGTTCTTGATACCTTGGTCTGTTTTGAAGTGGAATTTGGCATAGACAGGCTCACCCTTAGCATTGATGAGCTTGAAAGTGTGAGAGCCATAACCGTTCATGTGACGATAACCATCGGGTGTTCCACGATCGCTGAACAAGAAGCACACCTGATGTGTTGACTCTGGACGTAATGACAAGAAATCCCAGAACATATCAGGATCCTTCAAATGAGTAGTTGGATTACGCTTCTGTGTATGAATAAAGCTTGGGAACAAAATGGGATCACGAATGAAGAAGATTGGAGTATTATTGCCAACCAAATCCCAGACACCATCTTCAGTGTAGAATTTAACAGCAAAACCACGTGGATCACGTGCAGTATCAGCTGAACCACTTTCACCGCCCACAGTTGAGAAGCGGATAGCAACTGGAGTGCGCTTCTTGACCTTGTCGAACAACTTGGCTGCACAGTATTGGCTGATATCATGAGTCACCTCGAAGTAACCAAAAGCACCAGCACCTTTGGCGTGCACTACACGTTCTGGGATACGCTCACGATCGAAGTGCGACATCTCATCGAGGAATTGCACATCCTGCAACAAGACTGGACCACGTGGTCCCACAGTTTGTACGGCATCCTTAATACCAATAGGTGAACCATGACCAGTTGTAATGGTACCAGGTGGGGTCTATGAAAAAAAAAAAAAAAACAGAAATAGAAAATTAAACATTAGTTAGGCATGTCTGAGTTATGTAAAGTTTTATTTTGCTTAGATTTGATAAATGTGTCAACTGTCGAAGGTCACCTTCCTCTTCTCAGATTAAATTGTTGCACACTTATCATACCCCAAATGACTGACGTCGAGCTTAACTCCACTAATAATTAACTATATACTGCCACAACCACCACCACCATCAATAACTTGACGACTGCTTAGTTTATCTTATCGTATTTTGTTGCTGATCCCAAGTGAGATACCCAACACCATCACAACCAATTGAACGAAGGTGTTAAACTTTTCTATTCATCACACAAATAAAAATAATAAACATAAAGATTATAACGATAGCAGGGCAAACTTATCAAAAGCCCGGTGGCTATTATAAATAGGAAGCAACACCATTGAAATGACTTTGAATGAACTGAAGGACTGGTGGAATTGGGTTGATTATTCTGGTCTGGTATGAGTCTGGACTAACTTATTGCTTTTTTAGAATATAATTACGTTAAGTGCACGCTTTGTTATTGATTTAAACCCATAAAATCCTCACTGACATACCCACACACAACATTATTAGCATGATGGAAGGAATATTGAAAATAATATTAATATTGATGATAAGTTGCCACTACTATCTATGGCGCCCGACCCCACCAGGGAGTGTCCAATCCAGAAATGCATTTAACAATAAATGCATTCAATATGCAACACATGATAATAGAGTTGAATCTATCATAGTGAACGCACCTCAAAATATTGTGAAATACAACCAAATAAAAGATGAACAATAAACCTCCCTAATGGCTACATTTCACAATACAATTAGATACAATTGCAAATAACTCGTAAGATAAACAAACAAACATACTACATATGTGAGGCAAATAAAATAATTAATCATTTAAGACTGTTTCCATAACACAAAACACAGCTTCTGGTCACTTGCTCTCAGTTACTAACTCATCCGATTCGATCGTTTAGTTTACTTTATTTGTGCAAAGAATTAAAATATTAAATGTATTTTTTCACAGTTTTCTTTGTTGTTATTTTCTCTTTTTTTTTTAATTTCATTTATTTATAATTATAAACAAGAAACAATCGCATTTCTTAATGACAATGTACATACTTACATACTACAATAACTACTTGGCAATGGGCAGAGCAGAGAGAAGATATTTTGTTTACACACTGAGAACAATAGATGATGATAATGATGATGACGGTGGAATGGGAACCTGATGCATGTTTGTGTTGTTTATTTTTTTGTTTTAATTTCTTTTTATTTATTCTTTTAATTTCTTTTTTGTTTTTATAGTATACATAGAATGACAGATAATTATAAATTATGACTGATAACCGGGTGTTGAAGGCTATTATAGTATATGTACTTGTATTTTATGTACACACTTAAAAACAACAAAATAATGGAACAAAATAACTTCATGTGGAAGATTTTGATTAAGTGTAATAAACCCTCAATATATTAATTATATTGCATGTATGTATGTCTATTCCAATATTATTATACTATGATGAAAAATAATTTTATTAGAGGAGAATAACTTCTTGATTACATGTTACAAATAACATCTACATATGTAAGTATATTGCAAACAGGGGCAATGAACCGACCTTCATTAACGTTATGTGAGGAAAAGTCTACAATCTTACTCTCATTCATTCGTTCGTTCATTGTCTCAAACTGACATATTTTCTATCTGATTGTAGAATGCTGATAGTAGCCACCCACGACCAAGCCACGTACAACAACACAATGGATGACCACTAAATTGGGACCGAGCAACAATGCTTCTTTCCGACGTAATATCTAACGACAGTTTCGGGACATGGGGTGGAAGTTTTTAGCGTGGTTAAAGTCCCACACTTCGGTTGATGCTTTCCACCCGATACAAAAAAAACATACATATCTTCAACAAGATCGCAATGTCCGATCATCATATGTTTTGCACTGTGAAGTTTGCACCAGAACGAAAGAAAAACAAGTAGCTCTATATCCACCACATTCTGGATAACTGTGCTTGCATTCTAATATTGCAATAGCCTTCACTGACTGTTGCACTATCAGGAAACAAAAATCGAATAGAAAAAACGTTCCATGATGGAATATTGAACTCAAAAGCTTAATTAACAGACAAAGAATCACTAATAGAGGATTTTAAATCTCCTAGAAACTATTTATCTTCAAAACCTCTTATAAAAATCCATTCGACAACATCTGCACTTTACAAAAAGCCGGATGTAAGTTACACGACCTTTCCCAGAAAAGACAAGTCATTTGCTGCTAGTCTGTTGCTAAGTTATGTATAATACAAAGCAAATTCGCCAAGTTTAATGTTCTTTTCATTTCAAAATAAAACACGTGTTCATCTGGCTAAGTCGAGAAGGCCTATTTTAGCCTTAGTTTCTTCATCATCAAAATTCCATTCATTCTTCCATTGGATCAGGCAATGGTTACTAAAACCTTCCCACCATGTTAAAATGAAGACAATGCAAGTCTTCTTACTGATGATATACCACGCAAAATAATATTCTCCAGAAACTAATACACATTATTATTGAAGATACTTAAAATTTGAAAATTAAAAGATTATGCAATATTCTTGACTCTTCAATGTGTAATTTTCCAAACAGAGTTAACTTATACTCAGATAGCCAAGCAGTTCAAGAATTCATCGCATCCTCAACAACCTTTTCTTGTACAGTGAGAGAGTGCTTATCTGCATGACGGTAAGCACAACAGTGAAGGCCAAAGGCCAACGAAATGATTCCTTAAACCATACACCAGATATTTTCGAAATTATTTCTTAATTTCTCCAAGCAAGATATAAAGAATCTTTCATCCACTGAGAAGTGCAGATTTTGTGAATTGGACTTTAATCACAAGTATACATTTCTTTGCAAGGTACCATGGTCAAGCACAATAAACATCTGGATGGAGCGTTGCAATCATAGCTATTAATAATTATAACAACTTAAATTTTTCAAAAAAAATATCTAAGAACTATATTAAGAGAATGTTTAATAAGAAAATAAATTAGAGATATTGTTTTGGTACGAAAGAATAAATTAGCTCAAAGTTACTTCAAAATATCAATCAAGACTCCCTTTTGTGTAGTAGAGAAATCATTTTAATCATCAGTCTAGGTTTCATTGGATCACATGGAACTACTCTTCAATAATATTGTACAAATTCTCTTTTTATCAATGATTGCCTTCTTTCTTCTATTGCAAGTACATATGTACATATGTAGTCATGAATGGAAACTTATTACTCATATCACTGAGTTGACTAAGTGCAATATGGAAATTTGGAATCATTTCAATAATGAAATTTTGTATTCATTTGTTCAATTGAGAGTGATAAAATATTCATTTTTATGATTGTAATTTTGTTTTATCTTAAAATGAGATAAATTCAAAGTAAGTAGATACATACTAACAGATTGTAAAATTACATGTTTGTTAGTCATGATAGAGAGGAAGATAAGGCACAATTGTCATAAAAATAAGAATTAAAGTTGCAATTTGTTTTTAATATCATCAAAAATATATTTTATAAAACCCAAATGAATCAGAGAAAATGATTAACTTGCAGTGAAAAAACAAAAAACCAATTAAATATAAAATAAAAAATTAAAACCAAACAAAGGAAAATGTTTGAGTTAATTGAAATAATAACAAAGAATTGCATTGCACTTTTTTGTTTTTCAAACTTTAATGAGTTGCAACAAAGTTTAAAGTTAAACACAAAACAAAAGTAAAATAAAATAAACGCCTCTAATGAACCGAATAATTAAATGATGAAAAACAAAAAAAAATCACTAATAAGTCAGGTATTTAAGCAACAACGTGCCCAAGGTAACACCGTTTCGATCGATTGAAAATGTTAAAATAGAAAATACACGATCGCTACTACTAAAATGGAATTCGCGCGTATGCTAACTAAAATATTTGAATGTTCCACATGCAGAATAATATAAAAAAAAACAAACGAAAAAGAAGAAGAAAACAAATTCATTTAATTCAAGCAAAAAATATTCAATGCTCCTATGTATACATGGTTCCATACTTATGGTACTTTTTTATATAACAAAGGAGAGAAAGAAAAGAAAATAAAGAAAAAAAGACAATAAAAACAAGAAAAACCAAAAAATTGTATCGCAAATGAATTGAACTCTTTGAATGATCAAATCAAATAAATGCCTAAGGCAGGCATGCAGGCAACACCAAATAACTTAGTACTAAATTACATTATTAATAAAGAGGAGGACTGGGGATAACAAAGCGTAATAACACTTCAAACTAGTTTTGCATTGTTACACATAGAAAAATAATTACAAATTTTGATGGCAATTCAAATATGTAAGTAGTAGATTTGACCGTCATACTTAGTTTTAGTCACCACTTAGTATATTTGCCTTAATATTTTAATTTATAGAAACTAAAAATTTGGTATCTTATGATTATTTGGATCTCAATTCTCACTGGTAAGTATATGTTTCTATTAAAAGCTAAAGCTGTATAGCTCAAATCAAATTGGCTGACCAACAAATATTTGAATTTATTCAAATATGCTTTACAAAATTGAACTTGTTAAAGTTTTGATTGAATTCTTTTATAATTATCCACAACAAACAAATATAGCTTAGTTAGATACCTGGGAGTTGTCGTCTTAGAGCCAAAAACCATTGTTAAAGGACCATAACTCTTATATTATTAATAATTTCTTTATAATTTTAAACAGAAACCTTTGCTTGAATATTGAACACTGAATATGTATGTCTTCAAATCAGTCTTTCAAGATTCTATCTTCAAAGGGGCACCTAGTTTGGGCGGATATTATTCGGAAGCCATTTAAACAAACTACAAGTTATGCAAAACAAATTGGTTAAAATGATATTTGCACCACCAATGCACCACTCCATCAGCGACTTGCATACATGGGCAAGCCAATGTTGAAATGGTTGTTGATAGGCTGGGCCGACTTAACCAGAACTTCAACGAAATTATTTGTCATTATTAGCTTTAAGATTTAATGTTAAGTTATTAAAACCATTCTATGTGGGGGTTTGTAAAAACTACGCTTATATTATCACCTTAAATATAACTAAGTTGTGAAGGAATTGAATGCCGAAATTTATTAATTTAATATCATAAGCATAAACAAATGTTTTATTATTATCATGCAATAAATTGAGAATTGATTTGATTTCATAATTATTATTAAAGAATATAACATATTTGATCGTAAGTTCACATCTTATACGCTGGCTAACATGGGAGGCAGTCTCAACCTACTCTAATAACGAGTGAGAAGTTTTAGCTACTTGGCACTAGAAACACACAAAATTCTATTCTTTAAAGCAGGGGATGTCCAACGTTTTTGTTTCTCTGGACCACATTGGAACAAGACATGGTGATTTGGGCCTCAAGTAAATAGTACATAAGCATAGTTAACAAGAAAAACAAGCAAAGTCTTTGGCAATGAAGCTTGGCGACAAGCAGATAGAAATGATCTTCAAGCGAGCAACGCACACAGAGAGCGAATTTATAACAACTTCAGTGACTTTGAATATTTTCCGGTTGCATTGATGCTTCCCTTTGGCCGCGGATTGGACAGGCCTGCTTTAAAATAATACTAAAACCGGTCTCTGGACAAATTGCATGCAACTTTGGGGCACTATAAGCAACTCAAATATTGAATTTCTACAACAAACAAATGTTTGCACCTTAGTGAATTACAATATGTTATAAGTATATGTATGAATAAAGACCCCAAAATTATTTTCATCAGTAAGAACTTAAATTTTTAGAAAGCCATGAAAATGAACTAGCAAAAGAAATCTTCTCAACAGGAGTCATTCCACAAGAATGTCAGGTAGTTGAAAAGATTTCACATCCTAAATAAACTAACTATATACAGTAAAATCTCTAGTCACGGACATCTTCTCTCGTAGCTGGACAGATTCCATTTTTCTGTTTTAAGAAATAATATACTTTATAAACAATTAACTTAATGTCAATAAGACAGTAGAAATAAAGATTTTTTGTTTATAAAAATTAATTCTTCTTATTTATTATTATTTTCAGTGTAAACTAATGTGTGATCATGAGACTTGCTTTCTACTTAATTCTCTGTTGTATTTGATTAAGGAGAAGACTTGACTTTTGTGCTATCGATTTAAGTATTCATGTTTCACAAAAACAACAAAGGAAAATGTTGTGTGTGTACAGATATCAAAACATGTTAAAGACGACAACAAGAACAAGAATAATTTTTAAGGCATTTCTTAGCACCACCACCTTTGAACATTTCTTTCCCTTTCAACATATGGTATCTTACTGTACTTGTGTATCAACAATCCAGTCAAACGAGTGCATTGACTTTAAACTTGTTACTAAATGAAATCAAGCCATGCCACAATATTGGCAACCAAAAAAAATTAAAAAATAAAATAATAAATGCAACAAAATTTAATAGTGTGAGAGAGTTAACCTAACCAAGACGGCAAAATATAGCCGGCTTGCCAAACTCTTATACCCTCCTCCTCGTCACCTATCGATTGCTTCAATTTCAATTTTTGTTTTTGTCTATGTTGTTCAATCATGTGAGAAATCATGGCAAGTTTCAAGTTTGAAAGTTGTTTGTGTTGCAAGTTTTCTTTAGCCATTGAGAGAGCAAAAATAAAAAATACATACATTTCAATATTGAAGTTTAAGTACCTACTCGTATCGTAGTATGTAAGTACTATAATATTTCAGTTAACATTGAATTTATTTGATATTCTTGTAATCGGAAATCAAATATGGGCAATTAAAATGATTTCGAATTAAAGAAATCAAATAATAATATTAATTTCATAATTGTTGAATTCAAACGGATGACCAAGTTTCTTATGTTGTTCAGGGTTTCTTCTTTCCTCAATTATTGGCAAATGTTACGCCGGTTAATCGAATTCATTGCATATTAATACAAACATAAATGTGGAAACTTATGAAGGTAAAAAATTACATAAGAAAATTCCATTCAATTCAAAAGAAACTTACTATTAGCAAAAGATTTGACTAACCATAATTGATGGTTAAAGGCATTGGTTTTGGTTATATTTCAATCAATAGAAGCAATTAGAATTGAAATAAAAGTGATCATTTCAAAAGTTTATATAGCGTTATAACTTCTGCATTTAGAAACAGTCAAACAGATTGCTGGTACGTTAAGAAAGAAAATTAAAAACTAAATAATAAAAAAATATGTATAATGAACCTTAGAAGCACAGCACTAGGAATTTTTTATAAGTTTCGAATGCACAATAAACCAATTAATTTCATTAACGGGGTGCCTGCATTATTAAACATTTCTGGATGCCCACAGCTATAAATGTAACGAAATGGCAGACGCTGCAGTTAAATTAGTGGCGCAGTCTATTACCATCATACCTTCTAATGAAAAAGATGTGCATCGGACAATCACTCACATCATGAAATGCATGTCTTATCAACACAGGTTCAGAAAAAAGGTATCATCCTCTCTCGTCTTCGAGCACCATCGCCCACACTTATTTACTCAATGGATATGCATGCCCATCTTGTCATCTATGCGGCCCATCTTCAATTTATCAGAAATGCTCTTCTCCTAACTCCAAACCCTCATCATTCCTTACATATATATATATAATAATGGTGCCTGTTCAAAAATTGAATTCGATCACAAAAAATAATGAATTGGTTCTTTAATGTATTACAAGAAAATCGTAATGAAATAAGCGCACAAAAAGTAAAAGAAACAGGACATTTTTTTTTTGTGCTCTTGTAGTAGATCACATGGATAGTAAAAAAAAATTAGAAATAAAAAGAAACACAAACATACGACGGATCAAGCTTATTGAAAAATATTACTACTATTATTTTGAGCGCAACTGTAGATACGATATTCTACAACCTAATAAATTGTAACCTCATAGATTTAATCAAATATTTTAGGCATTTCTTAGATTCGAAAACCTAGTAGGCAAGTGCTAATCATTAGGCTAATTATAACTAGTATTATTTTTATTTATAAACAATCAAATAAATAAATTAGAAAGAAATATAGAATGAGCCTTAGAGGCACCCTAGGAATTTGTGAAAAGTTTCTAATGCACCAGTTATAAACCAGTTAACTCACAATTAGCTTAGGTTAAATAATTTTGTTATCCTTAATAGACTGATTAGTTTTTTAGCGACATCAGTTAATGTTCATGTTAAGTTCAAGAAATATATTGTGGAAATTTTATCATATATCTGTGATGGTTTTACAGTTTTTAGATTTGTAAACAGTGAAATAGAGATGTGAAAAGGTACTAGGATTACAGCCTGTCGAGCTAGAGAGGAGGATCATTATTAACAAGAACCAATGTAGATTACTATCCAATAAAAATAAAGATTTCCCACAATTTATGTCTTTTATTTAAAATATAAAAAGATACCTTTAAATTTGAATATCTTTTACAATATCATTGACAATGCTTTCAGATTATGATTGCTTATAGTATAACATGTAGCTCTCTCTGTCAGAATGTTCCATTGAATGTCTTATGTGATTATAAAAACAGGAAAGCAACATTTCATTTGAATCACTTCTTTAAAATTCTGTTATCATTAAATACTTTTGCTAAAACAAACTTCCCTTCTTTAACAGCCAAAAGTAAAACTGATTTACAACCTGATAAAAGTAACAACAACAAGAATTTAAATACAGTAAGCTAACCAACTGTTCTAATTTGTTAACCCCTTTAAATGACCTACTACTAAATGGTAAAGAACTTACTAATGACTTTTATTCAGTAGTTTTCCATTTCAATAGTTACTAAGTAAAATTCAATATTTTTTTATCGACTAAATGATTAAATTCAACTAAAGTCACAAAGTCTATGCGTGAACTTCATTAAAGCTACACGTCTGTACGGTCCTTGGTCAGTTCTTAACTTGATCTTAGTTAAGATAGTAACAATATCTATAAAAGTGCTGAAGATCCTCTTCAAAAACCAAGAAATAATTATGTTTTTTTTAACACTATTCAAAAAATTAATTTCACAACTTAATTTTTGTTGGCCTCTTAACGGTATGATTACATATCTTAAGAGATTATTTGAAATATTTTTGTGTTTTTTTGGAAATGTGTTGTCATGCACATGGCAACACACACATACATTTACTTTCAAATCAATTGAATAACATTCTGATAATTTGGATAATGTCAGTCAGGAAATGTTCGAGTCTTTTCTTGTCATATCTTAGGAATTTCAAACAAATCTCTTGTTAAATCAGAGTATCTAAAACGTATGAGTATTAAAAAGAATACTATGTATGGAGGTGACATGTTACAAATATGACTTAAATTCCTACAATAACATGTGAATAGAGCTCATCATTTTAGGCTATTATAAGACAGATTTCAATCCCTGAAACTCTTTTAGAACTCAATCTTTTAGATCACTCATTGAATGCAAATTCTCGTTAATTGAAGATTATATGTATGTTTTATTATGAGAGCAATTTATGAAGTATAATAATCCATAACTACCTTAGTTTTTCAATAACTAATATAATCTGTGACCTTCAGAAAGCTCTCCACTGAATGAGTTTCTAATCAAAAATCAAGATTATAAAGTTTAATACTAGCAAATAGTAAATTTTTGCTAGGAACAATTTAAATGAAAGTTAAAGAATCTTAAGTGCTTATAGATTTAATCGTTTTACGACACTTATGCATTTAGGAATACTTCTAAATTCTAAAAATATCAAAAATTATTGAATGTATTATAAAATTGGTAAGTTCTAGAAATGAAAGTAAGAATTGTCAGACTTCTTTTGACAAACATGTAGAAATTTTTAAGAAATGAATGTAATATTTTTATTATTCTATTAAATCTTCATACTAAAAGGGCTTAGGGAGACAAAGAATATGAAGATCTAAAGAAGATTTGTATGTATGACAGGGATGGCGATACCAAACTGATCTAAGTACCATTTTCTCAACTTAAACTGAGAACACACCGGATAAGATAAAACCTTTTTCTTTGTGTCTGATTGAAACAACAGCTCATTGTTTCTTATGAGACAGCACTTAACAAAGCAACCAATATAAAACACATGCTTATGTCTGAATCGTCATGAAAGATATGTCTCACGTAGCCGATAGTTGTCCTGTTGACAATTCGGGTATGAAAAATATCATCCACAAATATAAATTTCGTTAAATTTAGTTTAAAAAAGTTATAAAATTTGCTGACAGTTTCTGTTGATCCTGTTCTTTGTGACAACACCACTAAAAACCAACAGCAGACAGAAAATAGAAAACCGACTTCAAGTAGCGCAAATGGAAGGCGCATTATTAAAGATAACTCAAAAACTAATAGTCAGATCTTGATTAAATTTTTATGTCGACCTCATGACAAGCACCAGATTTCACATAAAAAAAGTATCATCAAAATGGTTTCACCTAGAAACAAGTTCTGAGGTAACAAACAGATAACTACTGGTCTTGATCTTGATCAAATTTGTATGGGACCACATGACAAGAACCAGCTTTCCAATAAAGGAAGAATCGCCAAAATCGGTTCAACTTGAAAAAAGTTCTTAGGTAACAAACAACCAAAAAAAAAAAAAATAATGTCGAATTGATAAGTGAAGTCTGTTCAAAATCAGGAAAATAAACATAAGCAAAAATTCTGTTTCTGTTCTTTGTGACAACATGGCATTCAATATTACTTGACGGCCAATTAGATTATTTCTTTGATCAATATATACTCTTTCATTATATGTTAGCATTTGTATTTCACAATATAAAGAATTTTAGGACTGTGGAGCGAATCCCTTTTTAAATGACAATCGAACATACATTAGCGTAGATTTACATAATGCCTTCTGATTGGGCACTCCTTTGTAAATTTAATGCATGACGTGACATATTATTTCTGTCGCGTGCCATCAATTATCTATAAGAATCAAACTCCCCCAAGGTCAAATTCTATGAAACTTCAATTCACTTAGTATACAATAAAAAACTAATAAATGCATCACCGCCATTCATCATCATCATCATCACCACTCTTAAACCCACTACTCTCTACTGCTAATGTCATAATAAAAAAAAATGCATTGGACCCTCTCTGGTTAAGAATAATTTGAATTTTTCGTGTTGAAATGAAATATTTCACGTTTTCATGTAATTTCTAAATAATTGTGCACGCTGCTACTGCTGCTGTTAATGTGCAAATGAATTAGCGTAGAATTACGGAGGCAGGAAAAACGAAGAGTGAATTGAATTACCTTCACCCCAACATTTCTTTGCCCTTATTTAGGTGCAAATAGAATTTATTCAAAACATTAGCACAATGAAAGTGCAATTTTTTTTTGTATTGTCTAGTATTCTATTGTTTTCTTATTTTTTATTTTGTTTTTCTATTATTTTCTTGGTTTGTCACCCAAAAAAACAAAAACAGAAAGTGAATGTCAAAGGGAACACAATTATATTCTTAACCTGAGTAGATTGTCTAATCGTTTCCATATCAACATTTTGTATATAATAAATTCTTTTAATGATATTCAAAGCTTAAAAAGTCGCTTTTCATTTAATTTTTTAGACGAAATGTCGGTCGCGTTCTTTCCGTGCCCATGTTTTTTGATAAGAACAACTAACTAACTATGTACTATCTTTGATGAGCAAAAACAAAATGATAAGATAAAAACAAATCGAAAAATAACAACAAAAACATATGCATGTATGTTTGTACTTCATTCATGAGCTAACCGAGTTGAGCAAAGGGTGGTGGGTTGCGAAACGAGTGCAAAAGGGAGTATGGCAATAAGGTACTTTGAACTTTGTCAACAACAAACTGCAGCTGACTGAGAGCAGCCGGCAATTTTGACTTGTTTTTCTGCTTTGTAAAGGAATGCGCAATTAAATTTTTTTTGGACAACAATTAAAACTTCAGAAATTTCAATTATTTTTTGTTGTTATTAAACATAAATCATTCTTATTGTAATAAGAATATTCTTGCTTTACTCACCGATTTGTCATTCTTGTAGTCAAGAAGTTGATTTGATGCAGGATCGCGGTCAGCCATTTTGTATTGTTGTTGTTGTTGCTTTTTTATTAACTTTTATAAAGTGATTACAATTTTTATTACTTTTTAGTTGTTTTTTTCTACTAAAAAGTGCACGCACTTATAATTTTGTTTAAGCGAAAAGCTGTTTTCAATCAGAAACACACAAAACTAATTCGACATGGCACTAAACTTCTCACTTTTATAGTCAAATCACGACGAAATTATACTAGGGGGCCGCTACACCTGATACTATAAGCAACCGGTCATATTTGCCATTCACCAAAAAAGTCTACACAGCTGTTTAGTGTTCTCCCATTTCACTCACACAACATAACAATGGGGGGACTATATATCGATAGCATTTATCGATAATCACTTTGCAATTTGCACTTGCAATTTACACTTGCAATTTACACTTGTTATCACAACAATATGGTAAATTTAAAAATAATTAATTCTTTGTATTTGAAATCAAAATTCATTTAAATATTAGTAATTGGAGAGGCCCTCATTTCAAATATGTTGTTGTTCATATCCCCATTTCATATCCGGTGAGATTCCAACACTGTTGGATATTTTTAAAACCAATCACCTTCTGTCTATATGGTCACACTGGCAGTTCATTCATTGTCGCTGTCCATTGTTGTTCACTCGTTTCGGAGTAGTGATTTTTTTATATTTGAACAATTATATATTATTTTTAATTTGTATATTTTATAAATACAAAATTTAGTTCCAATTAGGTTTTTAACATATTATACAATGTAAGCGAATGTAATAAAATATAAGAAAAATAACAAAACCAAATTAGTGGTCCGTGTGTGTTTAAATAAAAACGAAATTGAAAAAAAAAATAAAAGAAAAGAAAAAGTAGGCCGAGCACCAGCAGCAGAAGCAACAACACAACCAACAGAAGCAACAACATACAAAACACACACACACACAGAATCGCATACAAATAAACACTCACACAGAGTCATTGAAAAAAAAGAAGTCTCAAAAAAGTAGAAATTTTTCTTCAAAGCCGCGTCGACTATGACGACGGAGAGACAACAGACAGTTTTGTAATTGTGTCAGCTCGTTTGCCAAGAAAGAAGCAAAAGTAAGCAAAGCGAATAAGCGCGAACGAAGTGCTCAATGATAAATATGTAATATATTTAAACTACATTTGTGTCAGTGTGTGTGTCTGTGTGAGTGTATTAGTGTATCTGTGTGTGCGTGGAAACGGTCAACGTGTATGCATGCAAGCGTGTCAGCGTGTGTGTATGCGAGTGTGTGGTGTTTCTCAATGCGCGCGTGTGTTTGTAGTGTTTTTTTTTTAATAATAAAAGTAATATTTTTTATATACGCAAAAAATTTGACATTCAAGTGCAAAGCAAAAACAACAAAACAAAACCTCAACATCATAAATGACTGACTGACTGAATACGCATGCATCATACATACATCATATTCATCATCATCATAATAAATACTAAAAAAAAATATTAACAAGAATAAAATTGTCATAGACTTGACTGACTGTCTGCCTGACTCTGACCTATGTATATATAAATATTATTATAGTACATATGTACATATATGAGAATCAGTGATTAAATATATGAATATTGTGACATAGCGCAACATTTAAGAAGAAAAGAATGAGAAAACGACATTGTACAATAATACACCATAAGAGCACAAATATATAAGATGTATATATACTTCTATAGATTTTATTATATTGACAGAGAAGTGGAAATATGTGTATATTTGTGTTTTTCGATTTTGTTATATTTGTTTTTGTTGCACGCGAGACAAGTGAAATTTTTCTTTGTTCGACAAAAGTGAAGTTCGTCGTGTGTCTGTTTGTCTTTCGGTCGATTTGTCAGTCTGACTGTCTGTTAGTCTCCTTGTTTTGTGTCTCCACAGTCCCTCCGTTTGTATCTCATATTGAAGATGATGATGATAGTAGCTATGATGATTGCTATGATGATGACGATGGCGTCGTTGTCTTATTTTTTTGATTGTTGTTTTTACCAAGTGAATCCGGGGGCATTGATGAAGTGCAAGGCAATGAACGAATAAATAAATAAAACAACAAAAACAAAAAGTACACAATTTTTGTTTTTGGAATATTTGCGTATTTATTTAATTCACACAAACACACACGTAAAACAAATACACAATAAAAGCAAATGATGAGCAGCAGCAGCAGCATGCAAAGTAAAGAAAGAATGAAATGAAATAAAATAAAATGTGTGCTTATAAATTTATTTGTATCTTCTTTTAACATCATTGAGAAGAAGATGATGAAAGATCGTTGGTCTTATTTCTTGTTGTTGTTGTTGTTATTATAATGTATTTATTTTTAAAATAAATGCACAAGTTGAAAATGAAAAAAAAAAACAAGTGAATTAATTTAACAAAAGTGAAATGTGCAAAAAGTATTTTCTTTTTATTTTAAAAAGAAATAAATAGAAATAAAAATAAAAAAATTAAGTAACAACATGGAATTTAAAAGTGATGATAAAAATGTATAAAATTTTGCAAATAAAAAATGAGATACAAAATTGCGACAAAAGAAATAAAAACAGGAAAAGCAAAAAGTAGTTAAGACAACAATTGGAGCAATAAAGCCAAATAGTATAGTATGTAGTTTACAGTTACATACAGACAAACATTTCATGGTTTCCCACGAAAAATTGAAATTTCACAAAATTCCAACAAAAAGAAACAGCAATAACCATGAATGCTTCAGAAACTACAACTACTACAACCAACCAACCAACAACCATCATCTGCCATAACCAAACAAACTCCCCATATGAATGTATGTATGTAGTAGAGATGAAGTAGCTAGCTCCAAGTACCTACTTCTTTTCTTCTCTAATAAAATTCGCATGTCCGTGACCCCCCCTAAAAACACACACACACAACTACATACAAAAGTAACAACTACCTACAACAACAACAACAACAGGCTGCGCAAAGCAAAGCAATTCGAAAGCAAAGTGAAATTTAAGCCAAGTTTAAAAAAGAAGAAAAGTTTTGTTCGTTTAAAATAAAATTATAAAAGAAATATGAATAAAAGAAATGTTGTGAAAGAAAGAGAAATATAACGAAATACATACACACGCACACACATGTGTATGTATTTTATATGCATATAAACATAAGTGTGTATGTTGAATGTGTCTACAAAGAAAGCGCCGCGACATAACTGCATATGAGAAATTTTATAATTTTTTTATAAAATTTTCTTTCTTCTCTTTTTTCATAACCATCTCTCTCTTCTCTTCTTTACTAGTGTAAGAAGAAAATACTGGTTTCCAACAACAACAACAACTACAACAATAATAACAAAAGTAAAAAAAGAAAAAAAAACAACAACGACAATGACGAAGGAGCAGCAGAAGCAGCAGCAACAGTATCAAGTGAAAAAATTTTGAAAATAAATAAATAAGAAAAAAGCAAAAAAAAAAAATAAAAATATATTATAAAGAAACACACACACATACATACAACAAGAAAGGCAAAAGCAAAGCAAGCAAAAAAAAGTAATATGATGAAGAAGAAAATACCAAACAAGTTAAGAAGAAAGCGATGAAGTGTGTCGACAACGTAACGCATTTGTGTAGTTTGAATGTGTGTATGATAATGATGGTATTAATGATGATGATTATGTTGCCTTCTTGTATGTGAGTAGTGATTTAGTGAATGAGTGAGACAAAAACCAACAAAAAAAAATTAAGGCAAAAGCAACAATCAAAGGCAACCAACATAACGTACAACTAACAACAACAAAAAAAATAACAGTAAAAGTCTTGTTAAGCCATATAAGTCAACATAACAAAAAATCATTGAAAAGAGAGTATTAGTGAGTAAGGTGTGTGGAGGTGGCATAATAAGGAAAATAATAACGAACAAACTTCTTTATACTCACTCTTTAAATCCCTCTCTCTCTCTCTTCGTCTCTCGCCGCAACACTTAACGCACGCACGAACATATACTCTTATACTTTTCCTTTATGGCAACTTGTGTTTGTGTCTGCCTGCCTGCGGGGGATCTTTTCCATTTACGACATCAACTACTACAATAAGACATACAACAACAACAGCGGCAGCAGCAGCAGCAGCAGCAGCAGCAATAACTAAAAGAAGAAGAAGCAGAGTGATAGTAACAACAACTTAAACTGGAGTTTTTGCTTAAATTACGTTTTGTGTCTGAGTGCTGTCGCTGTCATAGTCGAAGCCACAGTCAGCGTCAATTTAGAATTCACAGTAACAAACAACAACATCATCAGCAGCAGCAGCAGCTACAAGTGTGCGTTACCTTCGGCTCGCTGTAAGCTTCGTCGTCGTCGTCAACATCGTAGTGGTCGTCGTCAAGTTTATTTTCCTCTTCCCTTTAAGCAACAATAACTACAGCCCCAACAACAACAACAACAGCCGCAGCAGCAGCAGCAGAAACAACTTTATTTTTCAAGGGCTCCCCCTTATATTTGCTGGCCTCTGGCTTGTTTAATTGACTTTTAGGTGAGTTTGAGTTTTTTTTTTTTTTAAATACTTTTTAACTACAAACAAATAAATAAAAGTAAGAAAACAATGCATAAGAAAAAAATGAAAATGAAATTTTAAATTTTATATATTTTTATTTCATCTGTTGTGTGGGCGCGTGGTACTTTCATGTGATTAATGTATGTAATATGTTTCAATGTATATATGTATCTTTGAATGAATAAGCGTGTTCTGTCTGACTGTGTGTGTGTGAGTCGTTGACATTGTTATCTTAATTTGCTTTATTTTGTTGTTGTTGTTTGCTTGCTTTTGACATTTTTGCTGCTTTATTTCAATTATTTCTTCATTTTTTTGCTTGCTTGCTTGTTTGCTTTATACGCTTAAATGACAATGTATTACAACATTTTTTTGTTTTACTTATATCGTTTTCTTCTCTCCACAACACGAAATCTATATAAGTATATACTACATATGTGTGTGTGTGTTTGTGTATGTTCTAAAAAGCAACAACATTGAAAACTTAAGAAAGAAATAACAACAAAACAAAAAATAAATGTACAAAATAATCTTTTGCGTAGTCGCTCACGTTGTGTTTACCTCCTATTTTACAACACCAGCTACCCCTCCCACCCATCCATCCTTCCATCATTTCTTCCATCTATTGAGAAAACGACAAAAAAAAAAACATTAAAAGAGTGAGTGAGGTGGTAACCTCGTTCGTTTATTTTATTCTCTCTTATAGTATTGTTATTGTGTGAGTTCATTACAAAATTCTGATTATTTTCTGTTATTTTATTTATTTATATTTTTATTATTATTTTTTTTTTATAGAATTGTTATTATTACATAGGCAACATAATTTGTTGGTATTTTTTGTTGTTTTATGTATTTTATCATTTATTCAGTTAGTCGTAGAACGATGATGTTGGTGATAATGATGTTATTGGTCGCGTTGTTCCATTCCATTCCTTCCCTTTCCTCTATCTCTCTTTAATCTATTTTTATTTACAATTTATTTATTTTGTTTTATTATTAATCATTTGTATGATGGCGGGCATAACACAAGCAAGCAGCAGGCGTGTTTATAAAATCGTTTTTAATGCTATTTAAATACATAATTTTTTTTTTTTTGATTTTTTGTATATAAAGAAAAATGTTTTGTTTTGGAAAAATTTACAATTGCTTTGCGTTGTGTTTAGAATGAAAGGAATTTTTTATTGTTTTCTTGATTAAAATTAGAATTTTTGTTGAAATTTGCGTTGCATTTTAAAAAGAATTAAATAAAATGAATGAATGATATTGAGGCAAGAAGTTTCAAGTTGTAATCTCAGGAACATTAAATCACTTAAATATATAAAATATTGTTGTGAGGACTATGAACATTAACAGAGTTTGATTTAAAATCAGTTTACAGAAAAGAAAGAGAAATTTTATTGATTAAGTGGTGATAAGTCAGTTGGGTGTAGCTTTTTTTAGGCGCCCTTGAATCGCCGTCCTGGTTAGTGATTTTACGATTGGATTTGGTCGGGAGTTAAGTCTTGTCATTGTATCGGCGGCTGTGGAAGTTTATTTCTTGTAGAACTGGAGGAATGACGAGGTCGTTGTGAACCATCGTGTTCCTGACCAAGCAGGGGTCATTGAAGATTGTCCTGAAAGCGTAATTATTTTGAAAAACCTGTATTTTCATGCGATTTGTGTGGCGTAATGTACCCCATAGCTGGATATCATATTTCCAGGCAGTAGCAATAATTTGTTTTTATATTAAACTATGTTAATGCGTGATGCTGTTCTCTTTTTAATTGTAGTCATAGAAATCAATTATTTCAATATTTTCTCCAATAAATTCTCCACAACAGCAATTCTTATTCGCACCAAACTTTACAGGAACACTCTCCAGATTATGCTAGAGATTCCCTCAAAATCATTTCAGCAGTTTCGGAAAACATAGGGAACATATCCCACCCCATGCATATATAGAGATTAAAGCATTCAGCTTTTTAATTTTATGGAAACAGGTTGCTATATAATGTTTCCATGTTAGATGTTTGTCAAGATGAAAGCCCAAGTATTTTGCAACTGTGGACTGTGCTATCGCTAGACCATTGACTCAAATTAGCAACAATTTCTAAGACGATAAAACAAGAAAATATACTATATTTTACGTCTAATAATAATCGAATATCTTTCAAATGCTCTTCATACAATGTCAGCCGACCCACTTTGGTCAGAGAAGATTGCTCTGAATGGAAGCTTTTCTAAAATTAAACAGACAACGGTGTATGTCACCCATTCATTTGAGCTATTTAATGACGTACTAATTTCTATATAGTTTTAAGCATAGAATTATGTATATGTACATATATTTAAGAATGCAGAAGTACAGAAACAAAAGGAATTCAATAGCTTTCTTTATCATGGCACTTATCTTTACTTAATTTTCACTCATAGTTCGTGATGAGCCTTAGGTTATCGGATGACTTGTTGACTCGCGAACATGGTCCTCTCGTCAATCTTTGGTAGCCTCAGAAAGGTAACTAATTCTTTTCAACGATCATAATCTTATAATCGAAATTTAATACTATTTAAACAATTTGTTATGGATAATATTCCAGTATTTCATACATCTTTGGCAAATAGGATTCTTAAACAAGTTCTGTCAGTTTTATTTATCTATAGTTTCTGATGATGATGTTTTTATTCACCTAAAACTAAAAAAATAATGATAAGTCATAACTCAGTTGTCAAGTTAATTATGTATGTTCTTCATCATTTTAATGTATACTCTGAGTATCTGAGTACTCTTAACCTCGTTTTGTGTTTACCTTGGCATTTCCAAAAAGCATTTATACTTTGTACAACAATACATATGTACATAGTAGTGCAAACAAAGCAACTGATAACCTAACCTACCATAGCAAATCATTGAATGAATACGCCAGCAAATAATGCAATGGAAAATACATACAATAAATGTGTGTAGATCAGCTAAGTGACCTTGATTGGGGTCACTATTATTTATTCAGTATTGCTTAAAATTTCGGAATATTTAATTGAGTATAAGAACTAAAGAATATCACATTAATTTTAATTTCAAATAATATAAACAAATGGACTAAATGAATTATGATTTCTAAATAACAATTCTTACTAATGATCTGTTTGATTCATAGGATGAATTCTAATGGTCCTGCATAGGGCAAGAACCTTGTTGTGGCGATTGAAAGTTGTTGTTATTACATATTCTTATCCTTTGATACATATTATCAAATCATAGCAAAGAATCTAATTCTTTCTTATGTAAGTTGAAGTACATTGGTTAATGGTAGGTCATTTTAATCTAAATAACAATTTCTATCCAAATTTTTATAGAAATATTTGTTTAGCTGAATAAAAACCTCTACAAATAGATCAAAATATATGTAGATGTCTAATAATCCGCAAATTTGTATGAATGTGTTTCTGGTAAAATAAATAGAATTAATAAAAAATTTCTAATGAATAACTAAACGTTTTTATTTTTTGATATGACTCTGGTTTTGAGGAAGACACTGTTTTGTGTCACCTTTTTTAATGACCATAAGATCGATTATCATAGCATGTGATAAAGTCATAACATAGTCGGCACGAGTTAACTTTCGTCAGCTTTTGTTTCACAAGTGGGTTACTGGGCTTCTGTTTGCTTCACCGTTACTTGTACTTAAAAGGTAATACTTAGTTTAGTGCAAGCAGAATAGCAACAGAGTAATTCGAATTGGTTGTTGCTGTATTGTTTGCTTGGAACCTCTGTTGTTATTATTGTCAAATTAATGGCCCTTTAAAAGGTCAAAAACAGTATCAATCATTTGTTGTGTATGCAAAGCAGGTCAATCGTTCTCATGCTGGAAGTTAAATCAAAACAATTTTGATTTTCCTTCAAGCATTGCATATGAGACGCATACATTAAACACTAAGATAAAGATTGATTTTGGACCATATAAATAGCCCTTTGTTCGCTTTGTTGATGTTACGGTCAATTGTGTGTGTTATGGTTCAATATTTAGAATTGAATAAGCTTGATTATAGTCCTGCTGTTATTAAATTCAAAATACTTATCTACATGTTTATATATCAATCTTATTGCATATTTTATCAAAATGTTAACTACTTCCTTGTGTGTGTAAATAGCATAAATCTTCAATGACTGCGGAATCTCTGAAAATTCATGTTAATTTCGCTGAAACCTCTAGAATAAATGTTGACATCATTTTTTAACTGGAAAATTTATATGTTTGTTTCTCTTGAAATAAACAATCAACCAATTAAATGGAAATAAAACTAAGGCAATATACTTCTCCCGAAAGCGTAATGCCTGTTTCTTACTGAACTCAAACCTCTCTGTACACAATGATATCATCTCAAATATCTTGGCCGACACTTAAACCCAACACTACATTTATCAAAAACAGTTGATAAGATATACAAAACTATCTGTGAAAATGAAAATATTTAAATCTATTTTTATTCCAATTATGTTGTATGCGGTTGAAGTTAAATACAATTTTAACTATTAATATGTCAATGAAATATTTTCCACATCATTAGTCTGATTAATATATATATATATATAAGTATATACATTTACCATTTATTTGTAAAAATTAAATGTGAATCTTTGAATTAAATTTAATCATTTCAAACATCTTCTTCATTTATACCCAGTACAGAGCATTCAATTTTGTTTTATACTTAAATGATTCATTGATTATACTCGTTCATATAAATTTAAATACTTATATGACAATTCTTAATTCATTAAAAGTTAATGAGTCATAAAAAATTGATGCATAAAATACGAAGAAAATATTCTTATACTTTGAAGTTTGGTATGAGGAAAGGATTGTTCCATAGTTTGTTTGTTACAATACTCGTATTTAAAAATTTGTTTTTCTAGAAAAAATAGAAAAGGTTTCCATTAGTCATGCCTATGAAGTTAAGTTGTTGATGTAAATTGTAAGTTGGTCAGAATTTGCATTGTCAGTGTCAATGGTGGTGAAGTATGAGTAAACATTGATTACAAATAGAAAATATCTCATTTAGTAGAGAAAATTAGCTGGAATGATCGTAACAATTATACATGGGCAGAGTGCACTAAAACTAAGTTGAATAACAAGTAAAATTGTAAAGAAATCAATTCATTATACTCTTCACGGGGATCAGCTCGATGAGACGAGTTGATTTAACCTTGTCCGTATGTCTGTTTGTCCGTCTGTACGCTAATTAGTCCCTCAGTTTTTGAGCTAGAGAGCTGAAATTCACCTTCACCTTTTCACCTTGGTTTCTTTTTACTATACACTGCACATTTGTCGGAATCATCTGAATCGGCCCACTAGGGAGATACCTACTATATACACTCCAACACTTAAATGAATGTTCTTATTAGAAAAAGAGTTTCGTTTTTTGACTTATCAAACTGAAGTTTGGAAACTATAAGTTTCTGATCTATATATATTCATCAACCATTTAAATTTCATGATCCTAGGGTTACCTGGAGGGGTAACTTCCATACAAACCCAAATTAAATGACAAACTTATAAAGAATAAAAGTACAATAAAAGTGCCACTCAAATTGTGTTCTTTGTTGATAATCAAACTTTAACAGAGAGAATATAGTGATGCTAAGAAAGGAAGATTGGATGCAACCCGGAGGAGCGTGAAGAGTATTATATCTTTTGTTTTTCATTGTTATACTAATCAAAACTTTAAGAAAATTAATGGCGAAAGCATTTCTTATATTCAAAAAAGAGAATATCATGCATCCTATCCATATATACAATAAAGAACTGGTGGAATTTGATAAATTTATAATTAATATTTAATTTAAAGTGTTACTTTCAAGCATTGTATGTTTTGTAATCCGAATAAATTGCAATTCTTTACTTCAAATAGCATGATTCACTTATGTTTTCAATGTAATTCAATATTGTAACGGGAATATAACGATAAAATCTTGTATAGAGACTCACTTCGGTGTCATATATGTATGTATGTATGTAAGTGGATGGTGTCAAGATTACGACAAGGCAATGAAATTATTGGTATTAAACGATACATGTGTTTTTCTTAAAATTTCTTTGTTAAAACTTCAAGAGGAATTTAAAAAAACTTGTTGGTCATAAATATCTGATGTAAATTGAATATCTGAGGATGAAATACCACCATTGATTATCATTCGATAAAATATAAATTGTACAGAAATAATAGAAGAAAGAAGTATGTACAGTGGACTTAATGAGGGAACTTGTTCAAAATTATATTCACATAAATTTAATCAATGATAATTTAAATGAATGAATTTAAATAAACTGCAATACTATGCATATGTATAAGTATGTCCATTTCTGTCAGAAGACAATGAAGCTGAAATACCTGTAAAAAAAATCCATAACATACCGAATGCTGGAGCACTTACCATAGTGAAATAAATGCATTCTAAGGGCCCAACAAAATAGTCTTGTGCAGGAAATAGTTGTGCAATTGATATACATACTTATAGTGAATTAAAAAAGTTTGGCACTGGCCACAAATTTGGAAAATTCAAAAGTCATACTTCCCACTAGCCTTGATGTCTCCTCGGCTGTTATTTTTGTCCATTCAGTGCATAGGGCAATTTTCAAGTAATCCTTCGATATAATAGTATATTTCCTTATCCTTATTTCAAGCAAGTGTCAATTATTCTCGATAGGTGATTGTAGAGTTCTTTTCAGTTATTTGCAATGGTATATAAATCACTATTGGGCAAGATAGATCTGATTTTTGAATACCTACTATACATATTTGCTATCTATAATCACAAGTAGTTAAATTTCCTTCACCAAATGGCAAATATTGAACAGATCTTTTATTTTGTAATCAGAACTTGCTTAACAAAACATATGTATGTACATACATATATACATAGTATGTATATAATTATAATGGTTTAACAGTGCATATAAACAACAAACAACAGGTTTCTCCTCCCTCAAGTCGAGTAAAATATTCATTTCTCAATAATATACAATTTAATACTACAAAAGCAACTCACGTGTTGGCGATAAAAGCAAAGCAAAGCGAAAAAATAAAATAGAATAAAATAAAAACTACAATAAATAAATAAAAAAGTTAATAGTTTAGTGATTATATTTGTACAATCTAAATGTGTGAGCTTGTATAATAGAAATTGTATATGAGTATGTACATATGTATGGATGTATACATAAACTTCTTGTGTTTTAAGGTTTGTTGTAGAGTGATAAACTAAAAATTTAATCGTGAGCTAGAAAAGACATTTAGAAACTCAACAAAACAAAACAAAATTGTATAAACAAAACTTCTAGTACTACAGTACCATATGTAGAAATGTACATAGTATTTTAGATAGATAGATAGATATGTTTGTTTGTATGTATACCATATGAGTGTAAGTATGAATATTGAATTTGGTGTGGAATTGTATTAAACAGAGTATGTAGTATGAAAGAAGCCAGCAAATGTATATACTTTGGTACATATATTTGTAGTTAAGTATGAAGGAGAAGCAAACGAATGAACAAATAACATTCTAAAGCAGATTATACAAGTATAGTATTGTATTTGTTGTTGTTCTTTTCTTAGTATTTATTATTGTTTGTGTTGTAGTTGTTGTTGTTTTTTATTTTTTTATAAAAGTCTTGTTTAGATTCAGATGAGTGAATGAGATTGAGTAAGTGAGTAAATGAGTATTCGTTTATGAATTTCAAAATTATACCAGGCAGGTGTTTAAAACATTTCTTTGTTATTGTTTTTTTTTTTTGTGTTTTGTTTGAATTAATTGTGAAATGCCACTATAATTATTTTTATATATTTATTAATATTCTATATATTAGTAGGAATATATTTATACATATATGTATATGTATGTATATTATAAATACAAAAAAAGTGTATCATACTGAGATTTTTAAAAGGTTTTTTCCATAGAATAATTATATTTAGTGCTTAACACAAATCAGATCATTAATTCGTTTCAATTAAAGCGGTTATTAATCTCGAAAAGTCATAGGCCATTATTTCACTGAGCTTTTATATCACCATTCAACTTCTTTACCTTTGGAATATTGATTTTATGTTTAATGTATGAAAATCTCTTTAATTTCATAAAGAACTGTATGTAATTGTTAATCAAAATATTTGTATGAAGAATACCTAATCAGTTATCACTTATACAACTTATTAACCACTCGCATATCATTTTATACAATATATGAAAAACTATGTTTGTGTTTATATTCTGTATTCTCAAACCTGTCCAACTGATTGGGCTCCTGTTACTTAGAAACTAAGTACATACATATAAGAACTTGTAGTTAAATACATAAGTATGTACTGTAATCAACAAAACTAAAGCACGAAACTTACCATGTCAGTACTTTGCTCAACAAAATTGTAAAATAGGTCCAAAACGTTTTCTTTTTCATGAATTTAATTACTTTATACATTTGCTATTCTAAATGTAAACAAATTTTACTTCATATGTTAATTGAAACAAAATTAATAATCAAAATGTAACAAAAAGCCCTTAAAACCGGCGCGACAAAACTAAAGCACATTGTCATTAAAGCTCACTGCATCAATTCGATTTCAAAGAAGAAAAATCAGGAAAGATTTTGTTAGAATTATTTTGCGTTAAAGCTTATTAGGTTCATTTTCAATCATTTTTTGTTTAATTTTTAATTCGGTGGTTGTTGTTCATCAAAGTTTGGAACGTCTAGTAAAAGAATAATAAAATGGGCTGCAATAAATATTCTGCCATATTCAGAGAAAAACTTATTATTGAATCAAATAAAGGAGAGTCCGTTAGGAATATTGCGAACAAATTTGAGTTGCATCACAGTGTTGTTTCCATCTGGCTCATTGAAAACCAAACATGGTGGTGGTAGACCTCGGAATACAACATCACGTGATGATAAAGCAATCATTCGAATTGATAAAAAAAAGATCCTTTTATATCGGCAAGAGCAATACAAAATGAATTGCACTTAACTAATTCACGCAGAACAATCCAACGACGTACTATTGAATATCATATCAAGGGTTCCGATGGAAAGAGGCTGGTACGTAGGCCAAAAGGACAGTGTTATGGTCTGGGGATGTTTTTCTGGTAAAGGAATCGGTCCAATTTGTAGAATTAATGGTATAATGTACCGTTTTGTGTACATTCTTCAAAATACCATGCTCCCTCATGCGGAGAAAGAAATGCCGTTAAAGTGGGCCTACCAGCATTATAACGACCCAAAATACACTGCAAAATGTGTGAAAGATTGGTATATTTCAAATAGAATCGAAGTTGTGAAGTGACCAGCTCAATCACCTGATCTCAGTCCCATAGAGAATTTATGGGAAATTGTAGACTGGAATATTATGCGCGAAAGCAGTAGCAGCAAGAACTCTCTTCACCCAGGTCGAATTGGCATGGAAAAACATTTCTGCTGAAGTTTTAAATAAACTAATTGACTCCATGGCACGGAGATGTGAAGCAGTACTTTAAAACAATGGCTACGCTACTAAATACTAAGAAAAAAATAGTATCTCTCATATATCTGATTTCGTGTTTAGTTTTGTCGCGTCGGTACTAAGCATTTTGTTACATTTTGATTAACATGTAGTGTGGGTTGTATCCTACACAGATACGCCTTTTAAATTCTTGCTAAACTCTCACATTTTAGGGAAATTTCATTTCCGAAGGTAAAAACTACTTTTTTTCGTCTAATTACATGTCAGAACGTTTATCGTAGTATACTGCATTACACATTTGTATGATTAAAAAATAATAATAATAATGATGTGTGTATATTTTTTGTAAGGAGTTACTATTGAGCCGTAAAGGCAAAATACTTAGAAGGCTGTTACTGATAAAATAAATTAATTAATGTTCTTATGTGAGAAGTTGTTAGAAACTCCTTAGTGGGAGGCCATGGCGTTGTGTATTTTAATCTCCGCCTTATAGTTGGGCTTCGGAAAAGGGCAGAAGCCAATGGGTTAGGATGCGTCTGGAGCTTAGTTATGTGCCGGCTCCTATAAAGCTGCATTGTCTCTAAGACCGTCGGTAATTTTAAATCCTTATGCAGCGTGATGATTCTGACAAACCACGGGGCATCTGTTATTCTTCTGAATGCCTTGCTCTAACATGTCTGAAGTCTGGAAAAGTTGGAGGTAGCCGTGATACCCCAGATCTGGATTTCATAACGCCATTTGGTATCATTATTTGAAGCTAAATGAGCCTTTTATTGCCAAGTGACAGCTTGATTGATGGTAGGAGGAGCCTACTAAGTACTAAGCAAGATTTAGTGTATTCATTTACATGACTACTTAGATTTAATTTATATTTTTCTCATTGACTCATTCATTGTCAATGCAATGATTAATAAAAACAAAATTCTTTTATAATTTGAAATTAGAGTGTTTTTTTTTGTTGTCAAATACTCATTTAATAAGATTAAAGATTACAACCGAATTATTGGAAGCAATTTTTATCGAAATTATAATAATTGATCCCCTTACTTTGTAGATAAGTATACATAAATCCATTTCACGGATTATATTGTAATTACAATTAAAAAATACTTTAATTTACACGTGATTTTTTGATATATGATAGAAAAGAACAGCTTCTCCTCACAGGGGTTGGGCGTATTTATCAAAAATGTCTCGCTTTGTCCGAATGTAAAAATTAAAGCAAAGGAAATAAAACTCTTCTGTTTAAAGTCATCGGTTAGGTTACAGCTATTTCGATAGGAAATGATTAAGCATTCTATTGACAACCTTTTTTTTTATTTTAGTATTATTATTAATTTATAATTTTGTATATAAAATCTCTTTAATACATTAACATTCAATTAATTTGCTGAAAGAATATGTATATATAATTACATTGATGAAAGGAATGCAAATGAAGCTATAAATTATCATAATAATAATAATAAGTGGCGCTACAACCGTGTGTCGATTTTGGCCGAGTCTAAATGAGCGCGACAACTAGTTCTGTGCTTTGCACGCTGGCGCCAGTTGGAGATTCTCAAGATCGACAGGTCCTGCGTAGTTAGGTCTCCCCAACGGATATATGGACGTCCCTTTCCTCGTTTTCCAACCTGAAGTACCGTCTCGAAGGTCTGCCTTGCCGGAGCTTCTTCATTCATACGCGAAACGTGGCCAAGGCAGCGCAGCCGCTGAATCTTTATGCGCTTCACTATGTCCATTCCCTTGTATAGCTCATACAGCTCGCTGTTCCATCGAATACGGTACACACCGTCTACACAGAGAGGGCCGAAGATTTTCCGGAGTATTTTTCTCTTGAACGTTCTCAAAGCATTCTGTTCGCTTTTGGTTCAACGTCCAGGCTTTTGCGCCATACATCGGGACGGGGATGATGAGTGCCTTGTAGAGCGTGAGTTTGGTTTGTCGAGAGAGGGCTCTGATTTTCAATTGCCTACTGAGCACAAAGTAACACCTCTTGGCAAAAGTGATCCTCCGCTTGATCTCCAGGCTGACGTCGTTCTTGCTGTTGATGCTGGTGTCAAGATAGACAAAGTCCTTCACCACTTCAAAGTTGCGGTCGCCAACAGTGACGTTTTGTCCAAGACGCGAAGACTCTTTGTTTGTTGACAGAAGATACTTTATCTTACCCTCATACACCGCGAGACCCACTTTGGCCGCTTCTCTCTCTAGACTGAAGTACGCTGAACATACGACGATGCCTATGTCGTCGGCATATGCCAGCAACATGACACTTTTATAGAAAATAGTGTCTTGTCGGTTCAGTGAAGCTATAAATAGGTTACTCTTAATGGTAAATCAATTAATTGGGTAATACCGTTTGAGTCTTCTTGAATCGCTGCTATTGATAACCATTTAAGTAGTAGGTTATTATGATTTTCCAATCATTATATGTAGTTTTTTTCTATACCTAGCGATTTCTTTTTTCACTATTGGTATGTGAAGATCCAGTTAGCATTTGAGAGGCAAGTGCTTGATTGTAAACACATCTTAGCTATTATAGCCTGGGCATTTCGTTACTTTGAGATCTTTAAGCAAGTTCTGCACCGCTCGAAGTGTGACGAACGTAATTGGGAGATCCTTTTGGCAAGAGACATCAATGATTTTTCATGGTTTTAATCAGACGGGGACACTTTTCAAAAGGTGTAAAGGTGTTAAAGGTACAAATGATTCTTCATTAAATCTACACAACAAGCTGTTTGTAGTTTTGATAAATGACAACAATTAACTCATTAATGATTTCAGAGTCAAAAGAAATTACGCAAATCATTCACTTTTATCATAATGCACGTGTTTCTTTCCATTAAGTGTTAATAAATAATAATGTGTTTTGAGAGGTCTTGGCACAAATTGCTATTTACAGGGATAAAAAAAAAATTGAAGGAAATAATTAATACTGCATATGTCAATCCAATTTCTCTTAAACTTTGGAATTAATATGTTGGTTTCTATTGTTTTGCTTTGTGAGTTGAGGGGTCCTATAGTATAACACGTTTTGCGGAAGGAATTTATGTCAACATACTTACCTAACTCTTATAGATTCTGAGAGGTACTCGAGTTGCCATCCATTCGAATGGTAGATTGATTGATTTATTCATCTATTCAAGCCGACCAAATATTTATGGGGTCTTGCTTCTGGGTTTTACTTATATGTATTATGTTATGGTAAAAAACGAAACAATATTCTAGCATTAACATCTGCACTTAAGATTCTAGTCACTTCATACAATTTTTAACAGTTATTCTCCTTAAGTAAACAGAAGTGTATGTATACAGAATGTAAACAGAAAGACAAACTGTTTTCATTTGATAATGATTACATATACATATGTTTCCTTAAATATGTTCTATAGTCTTTTGTTAAAAGCCAATATGCTTTATCACTGTGAAGAGAAACATATAAAAATAGACTTGGCAACGCAGTTTGAAATGTATTCTGATTTGTTTTTTCTTTGTGTATTTCTTTTTGTGTTTTAGTAAAATGGACCCAAACAGACACCACGACTCAACATACTTGGCCAGAAACAATGACGAACGAACACGTGCGGTGTACAGAAGTCGTGGTACTGCAGAGACGACACGAAATGGCACCACTCCAGTTGCGGTTGGTGGCAGTTTCGACGATGTGAGATCACCACACCTGCAATATTATACTTCCAACCGTGATTTGTTAGCCAAGAAACCAGCAGTTTACGGTTGCACATGCAATGCAACTAATCCAATGTGCAATAGTTGTCGAGCAGTAGCGGCGACAGCAACGAGTACAACGACAACAACAGTAAGATCGACAACAGTCGAGGACAATTGGACAACAGCAGCACGTCAGAGTCCTATTTACATAAATACAACAACAAATCAACACCACCTCCAACATAATAACAATCACCACCATATGAGCAACAATAATAATAGCAACAACAACAATTCTAGTAGTAATAATAGTAATATAAATAATAATAATAATAGTAGAAGAGGAATATCCTATTGGCCACCAGAAGAACAACATATTTTGCATAAGGATCAGTTGACGACGGCAACAACATATTTAGATGCAAGGAAACCGCCAACGTTAACAGAGTCTAATTATAGCTACAAACAAGTGGCGGCGGCGGCGACGACGTCGCAACACCAGCAACAACCAATAACAACATCAACATCAATACAATCGGCTCCACGTCCAAGTGCAATAAATCATTATACAAGTAAAGAACAGCGTTATTATGATGAAGTGAAATATGCAATGCCCTCGGTGGTGGGAAAAATTGGAAACTATTCATCATCAGGTTCTGGATCTATTTATGATAAACCAACAACAACAGCAACGCATTCCTCCCAATATCCTCCGAGTGGTACATTACCAATCGATCATCATCAGCACTCAACGCAACGCATTGTACGAACGGATCACATTGTAAATCCAAGTAATAATACACTTGCTCCTAAGGAACAACAACCGAGTCCAAATTATGGACGAAAATGTCCACAAATTTATGGAACGGCACCCCCGGAAAGAGAACAGCATGCGACTGCACATAAAAGTTTGTACATGGACACACCACAATTTAGCTCAGAGAAGTTTCAAACAATCGCTCAAAGTGCAATACAAAAATATACGCGTGCCTCAGCAACGCCGCCTGCAAACCTGCCATCATCACAACAACAACAGCAACCAATTGATGCTGCCTTGGAATATCGCAGAAGTAGTAGTTCACATTTACTTCCAGAGCATATAACATTGTCTTCATCGTCGTCCAAGATGCGTGTGGATAGTCCACAGCCGCCAATAACAAATAGTGTAATCGGAGGAGGAGGTGCGCCAACAGTATATAAAACAACATCAACCAAAAAATATACGGCAGAATCACAGAGGAACCCATATAGCAATGTACCACCACCGCCAATACCGTTGCAACTTGGCACAGTCAATTATTATGGTCAAAACAATCATCTTCAGACTACAGCATCATCGTGTGGTTTAGAGGTTACACCGGTCATTGTAAAAACAACGCCGCAGCCAGCTTCACATTATGTACAGTATTCAAAAAGTCCTTTGCCGCAGACGGCGCAATATCACAACAGTAGCAATGAGTCACGACGTGACAAAGTCAATTATATGAAATTAGAAAATGAGCCACCAGCAGTAGTTATCTTTGAGCAACATGCTCCATTAAGTAACAACAACAGCAATCCAACATTGACTTCCTCAACACGTGGTCTGTATCATAATCCATACATAACACCACCGACCACGGAAAACTGTTGCACAACTGAACGAGCATCGCCGTATGGCAGTAGCGCTGGCAGCAATAGTACGGCGAACAGTTATCGTGGTGAGTCTCCTCACGGTTATCCTACTAAGTATGGCAAACTAGTGCAGGAATCGATCTCAATGCATAAACTAAATAATCCAATGCCGACGCCACCACCCTCAGCACCCGGCAGCCAAGTGAAATCTTCTCATATATCGCGTTCACAAAATGTCGTCACTTCTGCAACTCCTTCTCGAAGTCATTCAGCCTCGAATAGTTATTATTATGGCACGCCATCACCTGCCGCTGGTAGTGCAGCTTCGCCATCACCTCAAATGCATCACACGGTTTATACGCCTACACCGCCGCCGCCTCCTCTCTCTTCAGCATCGGCACCACCAACAGTTGTTGCCACCCCCAGCACACACCCAACACAAGGGTTACAAACATCACATGCTGCCTACAATCATAATCAACAACCAGCGCCTATCATACTGCCCCAAGGCTATACACCAAGTGGAGATATATATTCCCAATCAGGGTTACTTCTACCCAAAAACGTAAGTGGTGCTAACTCACCCAACATTAGTGGAAAGCAACCCTTACAAGTTGCTAAGAAACTACAGGCACCAAAGCCAAACTATCGAGAGCTTATTAATGAGCTCATGATGCGAAACACTGCATCCGAGGAAGAACTCAATCTGCAAATAATCAAAAAGGCGCTTAATGCTAAGGTGCCACCACCGCCGCCACCAAAATGTTCTTCAGGTCTAAGAATTGTACCGAACCATACGACTGCATTAGTTGTGACGCCACCCGCAAATCAACACCACCATGCAGCCGGTGTAATACACCAACCACCATCGAATGTTAATCATGCTATAAGCACAACAACGACAGCCATTGTTGTTCCACATATCAAGCAAGAGGTACCAGACAAGCCTACAGTAGCAGCCTACTCACCACTTGATTTGTCCATGCGCACCATCAAAACCAAAGCGGATTCAACAGAATACAAGTATCGTCATACGAACAGTGTTGACTATAAGCATGGCCTGCCACGTTTTGATATAACACCAAACTTCTCAGCAGCAACGGTGGCCCAACGTTTGTCAATACAGCCATCTTCCTCGAACAATTCAAGCCGTCATGAACAACAAGCCTACACACCACCAGTCAGAGAGCCAACATCGTCGTCGTCGATGTCCAGTCAACAAGCGTATAGAATTCAACAGGTGTCACCACAACCAGGTGTTGTGCAGCAGGCACCGACTAGTTCTATAGTAATAAAGACATCAGCACCAAGGCAACATGAGGTGGCCCTAGCGCAATGCGCACGTCCTAGTGTACTAGTCGAGCCAAACCCGTATCCAAAGGTAGTGGTGGCACCGCCACAACCTTCGCGTCAATTGTTAGCTTGTGAGCAACTACCTCCGGACACAAGCATTGTAGTCTTGCCAAAACTGGTGGCAACCAACAACAATCAACAATCCTCTAATATCGGCGTGATTCCAGTGCCGTTGCAGGCGCCACATGAGCAAAACCAACATCATCACCAGCCATTAAGATCGATACAACCCACTCAAAGTGCCTATAGTAGTAGTAACAGTAGTAGTAGTAGTCTTAATACCAACTTCAGTAACCTTAACAACGTTGTGATATTTAACGAACAAAAAAATCCGAATTATCTTGGACGTAAGCGTCATTTACAGGAATACTCGAATGCCAATGCCAATAATAAATACCACAATCACAACAACAACAGCAATAATAATAATAATAATAACATTAATACTCAGGAACCTTACAATAACAACAACAACAACAACAACAAAAAACAGCGTATTGATTTGCCTGCTGCATCAAGATCACCTTTGCAACACAATATAACAACAACAATAGAATCACTTCCCATTGCATTGTCATCGCCACCAACAATACGCGCTGCAGAAATACCTGTGATTGCCATAAATGAGCATGCTTTCGAATTGGAACGCCGAAGAGCCAATGAGAAATTCCAAACACAAGCAGCAAATATCTGCTATCGGGAAACGCCACCATCAACCACAATCTTAGTACCAACCATTTGTAAACAAGAACCACTAACACCTACCTCAGACAATATTGGACATGAGACACCACTACCCTCACCTTCACCAGCCGCAATAGTACCCATCAAAGCGGAGCGCATACGTACCAAAGCTGAACTTAAGGGATTCACATTTAATCCGCCACCTGTAATTGTAGACTCATCCACTAACAACAATAATAATAATAATAAAAATAACAACAACAACAACAACAACAACAACAGCAGCAAGATTATCAAGACAGACCCTGAACCAATAGAACCAGTGACTTTACCAAGTATACCAGGTCTAAACGATGAGTTCAATGAAGGCAATCTACTTGATTTTGACTGGAGCAAAACTTGCAATAGTTTTGTGGAGCAACTACTCACTAACAGTTGCAGCAAAAAGCAAATAACCGATGATGTAACTGTCATTCAGAAGGTACCACCAGACATTGTCAAACAAGAAATCAGTGAAGATGATTTACCAGTAGCGCATATTATCCAAAGGAAGTTCACCAACAACAACAACAACAACAACAATGAATCAGCAGCAGAAAAATTGACATTAACATCTGCTCTTGTTGTATCAACCACCACAACAGGTGGCGGTAGTGGGATGCAACACCAAAAGAAACTTAGCCGAATGGATCGTGAGAAGAAACGCTTAGTGCAGGAGCAAAGGATTGCAGCACGTTTGCCAGATGGTAGCAGTTCAGAAAGTGATAATGAATTGGATAAACAAAAGAGTGAAAGGCAAAAGAAACCATTACGTAAAATGGGTAAATCCCGAAAACCAATGCAACTTGAAAATACTGACAACAAACCACATGGTGGGAGCAGCTATGTTGCTTCAATCTATTCATCGACAAGTGAACTGACGGATGATGCAAAAGTGGTGGTGGTGGCGTCACCTACAACTAAAACTCATCAGAAGAATCAACACCATGAAAAATACAAACAAGCAGCAAAGCGTCTCCGAGTGATAGATGATGATGATGATGAGACGGATACAACCACAACAACTACAACAACCACGACGACGGCTGCAGCAGCAGATACATTGAAGAAACAATCAACACATGGTAATGAGAAACGCAAATTCGAGGAGACATCCAAAAAATCAGAAACAACAGCAGCTTCCTCAGCCTCCAATGGTGGCAGTACCAAGGGTGTCAAATCTAACAAAGTGCAATATTCTGCAACCCGTAGGACTAGTTTAAAATTGATGACCTCAACAACTACTAATGAGAAGAAATCATCATATAAATCGTCATCGGTTGAGGAGCGTAAACCATTATCGTCGTCTACCTCAACGCTTTCGTCAAAGAAGAAACTCCAAGCAAAAATTGCATTAAATACCATGACGAGATCAAAGCGAAAGAAGGAGCTCGAAATGCAGTTGGCTAATAGTAAAGTACTAAGAAATGAGAAGATCATAAGGAATTCTACAACGAAGATCAAACGTAAATATGTACGGAAACTAGTGGCTGCAAAGGAAGCTGCCGCCTCTAAGGATGCAAATATTGTTGGTACACGACTGCGTGCGCGGAAGGTTAAGGAAATGCCCATGAATGGACGAAAAATGAAACGAAAAGAAGCTGTTGGAGGCAATGAAGAAGGTGAAGGTACCAAGAAACTAGGGTCCGGTGAACAAAATCTCAAAGGAACAACGGGGACAGGTAAATCTAGTAAAACACAACAACAGGATCTTTATATGGAGCTATATCGATTTAAGCGAGCACTAAAGATTCCACCAAAATTAATAACATTTGAGAATATGAATCATCATAAGATTGCTGCTTCATTGCCCGATTTGGAACGTGGTAATGCAATGGAAGAGCTTAAGGGTTTTAAAAATACCGGAAAACGTAAAACAAAATTGCTTAAAACTGGAGAAGTGCGCAGCAAAGCAGAGAGCAAACCTCAACCGAAAGAAGACCCAGAACCACAACCTCAACCTCAACCCAAGTCAATTATTGATTTACTGCATTCGAGAGTCACTAACAGCGGTGCTGCTGGTAGTGTTGGGAAGATATTTGGCAATGTCACAACAACTACAACGACAATGGCATCTTTTGCAACATTACATTCAACAACAGCAAGTGTAACCTCCGTAACCTCTAAGCCGCCTTCAGTAGTTCACAATTTTAGTGAAACATCCCAAAACACAGAGAGCACTTCAGTGTATGAGCTTCCGCTACCGACGCCAGTGAAGAAGCAAGATGATGACTCCGATGCCAAGCGGCATTTTAGTATATTCGATACGAAAGTTTTGCAGAGTAAAACTCGCACAGAGTCCAAATTGCAGCAAAGACGTGAAATAATACGTGAGATCTTTGTAGGACCGGACCGTCCGGCTTCGGCACCACCACTTGTACCTCAAGCAGATGATGCATTAGATGGTGGCAAATTCTGTACTGGCGATGCATTTATGAGCTACAAGAAATGTGAACAATTTCTTGAACAAATGAATATTATACTCAATCAGAAGGAGAGTAAGTTCTCGCGGATTGGTAGTGGCGCTGCTAGGTTTCTATCGTCGTCTGTTGTTGTCAAAAAGGAAGAAGAACATGATGACATTGAAAGTGCTAGCGCCATAGAACATGTTAACACCAATAGCACAACTGGCGGCGCTCATCTGCATAGGCGACGTGGTAAATATATTCGTCGTAAAGGCAGTTCCGGCTTTGATTATATTCGAAAGAAAAAGAAACCAGCACCAACGAGCTCAACACAGCAAGCTTCATTGCATCATATTGGTGGTGGAATAAGTGGCAATGCCCAGCAGCAGCAGCAGCAACACCCTCATCATCATCATCATCATTGGCATGCCGCACACATCAAAATTGAGAGACACGATGAAGATACAGAAATGAATAAAACTAAGACAGAAGATGATGTTTGCCGAGAAATACAAAAATGGGTGTTGAATAAAGGAGTCGGTCAGAGTACAATGCACAAGGCAGCTCGACAGGGTTATATTGATGTGGTGGTCTATTGTCTCGACCGCATGGGCATGAATCCCAATCTAAAGGATAATGCTGGCTATACGCCCTTGCATGAAGCCTGCACACATGGCTGGCTAGAAATTGCAAGGATTTTACTAGAATTTGGAGCAAATCACTCGGAAGCAGCACAAGCAGGCATAAGACCACTACATGGCGCCATCGAAAACGATCACGAAGAGGTTGTACGCTTGCTGTTATCCTATGGCGCAGATCCGTTGCTGGCAACATATTCTGGTAAACCAAACACATCTTATGAAATAAAGAATGATTTATTGATAAATTTAATATTCCTTCCCTCAAAGGTCAAACGCCTCTAATGTTAGCTTCCAGTAGATTAATGCGTAGTATTTTGAATACACATCTGAGCGATGCCCAGAGTGAGGCTTGTAACATAAGGCCTATACGATTTCCTGGAGCCTGGCAAATATTTGGTAAGTGTTTATCAAACAGTATAAGATCACATGAAATAATTTACTCATATTTCTGAATTTGATTTTTACAGATCGTACGGAATATGGTTATGATATTTTCGATAATGTACCGAACATTGCATGTGATAAGAGCAGAGCTCTACGTAGAAAAAATGGAAGAGGTCAAGAAAAGTATAGAGGAACGTTTGGAGCAATTCAAGTTGTCGCCACTACTAATGGATTTTTAGATAAAAAATCTTATACGGAAACATCAGCAGCAGCAGCAACAATAACAACAACAACAAGTTCTAGTAATAGTAATAATCATTGTAGTAATGGGGAGAATATTACTAAGACTGTTATGGCAACAACAACAACTACGACGATGACAATGGCGACAACAAAATTAGATAATGGAACTGGAACTGAAAATGAAACTGGGACAGTAGCAATTAATAACAACAATAATATGTCCAATGGCAATTTAGTTGATGCTGAGCATCAACATCATCATGATCATAATGATTATAATAATGATGAGGATGAAGAGGATGATAATGATGATGAACATAATGAAGACATGAAGAAGAAGGACAACGATAAATTTAAGGAAAATAGTGATAGTTTTGAATTTGAAGAAGCCGATGTATTATTGCCACCGCTGTACTTATTAAAGGATGAGGGTAGTGAAAAATGGGTCTTACTCAATGATTTGTGCAATTTACTTAAAGTAAAATCAAAGGATACACTCCTAAATAAGGTAATCATCATCATCATTATTATTATTATTCATAAAAATTTTTTAGTTTATTAATTAATGGATTTTGATAACTTTTTACAGATCTGCCCTGGTTCTACAACATCAACATCGACAATGGCATCTGCACAGAAAAATCTTTTACGTGAATATAAATTAAAAGATTTCCTGGAGAAAGCAACATGCCTACAACTGTTGTGCGCCGGCGAGAAGCTCAATATTGGCGCATCAAAGGTTGTGCTCATCAAATACAACGAGAGCGTTAAAAATTTATTAGGCGTAAAAACAATTTTAATGCAATTTTAAATGAATTTTAAATGAATAGATAAGTTACACACAACTCAACAAAAAACCACACACACACAATAATTAGGGTACATATTCACAAAAATGCGTAGATATACGCAACACGATCGCACCAATGCGATCCGTAAATCAGGTGTTCTCGTATACACAACTGCTAGTTGAATCAGTAAACAAACAATTCAAAATGCTGATAAAAAGTGAAGTAAATTTATTGAAATAATTACAGAAATTATATTAAATATTGTAATATTAGTATTGCTGCACTTCCGTAATTGTTTTTGCGTGAAAACGTTTTTTGTTATGATGTATCACGAGATTACACACAATTTGTTGTTTAAGTTATGTACTTAGCCTTAGGTATTACTACTTCTAGTAGTTTCCAACTTTTCCTGTGAATTTTCGAAAAATATTCTTTCTAAACTACTAAACTGTCTATAGCTGGGGTCCATTAAAAACCGAACAAGACTGGGTATCGACCACAAGTCACTTCTGAACTGATCTACTGGGGTTAGTAGACATGCAATACAAACTTAGTAAACTTTCATAATCTTCTAATTGGCCTACACAACAAAAACCAGAAAGAAGGTGGTTATCATTGGCTATGCCAAAGATGTAATACTCTTCAAACGCCGGGTTGCATCCAACCAAACGAAGTCAAATGCCAGATATCAGATATGCTTCTACATAGTGCCACTACGGCTTTTGAGTCACATGATATATTAAAAATATTGGCAAAATGTTTTTGTTACAATTCTGAAAGAGCGTCAGATTCTGACATTTGTTCCCTGTTTAAAAACGTTTTCACATTATTACATTAATTTCTTATGCTTTTTATTAAAAAGTCTTCTTGTAATTTAAGTATGCCTTGTAATTATATGAGCAATCATCCTTCGCTTTAATATTTGGTATTAAAAATACTCAACTTCTCATTAGAAATTACAAATAATGAAATACGTATATATATAGTAATGTTATGTACTACAAGTGATGTTGTGAATATTCACCAATGTTTAAAAATTGATATTCGTAATATCACTAGTATTTGAGCAACTTACGCATTTTTGTGAAGATCCCTATTTATATATACATATATACTTATAATAAATATACTATATTACAATTTAAGAAGAAAAGAGGAGAGGAGCTAAAGGAATGAGTGTGAAGTACATATTTTTAGTTTATAGATTATTATTTTAATTATTCTAGTTTACAAAACTAAAGTGTAAAGTCGGGAAAAAATCGAAAATCAATCGAGATTTAGGTATATGAAATTGAAGTAGGCAATAGGAAATGAAAGTGATACCAAGGTGCTATACACACACACAAAAAAAGTAAATAAAATGGGAAAATGAAAATTGATTTGATGGAAATTTTAAAACAATTCGATGATTTGAATGAATTAATGAATGAGATTTGCTATGATGAAGGAACTTATTTAAAATGTAATGATGTAGTAGAGTAAAATAAAACCCGAAGGGATCGAAAATTATATATTTCATATATGTATTGGCAATTTGTATTGTTGTGTATATTTTGTAAAGAAAAGATTGAGGATTGAACAATGAACAATGAATGAATGAATGAATGAGGAGGACGAGGAATGGAATGCATATAGTAACAGATAGAAAGAGAACAATGTAATTTTTGCAACTGAAAGTAAAAATAATTACATACAATTATGGGGGAAGGATAACTAGATAAAAAACAAATGAATGTATTTATGTATTATATTATATATGTATAAAAGAACGGAACAGATCAGAAAATAATAAATAAAAATATTCTTCAAAATGAAATTATTGTACTAAAAATAAAGCTAAAAAATATAATAATAATTATATATAAATATATATATATATATTTAATAAATATATACATACACGTACATACATAAATTTATATAATATAGTTTCAGATAGGTTTTAAATACAAAATTTTATGTACATTTATTAGAACAAGTGAATATGAATATAAGGCGATAAAACAATTAATTATAAAAAGAAGAAGAAGGTTTAATAATGATGAGATAACAATAAAGGACATGATGTTTTGTGACCAACGTTCAATAATTGTGTATTAAAAAAAAAATAAAAATTAAAAAAAAATATTTTCGTAACAATACAAAAGAAATAAATAACAGTTGTTTTAATTGATATTTTGTTTTGGGGGATAAACTGTCTGTCTGAAAATTTTACCTCTAATACATCGTAATTGAGTTACTTTATTATTTGCCGCAAAAACATGGATGACACCGAAAAACTTGAACCACTACTAATTGGAAAGCAAAACCACCAACGTGCTTCAAAACCATTCGTAGCTTTCCAATGCATTATATACACAATAAGCAGGCGTGGATGACAATCGATCTATTTAACGAATGGCTCGAGATGTTGAATGACACCATTAAAGCTAAAAGTCGAAAGATATTGCTTTTTATGGACAATTATACGGCCCATATGGGTCCCCTAATCTCAGCCACGTAAAAATAAAGTTATTGCCACAGCCAGGGTATTATAAAAAATTGTATATCATTAAAAGTACCCTGTTTACAGCAATGCAACTTTTTATAAAGTTAAACAATATCAACTGAAATGTAAAAGCCCCGTAATTTGTATTTTTTCTTTTTTAATCGCGTTAAATCGAAATGTCGATAAATCGAAAAACTCTCTAATTCAGGATTCGGCCCTTAGTCTATTACACCTAATCAGATTTACCTCATTATAATCTACTGGTACAAGAAACCATATAAGATTGCCCATTGATGTAAATTTTAAGTGGTGGTCCCAAAGAATATTAATTTATATTGACTGGCCAAATATCTCTTTTTAAGGGAGCTTTCTTTTTTTTACTCACAATTTATTGTTGTGTATTTCAAAATTTAAAATAGGAAGATCGATTTGTCCAGTCTATTCATTTAATAGTGTTTGCTGACCACTTTTTATATCACGGAAAGACAGAGTAGGTTGGAAAGAAAGGAAGTACCGCCAAAGACTATTAAACGAAATTGTGTTCTCTCTACAAATTGTTGAATCTCTCTCCAGACATATTGTCTTGGGATACCAAAAGAGAAAAATGAGAACGCATAGTTAAGAATAGCGAGTTTTTCAGTATATTACATTTAATAGTCTTTGATAGTACCTTTATTTCAATCACCAGAAAACAGAATGAGCGACATGTCTGCAAAGTTGATATTAAGTTAAGAGAGGCAATGAATACACCATCAATGTCCCTTGTGACTCCAAATCTGAAGTTTCTTGGTAATTAGAATGTTTTTAACCTGCAAAAGAAAATCTTAGTTGCAGAATGAAGTTGAAAAGAAAACACTTTTCTTTCCCTTCCTTTCAATCAAGACTTTTGAATTAAATTAAATAATGAACATTTCGTTTGTAAATTGTATAAAAGCAAACTGATTCAATACATTATCCATCCATTAAATACAAATTCTCTTTATTTGAATCTTATTTGAAATTGTTGTTTAAAAACAACCATGAGTGGAAGTGAATCTGTTTTAATCGATTACTTTTGTGTGTGTTATCGATATTGGTGGCAAACGAAACCACCACAGCTGATTAACAATTGTTGTGTTGTTGCTGAACTTTTTTTACTTCACTTCTTTTCTTAGATTGGCAGCACCAATTTTCTCATTGTGTTCTTCTTCTTGTTTTGTGGATGATTACAATTAACACAAAAATAAACTAATAAAAAAAATATAAGACATAACATTAAAAATACTTAAAAATCAGTTTGAATGCTTTAGCGATAATAATAAGAAAGAATAAGAAAAAAATACTTGATTTCGAATGTGTAGATGATTGAGTTTGTATTGGGGAAGACAAGAAAAAAACAAACGAAAACATAATTAATTGTAATTAATCATCAACGACGACGAATATTGCGAAAACGCAAATGATGAGCAGCATAAGGTTTAGCGATCATACACTGGACAAGGCAACGAAGGCCAAAGTGACGTTAGAAAACTATTACAGCAATTTGGTAACACAATACGGCGAACGAAAGCAACGGTTGGCCAAATTGGAAGCGCAACTTAAAGATGAAAGTCTCACAGAAACACAAAGGCAAGAGAAACGTCTCCAGCATGCGCAAAAAGAAACGGAGTATTTACGTCTTAAACGATTGCGACTCGGTGTCGAAGATTTCGAAGCGTTAAAGGTAATTGGACGTGGTGCCTTTGGTGAGGTACGTTTGGTCCAGAAAAAGGACACTGGACATGTGTATGCAATGAAGGTGCTACGCAAAGCTGATATGTTAGAGAAAGAACAAGTGGCACATGTAAGAGCGGAACGTGATGTACTCGTCGAGGCAGATCATCAGTGGGTGGTTAAGATGTACTACAGTTTTCAGGTATGTCAAAAAACACATGTGCATTCACTATTTGTTTGATGGGTTTAGCTTCTTTGACTTTGTAACACAATTAAACAATGAAAACAACAATCAAACCATGTGATGTGATGTTGTTGTTGCATACACATATGTAGTTTGTTGGCCGTGAAACTTGATTTACAAGGAAACATAAAATCAATAAATTCAATATTTTTCGAAGATTCATTTCCATTAACAGTCATTTGTATGAATTGCTTTTAAGAATTTTGTTATATTCATTGATTAATCCAATATTACAATTATAATAACTTTTATAATTTCTAGGATCCCGTCAATTTGTATCTTATAATGGAATTCTTGCCTGGCGGTGACATGATGACGTTGCTAATGAAGAAAGACACACTTTCCGAAGAATGTACACAGTTCTATATTACTGAAACAGCCCTAGCAATTGATTCAATACATAAGCTTGGTTTCATACACAGAGACATTAAACCAGATAATTTATTGCTTGATGCTCGAGGACATCTTAAGGTAATGACTGATTGGATAATGCATAGTAACTAACAATCATATTTAAATACACATTTCCTTATTAGCTATCCGATTTTGGCCTTTGCACTGGTTTAAAGAAATCACATCGCACAGATTTCTATCGTGATTTGTCACAGGCAAAACCTTCTGATTTCATTGGAACATGTGCAAGGTAAGTACAATATACTACAATATATTTTTCATTTAATTTCAATATCATTATCTCAGTCCTATGGACTCAAAGCGACGCGCTGAATCATGGAAACGTAATCGCCGAGCACTTGCCTATAGTACAGTTGGTACACCTGATTATATAGCGCCTGAAGTATTTCTGCAAACTGGCTATGGACCTGCATGCGATTGGTGGTCGCTGGGCGTCATCATGTACGAAATGTTAATGGGCTATCCACCATTTTGTTCCGATAATCCGCAGGATACTTACCGTAAGGTTATGAATTGGCGTGAGACGCTTATTTTTCCGCCCGAAATACCCATATCCGAGGAGGCCAAGGAGACCATTATCAATTTTTGCTGTGAAGCTGATCGTCGTTTGGGCTCCCAACGTGGTCTTGAAGATCTGAAATCGGTGCCGTTCTTTAGAGGTGTCGATTGGGAGCATATACGCGAACGACCCGCTGCCATACCAGTTGAAGTACGTTCCATTGATGATACATCGAACTTTGATGAGTTCCCAGATGTTTCATTGGAAATACGTAAGTCAATTACATTACATATAAATATATTTCATTTCATTTTATAATAATTTTAATAATTAACAGCTTCAGCGCCCATACCTCAGGGAAGCGAAATTGCTAAGGATTGGGTCTTCATCAATTATACATATAAGCGTTTTGAGGTGCGAAATTTAGAGTGAAAATGCCAGCCCAACAGCACTTGAAATTTGCTAAACACAATATAATGAAAGAACAAAATCATCATTTTTAACATAATGCGAATTCAATTTACTTTTAAGTTAAGCACCACTTTCACAAACCCCCAAAACACTCTTTCACTCACTCTAACCATACATACACACCCCTTCTTTTCTAACTCAATCTCATATGTATGTCATTGTCTCTCTAATGTTTACCTATTTACTTAACCAACAACCCCAACCCAAAATCATTTACTAAACCGAAAGTTTTCCGTAATATTAAAACAAATACAAAAAAAAAAAAATATTAAAATAAAAGGAAAAAAAACAAATTAATAAAATTATATACTTATACACTTTACGTATATTGATGATGACGATAATACAATGTTGATAATGATGATGTATGTATTGTAAGTTATCTGGTTAGGTATGTATTTTTGTGATTCCGATTAAAATTCGCTTAAAAGAAATCAAAGCAAAGCCAACAACTAAACAAATAAAATATTAATGTAGGCGGGCAATTTAATAAGATAATTATTATTATTTTAATATTTTATATTTATTATTTATACTACTATATCAATCAATCAAATCATATTTATGTACGTATTTGAATGTAGAGTTGTGTATGATTAAAATGAATAACCCCTTTTGAAATGTTTTAATCCCCAATTTATTAAATATTATATTCTATTTGTTTTTGTCTAGCGAATTATTGTTTAAATTTAAATTAGTAAGGCATGCATGTTGTTTATATATCAAAATTATACTTGAACATGGCCATAGGGTACTGGCCAATTTCAAACCAAAACTGTTAGCAGCTTCTACAAAAAAAAAACTCACATGCCTTTCTCACACACAAAACAGAAGAAAACAAAACAAAACAAAAATCTCTAAATATAATTCATACATACATAGTACACTTATGTATTTTGTTTTAGTTAGTTGAAGTTCTCGGTTTCTCTTAGTCATGCACAGGAAACAATAAAATAATAATAATAATACAATTTTTAAAAAGAAAACTACAAAAATTTTAAATGAAACCACTAACCTTATTGTATGTATAATCTTAATAAAAATCCCATAATAGCGATTTTGCGTAGCTTGATTATGATTGACAATTTTTAAGTAAAAAGAAAGCAAACAAAGCAAAAGTTGATAAACACAAAAACATTACAAACAAAAGAAACTGCAATTAAAACACACACAACATGAAGAATAATACATAATAATTAAATTTAATAAAAGAACAAAGTTTTAAATGCGAAAAATTATTTTTGGTAATTAATAGAAATAAAAAACTAGTAAGGATAATAATAATAACAATAATAATGATAAAAATGAAACAAAAATTATGAAATAAATGCAATAATAATTTTAATAAAGAACTGTGCATAAATGAACTAACTAAATATTTTGTATTTGGAGTTTTTTATTATCTACATCGGGGCTGTCCAACCTTTTTAGTTCCCTGGGTCGCATTCAAAGGATCCGTGATGAGTTTTTAATTTTTCTTCTCTCCGCCAACTTGGCGACCAAAATAAAGACTTTGTCCACACTTGAACGGCGAGCAAAACAATACCAATAGCAGCGGGCCAAAGAAATTTCTACCGCCTGCGATGTATTCAGACTTCATTTGTGCCGCATGCGTCCCGCAGGTTAGACTGCTTTGATCTACATACGTAGCGTTCTCATTATTCTTTTTTCAAAACTTTCAGAGAAAAGAAAACAGTCGATCGAAATCGATATCGGTGGACGTGAACGCGATCTTGATGGTCACTTGTTTCAATAAGACTGTGCGTCATGCCACATTGCAAATCAAACAATTCAGTTTCTGCAACGAATGTCAAAAAGAGGATTGACTAGCTACCCAGATTTACAGATTTAACCACTCTGAATTTCTTTTTGTGGGTTTATTCGAAAAGCGAAGTGTACGCCAGCAATCCTCAGACCATTAACAAGCTCAAGGCAAAAAATTTGTGCCGAAATCATCGCTATACCACTCGAAAAGGCACTTTTTGCTGTGGCCAATAGAGGCGGCCACTTAATTGAGATGTTGAATACAAAAAATTAGTCCACATAAATTGCAAGAGGACCATATTGAATAAACATACCTCATATATAAAAATAATATTAAGTATTCTTATTGGTATCTAGAGATTTTTGAGTGGAATCTTAACATTTTAAGTGAAACAACAATTTTAAGAGTGAACACAATTTCTTGATAGAACTGTGCAATCTTTATTCATATATAGGTACTATATCCAATTTTGAGTCTAATTTGTCAGTATTTTTGATAAATGAAATTACCGTATGATTTTTGGTTGCAGACATCTCCACATGCAAACATCTATCATGGCCAGAAAAATTTCTCAGTCCCAATTTATGTATGAGAACAAAATACGTTCCGGTGGGCGAATATTTCCAGTGGAAAAGTTAGGTGTATGCCCACGTAAGATTTGACTGTAATTGATTTTTTATAAATATATGTATGTAGTATGTACATGAGGCTAAGCAAAGATAGTCTAGATATACATTCATTATTACATAAAGAAATAAACAAACAATACTAAGTATATACATAAGTATAATTTGACTTACAAACTGTGTCTACAACTCTGCCCTTTAAGTAGTATGTAAGTATGTTATGTAGTACAAGTAACATGCTATAAGGCGGTAGTTAATAAAAAATTTATATGTAAACAAAAAATGTACAACAGACTTTAAAGATAAAACAAGCATATTTTAGAATACATTTATTATTCAAGTTATAATGAAGGAAACTGCCTTAGGTCGCCAAAATGATAAAAGGGAATTTTATGTTTATTTTTATACACTTCATGGCATTAATGAAATGCAACAAATTAAACTGTGCTGCTACGGGGACTCAATCAAAAAGGTTAGAGAAAAGGCCATCTATGTCCGTCTGTCTGTCTATCAATCCACTTGTATTATCCACCATATTTTTCATAGCCTCCAGTATGTGTTTTCAAAAATTCATCAAATCAACTTAAGTGAATATTTCTTCTTTGTTTTTTGTTTCTATTATTATTATTATCATTAATAGAAGTAGTTTAGCAAGTAAATTCTTAAACTACTTAGAACAAAAATAAGAGCACTAGCTGCCATGTCTTTCAGCTCTAAGGTTGAAAAAGAAATCTAGTAAAATATGAAATTAATAATACTATTGTATTTAAATAAGATTTCCTAATTTAATGGACTTGGAAAGCGCTGTAATGGAACGCACCCTGAGAATAGGTGCTGCACAGTTGCGACAAAGAGGGCAAATGTCATTATTGAGGCCACGAAGAAGGTGTTGACGAATAAGCGCGGTGTGCCCAAGTCGGAGGCGAACAAATAGTTTAATTGCACTCCGATGGCATTGATTAGGGTAAATTGGTGTAATGGCACCCTGGGTTAATATTCTTGTAGTGATGGCTAGCGTTATTCCAAGAAATTCGGTATTTCATCTCGATGTGCGATTTGACTAAACGGAGGATGTCGGCCTTTTTGAAGATGATGACTGTGTGCAGTGGTTCTATTAAGGCGAGTTTTGCCTAGGAGTCAGCTAGTTAATTGCCAAATATGTTGGCATGGCCAGGGACCCACATGACATTAATGTGTTTGTGCTGAATTAGTTGGTCGCGGATAGAAGAAGCGATTATGCTGTTTTTGTTGGCATTTTTTATGCAGTCAACAGTTGATTTGCTATCCGTGCAAAAAATGACCTTGGATGGTAATTTAGCAGCAAAATGTACTGCTTGAAGAACTGCAGTAAAGATTGAGAAGAAATTCAGCATTAAACCAATTGATATAGTATTATTTGACCCGTTTACAACAGCAAAAGAGGTTGCTTCTGTAGTTTTTGAACCATCTTTGAATAAACATTTAGTGATTATCATATAATTTGGCAGAAATGACAAAAAACATTATCGGAAAATTTGGCGCGAAATTATCGCTGCTACACATTTTACAAAATTGACTCTTCGATTTTTCTTGTAAAGCCACTAACTCCATCACTTGGTAAAATATTAAAGTGATAATGACTGCAGTTGCGGAAATAATACAGAATTAATTTTATTGCTTATGTTGCTAGCCAAAGTAAAGAAATGTGGAAACAACACTGTCCTGTAAAACTTGGTCTTGTAACATACGAATACCCACTAGGGAATCTGGCTCTGTTCATGGATTCCTCTGGTTTGGTTAAGGGCTGTAAATAACATCATTTGATTACTCCAAAACCACCTACACCCACCCTCTTTTCCTTTCATTAACTATAATCAGATAACACAATGGACTGCAAGGTTTCTGTGTGAACTTGCATGCACTTGTAAGCGGCCTGTGTAACCATAACATATGATAATTTCGCGCCAAGGAGTCGATATGTAGGTACAGACCGATACAATTCTTCGATTGCCTAGTTGACCAACTAGTACAATAAATAAAATAGCTTCTTTATCTTTGACAGAAATTATTAACCAGCAGGCAACATGAATCTTTAGGAGTGTTAAATGGGGATAGTGATGCGAACACATAGCCTATCCCTCCCAAATGTCAACCTCACCTTCACGCAGTACCCTCTGTTCATCACAAGTGAGGCTCTGACGTCCGAGCAAAGGCGGTATAGCCTTACCATCTGCGACTAAGGAAATGTTGTTGCACAAAGCCAAAAGTTGGCAGCTTATCTGGAAGCTAGAGTCGGCAAAGGTAGGCTGATAACCTGCTATTCTGAAACTCATCTCATCAACGAAACCACAGCAAAAAAGCCTCGGAAACAGAAACGAATGGAGGAAACTTGTTGTGGCCCTTTGCTCCTCCGTGGAACCATAGGACTTTATACATACATATATGTAAATATAACATGAATCTTTCCAAATCATGACCATATGAAATAAGTAGCACAACAATTTGCCAAAATACAATCTAGTTGTCCTTGTGGCCATTCAAGCATTATAGGCATATGAATTATTCACTATTAAAATGGACGGTGTATGAATTCGAGTAGACCTCTATTACATATGAAAATACTAACTCATCAACTGGTAAAAAATTATAGCGATAATCACTACAGTTACGGATATATTACACATTTAATTCTATACTTACTATTTATACTGAAAATTAGGACTGTCCAGACCGTGTGAAGTCTGAATGCAGTCCAGACGCTGCTGAAGTGACAACATTTGGACGCATTAAAAACAAAAGATTATTTGCACATGCGGCTTTTCAGTCACTGCGGATTATTCTAATGCGGCCCACAGAACCAAAAAGGTTGAACACCCCTGTTATAAATGAAGTTCAATTTTGGATACTTTTTTTTATTCATATAACAAAAAAGAAGCTCCCACATTTAGTAAAAGCTAAGCTAATCGCTCTCTTACTAAAAGACTGTCATAACTCAAAAACCACTATTTCGGAAGTAATAATGCAGAATTAATCATTACATCATGCTTCATACTGTGTAAAAATTCATATTAATAATTATCATATATACAGGCATGTGCCAGAAATCTTTTCAACTCCATATCAACCTAATTATGATGTGAAATCTCCGCGTTTTCTAGCACAACTACAGAGAAATTGAAATAAATCGGCATAAAAACAGACTTCGATTTCTGGCACACGCCTGATAGTCTCCGCGTGAGAAGAAAATATTTCTTCTATATTATTAAATTAGCCAATTTGTGAGTAAATTGACAACTTTAAATGCGATTTTACTCGAAATACTGTTTGTTGAAGTTATGACAGTCTTTTAGTAAGTGAACGATATGTAAATCAATCATGTTTTTATGCAAAATTTCTTGGCATCAAGTAAAGTTCTGACTGTGCTGTTGCTACTACACTTGTTGCCTCTTCCATATACTCGTACTATATACATATGTATTGTATTTTAGAAGCATTGAAAAATGTACTATCAGTTTTATTGATACGATGGGATGTCACACAATATCATCAGGAAGAATCGAAGATCAATTTTGCTTCTAACTTGTCTATGTGATAGAAGCTGAATTTCTTTTATTTATCATTGAATGATAAATAAATCAATGTGTTGGATTGATTATTGTGTGATTGATCACTAAAATTTCATCATCATCATCAACATTCACTTTCAACCAACTGATATATTTATACACTAGTTGGGTGCCCGCGGCTTCGCTCGCTGATATAAGTATTAGACATATTTCTTATAGCGATTTCCCGCTTCACTTCGCGCGGAATATTGTTTATATTAATAGAAATCTAAAATAAAAATTAGCCTATGTTACTCCTTAATGCATCAGCTATCTGCCAGTGAAAGTCCCGTCAAAATCGGTTCAGCCGTTTCAGAGATTAGCGGGAACAAACAGACAGACAGACAGACAGACAGACAAAAATTGTAAAAAATGTCATTTTGGCATATGTACTGGATATATATTCATATATGCAAGAAGTAAAAATCTGTTCTTTTAATATTACAAACAGCAACTTCAATTTTATTTATCTGTATAGATGTAACAATAAAAACTGTATTCAATCTATACAGATAAATAAAATTGAAGTGTCTGTAATATTAAAATAACCGCTTTTTACTTCTTGCATATGATATATAGCTTTTGCCAGCGACTTCGTTCGCGTGGACTTCAGGTTCGTCCCGTCTTCTAGTAATAAGTAAGAAATACGGTAACTAAGCACTGCAGAGCCCTAATCATAAGCCTATAGGTAGCTACTGCAGTATGCTCCTATAAACTACATTTAACGATCTTTTTCCTTCAGCATAAACAATGCAGATTCTTCGCTTTGGAAACACGTGAGCAAGCCACATAGAGCTGACCGTGAGAAAAACATGGCGTGCCCAAATGTAGGCCTGCTACCTTCAAGGTTTGACCCTGCGATTTGTTGATCGTCATTGAAAATGCGACTTTTAATGGGAACTGCAGGCGTTTAAAATTGAATGGCAAGTTGTTGGGTATGATTGGGATGCGCGGTATAAGAACATTGTCTCCCTTGGCTTCTCCAGTTAAAATTGTAGCCTTCACTATATGCCTTCCTAATTCGGTAACTCGCAACCGAGTACCGTTGCATAATCTTGGCGCATCCAGGTTACGTATTAACAAAACGGGTACACCTACCTTTAATTCCAACTTGTGTGATGGCACCCCGGACAACTCTAAAGAGTTTAGGAACTCTACGGGATAACTTGTAGTGTCATCGGATGACATAACTGTGTCAATGGAATTATACACTGATGTTTCGCTGTTTATTTCGGCCAAGATTTTTTTATTTATTTTCGCAAACAGTCTCATTTTTTGGTGCCAATATGGTTCTTTCACACAACCAATTTTCGTCAAGAATATTTTGTTGCAGATTCGGAAAAACTTGTTCAATAAGTTCGTTTTCTGTCTCCACAGCATGACAAAATTGCTGTGTGAAAAGAACCATACCTTCTTGGTCGGTGTTTAGGTGGCCTTCACCAATTTCTAGTAGTTTTTGAGCATATGCTCCTGATTCGACATCGCTGAATAACTGGACTCGCATGTTAGTGGTAAGATAAAGCTTTTCAACTTTAGACCACAGATATGAGGCTTTTAGACATGCGTTAATTTCATCTGCTGCAGTGCCTCTCTCGATAACAGGTAAAGTCTGTCTAAAATCCCCTGCCAATAACACTACCACACCACCCATCAACTTTCGATTGCTGTGAATATCTTGTAGACAGCGATCAAGCGCCTCAATGGCGCGTTTGTGTGACATAGTGCACTCGTCCCACACGATCAGCATACATTGTTGCAAGAGGGCGCCACGGGCCACTGCTCTTACTGATGTTGCACGTTGGGGTTTCTTCGCTCGCCAGATTAAGAGGTAATTTAAAAACCGAATGTGCCGTTCGTCCACCGCTCAGCAATGTTGCAGCGATCCCAGAGGAAGCCACCGCTAATGCAACTTTACGGTCCTTACGAATTTTTGCTAGAAGCAAATTAAGCAAAAATGTTTTACCTGTACCGCCCGGGGCGTCAAGAAAGAAAAGGCCGCCTTTGTCAAGCTCAACTCGTTGTAATATTTTGTTATAAATGTTTTTTTGTTCGGGTAGCAGGCGTGGTTCAGTTTCGCTGACCTGAGCGTCTAATAAAGCAATATCGTAGCTTAGCTCTTTGATCAAATCGGTCGACAACTCTCCTCGACGCTCTGGTGTAGGCATACCGAAGTCAGACAATTTCTTACCGGAAATCGTTATTATTTTGTCCTCTATATGTCTCAGTGCTTCATTGAAACATAGATCATTGTTGACTTGATCCATCCTTTCAAATCTATGCAAGATTATCCTCCGATAATGCAGATTTATACTTATCCCATAGTTGAAGGGGATTGGATAAACCGCAAGTGCATATCAATATTGCAAATAGTTCTCTTATTTGCGAAGGAGAGCGACACAGCACTGCCTCTTCCATTGTGGCATCCCAGTGGTTGTCATCTTCCAACAACCCCAACTTCTCACACGCTTGTCGAAAAGTTTCAAGTTCTTGGCCGTCAACTGTTTTTAGATCCAAAAAGCTAGTGGGGCCCTGTACTACATTCAGCAGCATTCGCAAACAGTAACATTCGAAGTTACTAACATGCACTGTGTAAATGCGCCCAAGAGCATCTCCTGCCTTCACACCTGGCCAGCCGTCGACAGGTGTGCCTTGTAAACGACGTTTCCATTCTTTCGACGACACGTTCCATGTATAGTAGCGGGGTACGTCAACATAAAGTAATGTTTTTGCAAATGCGTCATTTTGGCAAAGCAGGAAAAATGCAGTTAGTGTCGTCTTAGGTGGTGCGGCCATTCTCTCTCTAAAATTGTTTTCAGTGAAGTAAATCCGCTGACCATTAGGCAGATGAACCGCAAGGTGAGTGACTGTTGGGTGTCTTTCATGCAGAGGCAGACCCAAGATCCGCCACGCTGCTTCATTACTACTAACATATCTACCGGCTCGATACGTTTGCACCTCATCTCTCGGGTCAATATTAACATTCCCTTGCTGTCGAATGTTAAAAATAGCCTGGTCGCTGCCTTTGTTTATATATTTACAAATATATTTTATCGCCTGTACCGTATTGCAGAACTCTACATTTATGTGACAGTTATAAATTTTAGACAGAAGAGGAGAATATGGGACAATCCAGCTATTGTCAACCAATACTTCCTGTGTTCCACCTCGGGTTTTTAGAGTTATCGTACGGCCGCCATCTCCTGGTGTTCTACGCCTGTACAAAGGATAGCCTTTGTCGTTAGTTTGAGTATCTTTTAAAAGCGCCCTTGGATACTTTTTGGTGCATTTTCCTTCTTTCATGCATGGTGGATGACGGATTTAGTGCACCACAGGGACCGTGAATCATATTTTTGGTTACAGTATCGTAGAGTTTTCGATCACTTTCTGGATTTGGTATCTCCGCACTTATGACTTCATCAATTTGGTTGGGGCGTAATTTTTCCGTCAACCACAGCAGTAAGTGCACGTGAGGCAGACCTCTTTTTTGCCACTCGATCGAGTACATGAAACACTTCATATCTCCAAATATTTTACCTTTTGTAAGTAGAGCAACCAATTTTTGTACTTTTATTTTAAATAACCTGGCTGTTAAGTCATGTCTGTCTGTTGCATTTTGACCTGGAATGAGCTCTTTAGTAATTTCTGGCCAAGCGGGATTACATGTCATTGTAATAAACAGATCAGGCCTCCCGTAGTTACGCACGTATGTGAACGCATCCTGCGTGTACTCATGAAGATATCTCGGGCTATTTACAAATGATGATGGGAGTATTACCAATTGACCCAAATTGTTTGGATCTAAATCCGCATCATTCCTGAACCGCGTCTTGTAAATGTATATAATTTTCTGCTCGCAGTTTTGTTTGGTTTAAAGCAATAAACCTTAAGCGCTCACTCTCCACTTTGACATACATGTCCACCAAAAACTGAAGAAAGAGAAGCCTACATCGAAGCAATAAATTAAAATTGTTGCGACGTACCATCATATGATACGCATAAAAGTCTTTGCACGACACTTTTTTGTTCGGTATAGGCTGTTTTGTAACTGGGTTTGTCTGAGGAATATCAAAACTGTACCCCTCTTGTCCTTTCCAAAAAATTATCGGGTACTCGAGAGCATCATAAAATCTATGAGTGTCCGGAACTCTAGTAAGCCGGCCATCGTGCGCCTGAATAACAATGTCCCGAGACGCAGTTTGTTCAGTACTAACTACTACGGCAGCTATTTCGTTTGTGGTCGGGGCATTGAATCGTCTTTCGTGTTCACCACGTGGTACACGATCTGGGTGTATCACGACCTTGTAATTATCGCTAGTCACTCTATCTTTAGCCCATTTTAAATTCATGCACTAAAACGTTGTGATCATGTAGAACTTTTTGTATTTTTTGAACTGTGTTTCTTTCCACACCTGGTACGTACTCAGAACGCCTATCAACTTGTGCTTCCTCATCACCCATGAAATAAACTTGCAAAAATTTTGGTTGCGTATTAGCAGCAGGAAGCAAAGAGCCAATTGTGTGGTATATTTGCCCTTGGATTGTAAAAGTCGGGCAAAATCCTGGCATCGACACAATGTTATCAGCTCCAAAAGATGTCATATGGAAGCATGTATTGTATTTTCTTATGTTTTTTAAAAAATGGCGAGACTCATCTGTTTCATTTGAAAAAAGTTCTTTAAGAGGTTCAACAGGCTCGTCTATTGAAGGAAGAACTACTTTTCCTCCCGAACAACACATGCCTGCAGCTTCCTCTTTCCATTTAAGAGCACCGCAAAATCTGCATTCTTTATTCATCGCTTCTATTTTTATAAGCTTGTGGCTTTCGTAATCAAGAGTTTCATCGGTACTCAAATGCAGCTTTATCGAATACTCCCCACGCGTTTCTTGTAAATATTAATCGTCGCTGTTGTGCCCTTTCAGCAACAGCGCATCTGCGAGCTTCAGCAGCTTCAACAGTTTCAGTAGCTCTTTGGGACCCTATGTAAGTCGCTTGCTGAAGACGCCGAGCTTGAGACTGTTCGGGTGTCTCAGAAGCCCGTTGAGATGCCAGATATTCAGCGTTCTGTTGACGTCGAGCTTGAGACTGTTCGGGTGTCTCCGCAGCCCGTTGAGATGCTAGATACTCAGCATGCTGTCGACGTCGATCCTGGGACTGTTCGGGTGTCTCAGAAGCCCGTTGAGATGCCAGATATTCAGCGTTCTGTTGACGTCGAGCTTGAGACTGTTCGGGTGTCTCTGCAGCCCGTTGAGATGCTAGATACTCAGCATGCTGTCGACGTCTATCTTGGGACTGCTCTGGTGTCTCAGCAGCTCTTTGAGCTGCCTCACGCTCTGCTTGTTTAAGCCTTCGCAGTTCGGCTTGTGGAAACGTCTCGTTAAGTCTAGCTACTTTCATAGTTCGAGCTTTATTAGAGCTTTGGGAAAGATTAGACTTACGCTTTCTCGGCATAATTCTTAAGTACGTGTTGTTTCTATACTTCCAAAAAATACAGTACGGTAGTTATTGTTATGATTGTACTTTAATGCAATCCTTGCCTATTTAATTAACCTATCTATATAGTAATTCAATTGTCAATGAAGTGAAGTAATTCGTTATAATTAACCTATTTATATAATTTGTTATAATTAACGGTAAATAACCTATCTATATAGTAATTGAATTATCAATGAAGTAATTCGTAAAATCATCAAATAAAACTTAGCGCAGTTTTTTACAATAAATTCTTTATCAAGATTACAAAAAAAAAACTTATTCTTTAAAATTAACTCTAAAAAGTATTTTAATCTGTGATATCTTCGAAAATATTTATTTAATTTACATGCTGTAAAAAGCCATATTGATCTTTATTAAATGCAAAATGTATTTAAGATACTTAATTGGATAAGGATTAATACTGTATTGCTTAAAATCGCTTCGTAAATAAGCCATTATTTCTCGTACAAAGTAAAGGATAAAAAATGGTTATTGTGGGTTACTCTTAAGAGATAAACATATACCATCACGGACTTTTTTGTAGACCTTTTTAAGTTGTACAATACTGTAGTAAATTGTTTTGATCTATCTTGTAGGATTCAGTCAGCGTTTGCAATGTAAGCGCAAAAAATGTGTTTTTTTTACGACCTCACATTAAAAACCTCAAAAATTGTAGCCTATGTGTTATTCTGATGTATAAGCTATAGCCTATGTGTTATTCTGATGTATAAGCTATATTGTGGTAAAGTTTCATTCAAATCCATTCAGTAGTTTTTACGTGAAAGAGTAACAAACATCCATACATCCATACTTACAAACTTTCGCCTTTATAATAGTAGTAGGATATGAATGTACTTATATTGTACATATATGATGCTTGTGTATTCATCATAAATCATGAAGGCCTTTTCCAAAATGAAAAAAACATTATTCTCCATATTTCCATTCCCCGCCAAATAAATAAAAGAAACATTGAAAATATGTAAATTTTTTTTCTTTTTCGATTTAATTTAATTTTTTTATCCGAAACCATTACAGACATGCGAATAAAGATTTCAAATACGACTTCAATCAATTCTACTATATAAGCTCACTCAATGCTCCTTGTTTTTTGCATTAATCATACACTGGATCCACCACCTACACCCCACTTAAATACACATTTATATATATACAATGTATATAAAGGCTTAGCCAATGATTGTGTGTGTGTGTGTGTGCAAGTATGTAGTATATAGTTGTATGAAGTTGTGAACTGAACTGAGTTGAAGCTTTTTTTCGTTTGATTTTTGAAGTTTTTATGAAATCTTTATCAGATGCTGTAACGGGCAGTAGTTTATCCATAAAATTATAATAATAAAATGTTAAAAGTTTAACTATGTGCTTAGGTTCTAATGAAAAAGTATACATAGACGAATATGTATGTATATTTTATGTATTTTTATTTAGCTTGTTTTTCATTCTTTTATTCCATTTATTTTTGTTTTAATTTTTCTTTTATCGTGGATTTCTTTTACCTTTGTTGCTTTATGGATTTCGTTTTCTGCGTTTATAGCTTTTTTTCATTCTTAATTTTTGTGTTTTTTTGTTTTGTTTTATTTTTTTCTAGATTTAAATTTGCATTACATAATTGTTTTTGTTTTTTTTTCATTCTTTTAAATCGTTAATTTGGATTTCTTGCACATTTCTTTCTTTAATTTAAGTTATTTCTTTTTCTTTACTTATTTTGAATTCTTTTTGTTTTGTGTTTTTTTTTTTGTTTTTTGTATTTTTTGCGCATTTTAATAATAAATTTGTTTTTTTTTTATATTTTTTGTTTTCGTATTATTTTTTAATTTTATTTTTGCTATTCTCAATTCTGATATTCTACGTTCAATAAAATGTATAAAGAATTACAATTACATTAATAATGAAATGGGTTTTTTTTTATCGAAGAAGGGGGAGTGGGGAAGTATCAAGGGATAATCTAATTATTTAATAGTATATATAATTTTATATATTTATTTACAATTCGTTTAGGACTGCTCATCAACAAGTAGCATAATTTGTTGTGTTGTTCCTTGCGGATTTCGATTACATTCCACTTGATGGGCATTCCAATCTTTACGCTGGCAAAATTCTGAGCAGTACGGTGTCTTTCGACAAAGCGAACATTCAGCAAGTGCTTCTCGATTGCAATTTGCGCACTATAAATATATATATATAAAAAAATAGAAAAAAATATAAAATAATAATCATAATAATCTAGTGATTGATTGATATTTACCTTTTTGGCCGATATAATTTCGTTGCCGTGCAACGAACCCGATATATTTGGATCATCGATATCTGTGTGTACTTGTACTCGCATTGCTGCCATTGCTGCATCGCGTTCCTTTTGAAGGATTTCAATTTTCCGATCATATGAATTTTTGAGATCGGTGAGAATGCGCTTGAAGTCATTTGTCGCCTTTACCATTGTGCAATAGACGTTCTCAAGTGTTTTCATTGACTGACTATTATCTAATAATGCTATGGAACCAGCATCATTGATATTTACAACAAATGTTTCACGATCATAGGGATTAACAATCTGTGACTGATCAACTAATTCTGTGGATGTATCGAGGCTATCATTAAGTGCCGCCCAGGGCTCATCTTTGGACGTTATATTATCCTCGGTAAGAAACATATTGTTGTCATCAACGACTGTGGCGGCAGGCGGTGGTTCAACGTTGTTATTACTACTGCTAGTGTTGTTGTTGATATTGTTGCTGTTGTTATTATTATTATTATTTGCTGTTGAACTCTTTTTACGTTTGGGACCTGGTTCAACATCAAGTTCCCCTTGATTTCGCTTTCGTCGTTTATATGGTGTAAATAATCGTACCGGACCGGAAGCTGCATAAATCAAAGAACAGATCAAAAAGAGAAACATAAATTAATTTCCAATTTCAAATTTACATATTTCACATGTTTTCTTTAAATTGATTTTAAATAAAATTTGTGTACGTTTCCTTACCCGCTTCATCATCACAGCAAACAGTACAACTACAATTTGTCGCATGCGGCGTCAGTGTGCCTTCATCTATAAGTGACTGTAATGATTTGCCACCAAACTTAATCGAACGTTTCCAATCTTTACTAGAACCGCGACCACAGACATGCTCAAATTCACTTGGCGTATACCATTTATCCTTGTACTTAACGCATCGACCACGACCGCCGGAGCCAAGTTTGCTGCGGTATAATTCAGCGCTGGTTGTCTTACATCTGATGGGGAACACTTCCATGTGACTCGTCTCGGCCCAACTGACCGAGCTTTGTCCCGTACCAGTGGTACCAGCACCAGTTGTCACGTGATCCATCGTTCCTGTACTGTCATGACTGTTGTTACTGCCGGAGCCATCATGATTTAGGCCACTACCGGAACTGGTAGCTGCACCACCATTATTGCCACTACTCTGTTGTATGACGATTGTTTTAAGGTCGCCACCCATATTGCCAACTACTGTGCCACCAGAGATATAACCGTTGTTATCTACGCACAACATCTGCTTAAAATGCGGCAACTGATCAGGTGTAATCACATTAAACGCTGTGCCAGTAATCATCGAACCGATTGGTAACGAGACAGGCACTGATACTACTCCACCACTGCCACCACTATTTTCGTTTGAGGATGTTACCATACGCACTTTTTGATCTAACTGTTTAAATGGCATTACAACATGAACAACATCAACAATTATTCATTTTCATTTGAATGATGTTAATTTAAAGCGCGCATATCAACACAAGAACAAATGAAATGAAATAGAAAAATCACAGAACAAAAATAAGTAAACACGAAAAACGAAAATCGGTATACACAAGAATTTGCGCCATTGGAGGAGGCGAAGGCGGCAGGCGGGCGCTTGTTACTGCTATGTTATTTGGGGTTCTGTTTGTGGGTCGTTGGGCGCAAGTACACAGCGCGCACTTTTCTTCTTCTGCTCATTCATACACACACACACAACACATACTTTTACACATGTCAACGTACGTACACATACACAATTTTTGCTCCCGCAATACCGCACTGCACCGAATTAACTAACCAACCCCCACGTCATAAACGCGCTCTTCTTTCTCAACAACTTCTTCTTCTTCTTATTATTTATCCAATTCGCCGTCCTTCCTTTGCCAGCCTCTCACCAATCAACTCCAATATTTGTTGTTTTTCAATTTACCTGATGATGTCCCGAACTCTCAAGTATAACCTCTTCTTTGACTATATCACGCGCCTCGTCGGCTAATGAGCCTAAATCTTTAACTTCACGTATCCTGCTTAAATGCTGCAGCTCATTGGAATCGACCTGTTCCATAGTGTGCGCTTGTCCCACACACACACGTAAAAATTTCACTGCTTCGTTATTTGTACTTGCACTTGCACTTTCCCCCCGCAAATTGCGGTTAACACCTTGTACTTTCCCACTCGTATTTCTTCGGATTTTAAATCGATGTAAACAAAATTCACATTTTTAATATTAAGTTGGATTTTTTTTATAAAAAAAAAAATCCCTCTTCTTACTTCGTATGATAACAAATCCAATTGACAATGTGCCAGAGTTGCACAGAATCACAACGCGAAAAATTGTTGTTGGAATTTGAGAGAGCAATTGGAGTTGTTGTTGGAATTTGAGGGAGTTAACTGGAATTTTGAGAGAGTAGAATAAAAACATTTGGTAGAGTAGCCTAATGCGCAATGTTATTTTTCAATACATGCATTGTGTTTTTGTGGCAACTTTTAGTGTATTTTTGAGAGTTAATTAGGTGGCAACAATATAAGTTGGGTTTTGTAAAATATAATTTAACTTTTTTTATGAGAGCAATACAATTTTCCACTATGGGGAGAATGATATTAAAATGAGAGCAGCAGTAATACAAAAGCGATAGTATAAAAATAGAGAAATTATTAGATTTACAGTGCAAACACAAATTGTTCAAATTCAAATATAAGTTTTATAACACACAACAGCAACCAGCACAGCAATATTGTCTCGCTGAAAAGAATTTCAAATGTATCATATTTTAATACTCTAAATGGAAATTTATTCCTTTTTATATTAGATTATTCATACGTATATAATATATACTTGCACTTGTCGCTTCAACTAGAAGTTTTAGTTTGGCGCCACTCTATTGCAAAGCACAAATGCAACTCTGTATCTAATACTTAAACTTGAGTCAATTAAATTTCGCTTTGAGTGCTTTTATGTTGCTTATCTATCAGAATTGTAATAACAACTGACACAACTTGACGTGTTTTCTTTTCTGCGTATTAATATTCTTTAAATTTGTGAAATTATCTTTACTAGATCAAGTGTTTACGACGCGACATCATAAAGTACAATTATTATAATAGAATGCGTAACAAATGATACAAATACATTAAAATAATATAAAGAAAGAAAGAACGAAAGCGAGTGCAAAATTAAAATGTTACCCAAATAAATAATTACTTGAGATTTTAAGTAAAGCAAAAATATTTGTAATAATCATAAAGGTAAATTATTATGATGTGTACATAAATGAAATGAATCATTTTTAAAATCATAGACAAACTGTTGCACAACTTTGCAATAAAAAATTGCAATTTGGGCAAAACACATGCGGCTGACTCAATGCATTGAGTGGATATGTTGTGTTTTGATTGGTCGAAAAAATGATCCGACTTTTTGAGTGAGAAATTTGAGCGTTGTTTTTTGTTTTGAAGTGGCGGCCCTTGTTTACACGACGACGTCAAGATTTTTACTTGTTTTTTTACTTGTAATTTGCCATTTATGTAGTATACATTGCGTAGCAATGTGAGATTCTGAATAAGAATAAGGGGACTTTGCCCTTGATATATTAAAATTTTAAAAATTATTACTATATATTACAGAACATATTACAGTGCAATTCAAAAGTAAAACAAAATGGATATGAATCCCGAATTGGATATGCATGAATTAATGTTCAATGGCATGGTTGACACTTCGGATTTATTCAAGGATGAGGATGCCCTGAACATGTTCAAAGAAATGATACCAACTGGTAAGTTTTTAAAACTGAAACTATAAAATCAATATTAAATACATGCATCATTTCTTTCAACAGATGTTCTAAATAATTTTCTCCATGAAATGGATCTGGATCAACACGATTTCAATGAATCTATGTTGCATGTCGCTGGCTCTGATGGTGGTCCACCACTCTTGGAATGTGCTATGGACATGGTGGACACGCAACAACCAATAATTAAAACCGAACAATCATCCCTAATGATGCATGTCAAAGATGAACCTTTACCGTTGCACCTAAATAGCCCATGTTCAATACAATCAGCTCCAAGCCCTGGTGGCAATTCAAGTATGGGCTGTTTGTCACCTTCTCCTGTATATAATCCTATCATTATACCTGATCAAATGAAGACATCGAATTTTAATGCCATACATAATGGCACAGTAAGTTCTGTTAATGTATTGGACAGCAGTCTATATGCTGGAGGTACCAATACAAAGGAGCAACAATCACATCCCTCAACAACAATACATCACATTTATGCAAATGCTCCATTACAACAAGTGATTAAAAGTGCCACTGAATGCACAAATATGAAAATGGAAACAGTGCCTCCTCCTCCTCCTCCTAGTACAATGTCCACAATTGTCTATACAACAGCAAATGGTCAGCAAATAACCCAAGGCAATAATAATGGCAATGTTAATGGGTTTTTGCTTCATACAAATTCATTACAACAGCAGCAACAACAACAGCCACAACAACAACCCGAAAAACAAGTACAAAATAACAATACTGTAGTGAACCGTGGTACGAAAAGCCACTCCAACATGCAACAGCAGCTTTATCCAAAAAAGATCGAAGCAATGCCGCAAGTGTTACAACCTAATACAATTAAGGTAACTTAAACATGATTCAAAATTAAAATACTTATGCATTGATGATATCTTTTTTAATTTTCTATAGTATACTTCACCGGCAGCAACATCACCACCACCAACAACTCCTCTACAATTACAACATCCACAACAACAACCGAGTCCACCACAGCCACAACAATTGATTATCCAGGCGAATCCAACACTTGTGTACACCACGAGTGCCACACATGGTGCCACACTTGTTAATGGTGCAATATTAACACCACATATACCAGTTGTGCTTGAAGCTACAACAGCAGCAACCACAACAACAACTGTGCCCGTCGTTGCAACCAGTATCCAGTCCAATAATCAGACAACATCAGTTTCACGTCCTCATCACGTCACGACCAGTAATAGTAACAACATGGAGAATAAAGTGCCAATCAATCGGGTGCAACCAAAGGTCAAGGAAGTTAAGCGTTCGGCTCACAATGCTATAGAACGTCGTTATCGCACCTCAATCAATGACAAAATCATCGAACTTAAAAATCTTGTTGTTGGTGATAGCGCCAAACTGAATAAATCTGCTGTGCTACGTAAATCAATTGATAAGATACGTGACCTGCAGCGCCAGAATCACGAACTCAAGGCAGAAGTACAACGTTTGCAGGGTGAATTGATGACGCGTGATGGTTCAAAGGTTAAAGATTTATTGCACATGAAGACGACTGGTGGAGGTGGCAAAAAACGCAAGCAATCTATTGATGATCGTCTCTCAGCTTATGGTAAGCTATTGACACCGCCTCGTAGTGATGTTTCAGATCCTTCATCGTCACCGCCACATTCGGATGTATCATTGCCACCATCGCCTTATAATGGTTCCACTACCAGTAGTCAAGACGATGTCGAAATTGTACCGACAGCAACTCGTGGTATGGCAACACATTCTCGTCTGGCATTGTGCATGTTTATGTTTGCAGTACTGGCCGTAAATCCATTTAAATCATTGTTTAATCGAAACCAATTTGGTGATGCTTATGATGATGCAGGCAATGATGAATTAGCAAGTGCAAGTCAACGACGTGGTATACTTTCAGTGGAGGATGGTAAGTGCTTCAAAATTCAGTTTAACTTTTTTTATTTTACAATCAATCAATTTAATTTTAGATTTAAATGGCGGTGGTTACATGAGTTGGGAGAGCACTACATCTTCACTTCTGCTTTGGTTGGTCAATCTACTCGTAATGTTCTGTTGTATGATTAAACTATTGGTTTATGGCGATCCAGTGCTTAGTGCTGAAACTCATGCTTCAGAAACCTATTGGCAGCACAAAAAAAGGGCTGAGCAACATTTTGCTAAAGGAAATGCCAAAGAGGCATACGACAGTTATCTCATTTGTTTACAAATCTTTGGCATAACATTACCAACCTCTCGCTTGGAATCCTACATGCTTACGACTTGGCAATTTTTGCGTTTATTGTTCCATCGCCTCTGGTTTGGACGCTATTTGTCTCGCAAGGCTGGTGGTCTTTTTTGCACTGGCGAACAACGTAAACAGGCCTTAGCATCTGCACGGGAATTGGCGTTAGTGTTTAATCGATTGAATCAGTTACATTTGACTAGTCGTAAAACCGATGGACATGGACTAATGATGTCACTATTCGCCATAAATATGGCAGAAGTTGCATCTAGTTTATTGACCTCCAAAGAGATGATATGCATCTATACAACGTCTGCATTGCGAGTAAAGCGCAGCTACCCCAAGTGGCTAAAGTTCTTCGGACGTTATTACATAAGCAAGGCCAAGTATGAAAATAACAAAATACGAGCCGATCAAGCTATGCACACCCGTTGGGTATTCAACTCATATGGCTATCGTTATTGTGTAACACATCAGTTTAATTTTGATGAGAAAGCAGCCAGTGATGGATTCTTTACAAAATTAACTAATCCATGCGATCCACAATCATATGTTGTAAAGGTTAGTATAGTTATTACTAATTACTAAAAAAAATTGTTCACTTTACTTTACTTTGCTTTCAGCAATACCGTGAACATTTACTCTATAAAGCTATTCAATGTCTGGTCGGCGCTGGTAACCGATCAATAAAAGAGGCTCAAGCTTCTTCAGCACGTAATAAACAGAAATCTGTTGAATCAAAGTCATCATCTGCAGCAACATCTGAACACACAGGCACCATTGTGAGCAATGTTTTGAAATACACTTCATTGTTGCGTGAGACTCTGAATGAAGATGAACCTGATCCAAATATTGAGTGGTGGGCAAGTGTCTTAGAAATTGCTGTACATTGGCTGTTAGGTGAAAATACATTGGCCGAAGACCTCTATGAGAATGTAAAACATTTACCTAAGAATTTAGAGGCAGACAATGATCATTTACCAAGGGCTTTGCACACAGTGTTACGTGCCAAGATGATACTTATGATGTGAGTATAATACTAGATGGAAGATTAATTTAAATTTATGATAAATAATGTTTATTTATATTGCAGGAATAATGGAAATACTTTAGATTCACGTCTTAAGCAATCAGTTACCAGCATTTGTGATGAATCAAGTGGTTATCTACAGGAATGTCTTACAGTGAATAAAATCACAAATGCCAAGGGCATCAAATTGGTAAGCGAAAATCGCTTGTTGTTGTACTACATATAATATAAGGTTGTTTAGTAATGACTTGCTACATTGCTAGAGGGAATTCGAAGCTTCGTGAGGCAAGCAAATAAAGTAGTATTTAGCAAATCTATATGTCATTTGACAGGTCATGATTTTACCTACAAAATATGACACAATAGAGTTAACTAAAGCGAAAGTTCATCTTCGTGCCATACGCGAATCGCATCACAAGATTAATGGTATCGTGGGAGATGTTAATGTGTGTCAATTCGAATCAGTTTTGTTGATATAGAAAAGACCTGCATGTGACTATTAGAAGTACAGCGGGAGAGTTTCAGTGTATAGCTTGGTGGAAATCTGACAACCTATGAGCACCAGTACTCATAAAGCAGGTTCGTTTTCCTTCCTTAATTACTGAGTTCAACGAGGTTCGATTGTGTGAAACCTTTCCACAAAACTTCGATTGCTTTGATGACCCTTCATGCATTAGTTCGCGACCTATCATATTAATGTAGTGACGAATTGTAAATTTTGAAAAAACTTCCCAACTAGGCAACTCCTCACGGCTATAATCAAGCTCCCAACGTTGTAATGTTACTTCATCTACCAGCTGCTAACTATGTGCACCACGATTGCACTTAAAATATCTTCCGTCGAACCCAATGTATGCAATGCAGTTAACTGAGACGTTACAGCGTCTACAACGCGTCTGCATCCGCCTTAGAGACTTTCTTTAGTTAAATAGCACCCTGAGATGCATAATAATCGCTTTATTCTCAAAACAATTCTTTAAAATCTCCAACGCCTTCTCATAATTTGAAGACGTAAGCTCTAAAGATTCTATTGCATTCAATGGTATGGGTCCTAAAGACAATCGCAAGTGTGAAAACTTCGATAAACTATAAAGTTCGCAACTAGAATCTATCAACGCCATAAAATTGTTGTACCAATTCGACCACTCTGTAAACTTCCCAGAAAATGTAGGAATTATTATTGTGGGCAACCTTGCCTTTCTAAGGAATGCAATCCTTCCAAGAGCGTATGATTTATAACTGTACTATGAAGCGATGACTCCAACATGCTTGATGATTGCCGTTGCTGGGACATGCATCTTAATATACAGTTATACACTCAAACTGTCCATAGGCCAATAACCAAATCATTTCATCTGCTAATTTTTGTACAAAATGAAGGTGAATGGCTGTGAAAAATAGGTCATCTATGATAATATCAAATAACAATCGAACAAAGTGGCGCATTTTTGACCTTATTTTGTTTATATGAAAAACGGCAAGTCATTACCAAACAATCTTATAGAATATATAATACATTTCGTTATTATATATGTACATTGAGTGAGATTGATACGCAGGTGCATTGTAGTCGCATTGTAATGTGCATTTATGATTTCATACAATACAACCGCAATGCAAACTGGGTGCATTTCAAAAACAACAAACAACAACGACGAAACCTTAAAACCAGAAGAGTGCAATGTAAAATTGTAGTATAATTCTTTTCTAAAATCAAACAAAATACTTTTAGTTATTTCAATTGCTTACTTGTGACTGGATTTTGGAGTCACGTACCGAGATCTGGGAACTCGAGTATATGAATATTGAAGATGATGGTTACTATCAAGTGCCCGGTGATGTTTTGGAAAAGTTTCAAAAGGATTTAAATTCTTTGCGCAGCATTGTTGAAGATATACCGGTTAGTATTCCATAAAATTATATTAAATTAATAACTATTATATAAAATGATTAAATTGTTTTAGAATGCCCAATCACGTATATATTTGTATGAAGCCGTGTGTCGTTTGATGGCTGGGGCCTCACCGTGTCCGACTCAACAGCTGCTCGACAGAAGCTTGCGTTCACGTTACTCACGCTCGTCTGGCATAATATGTGGCAGCAAGGATAGACACCATAATTTTGAGGGAGGCGAACGCGAGCGTGCTGCTGCCATGTACGTAGCATGCAAATATCTGCCAGCTGCCTTGTTGAGTTCACCGGGTGAACGTGCTGGCATGTTAGCCGAAGCTGCTAAAACACTGGAAAAAGTTGGAGATAAGCGAAAGCTTAAAGATTGCTATCAACTTATGAAAACACTGGGTAGTGGTAGTACGGTGACCAATTAAAGCCATCATTATTCAAATCATTGTTAGTTTCACAAACATACTATCACACACCTAAACACACACACACACACACACACACAAGTAAGTTTTTCTTTAAAAGAAATGAATAAATAATGTAAGAATATATAAAATCAACCCATTATTAAGTACGTTCAAATTAAGCAATTATGGCAAGCTTTGTTAGTTAACCTATTTCATTATTTATGACATATTATCAGCGCTTTTATTTTAAATTACTCTACTTTATAATGTCTTATTGTAGTATACTGTAATATGTAATTCTATTTACTCTGCTCGACATATGTAACAATACTAAATGTTTATTTAAAAACACAATAAAAAGCATGAAGAGATATAATAAACATTCTCTTCTTGCAAAAAAAAAAAATAATAATTACAATAATTATTTTATGAGTTCAGTAGTTCTTCTTCCACCTAAGCCTAATTCTAGAAGGAATGCTAGCAAACTTAAGCTCATACCGAAAAACCAAAGTAAAACCAAACCAATAAAGTTATCCATTCCCAATTTCTCAGGACCAAGATTCAGTTTTGGATGTTCTGATGCAATAATACGATTCTGGGTATTTGCATTCATGTAATCAGCGGCAATTTTCCATTCCCAATATTTTGAGAAACCCGATGAATGCCAGATGAGTATGAAATCATTGAAAACTGATAGTAAAGACCAGGCACGAGGTACATAAGCAACATAATATGCAAAATATATGTCATCTACCATTATTTTGAAGCGTGCCAAAGCTGCTGGATCTATTAATTCACTATTTCCAATGTGACCTAGTTAGTGAGAAGAAGAAATAATTAAATTAATTATAAAAAATCGAGTGAGAGTCGAACAGGCACACGAAGGATTCCGTACCACCGCACAAGGTTTCAACAGTATATATTTGGCTTTGTATGGGAGGAAATAATACATCTTGAAATTTACATGGTAAGTGAATTTGGGTCACACATTTATAGTGTCCAAATTTCAGTTCGACAACATATGTAGGAGACAAAAAAGTTTTTCTAATAAGAACATTTAAATTTGGGTCAGTATGTGGATCCCTTTATGTTTTAATTTTATTTTATTTTTATTATTTGTCTATGCACGCAATTGAATTACATACTCTGTGAAAATTTCAAGTGTCTACCTATTACGGTTCATGAGATAGAGCTCTCTGACGGATGGGCGGACGGACGGACGGGCAGTGTAGGCTTAGTAATAGGGTGCCGTTGGCACCGTTTGGGTACAGAACTCTAAAAATGAATACAATAATTGATTAAAAATCTTACCAAAAGACATTCGCTCCACAATGAATGCCATATTTTCAGTACGAGAAAAGTTTCTTATATGCTCAGCATCATAATAATGGAAACTTTCTAGTAAACCAAGAGATACAGGCTGCAATTAGATTTGATTATCATATGTATAACAAAAATGGACCTTTGAATTGTATTACATCATCGGATACACCTGAAATTCCAATAGTCCATGCTTCTGAGCTTCCTGTCCATGTTAATTTGTGTTCATACAATCGTGTTCGTGAATCAGCAGCATCTCCTAGGCTATTGAATGATAAACAAATCTATAGAGGAGCAGCAGTGGCTAGTAATTACTTACGTTGGCAATGTTAGTATGGAGGCCAAACCACCACCATAAATACTGGTCACAATAATGTCAATTAAATAGCAGGCAATTAGGATTAAACGTACTGACATTGTGTTGATTGAATCACTAGTACTTTGATTGATGAATAACTTTAAAATTGTAGCAAGGCTGACAAGTAAATTTTTAGTCCAATTTGATGGATTTCCTGAATCTTCTGTCAAATGCTCAAAATGTAGAGTGAAAAAAAGAGCGAATGCTTCTAACGCCAGACAACTTAAGACACAAAGCCATAAGGTACATTCAAATGGACGTAATGGTAATGTCCAGCTAATCATACGTGTTGGGGCTGGCACTAAACATGTAACACCGGAACGACCCAAAAATGTTGTTATATCAAGTGTTTCATAAGCCAAAAGCCTTTTTTTTTAGGGAAATCAAATAATTAAATTAAATATTGTATTATTGCAAAACTTTACCATAGATACATTCCTCCAATGCCATAATCGATTTGCCTATCCAATGTCATGCCAAAAAGACCTTCACCAGTATAATTTACGTAGAGCATGCCCCAATCATTTTTTTCACCTATATACATAAGTATTAAGAATCACAATCTGTGTGTATGGTGATTCAATTTTGATTAATTACTTGTATCTGCCTGCACCGTGCAGTTCTTAAATTCACAAAATGCTAACAATACACGAACATCGGTACCATCGATTAGTACATCATCTTGAGTCTTGTCAGCTGCCCGATCATAGACTCGTGGATATTTATCCTTCAAAGGAATACATATAGAACACATAGAATATATTCAAGCACTTGCACTTACATAATCAACAACCATAAATGGTCTATAATCAAAAATTCCAACCACAACTTCACGTCCTTCCATATTTGACAATTTTTCAGTTTTCAAAGATTCAGCATATAGTAATCTCCGTTTTACAGCATCATAGCGATTAAGTAAATATAACTCATCCATGGTATCGTTGGTTTTATAACGAGATCCCACAAACTTATTCGTTTTAATGTCAAAAATACTTGAAGAAATGTTTTCCGAAATCACAATAAGTATATTTGGTTGATCTAAATGAAAATCATTCAAAAATATTGGTTCCATTTAATGAAAACTATATTTATCATTACCTTTAAAAAGATATTCATTGAAATATGATGAATTTGTCTCGCCACTCACAAGATCTTCACTATAAGCAAATATAAATCGATTCCGTAGAGAACGCCAGACTGAGTAAATACTTGCTTTATAGAAAATTCTTGCAAAAAATGGTATATGCGCTTGAAATACTACAAAAGACTATTAAAAAAAATCCTATTAATTTCAAATATTCAAAGTTCCTTTTGGAATACTTGGATTACTTCACAGTGTGTATCCTCTATGGCCACAGTTAGTTTCATAATAATATCATCATAAATAACACCATTACGTTGGAATTCCAATTCTTTATTTGTAAAATTATAGACATCGTTTCGGAATGATGTTGCCAATGATGGTATCCAAATATGGAGTATAGGAACATGGCTGCTTATAGAATTCAAATCAAATTTAACATGACCTATGATGCATGTAGTAAATGAATCCGTAAAGTAGTTTTGAACTGTCAGAACAAATAGTATGTATTAGTTAATAATAAAGATAAAAAGAAAAACAAAACTTACTTAAGAAATTCAAAACAGTTGACCAATGTTGAATCTCCATTTTCTGATAAATTTCTCATTTAATGTGAAAGTTTCCCTTGCTTTTATACTCATTTCAAATGAGATTTTTATTATTCAAAAATAATACAGTTATTAAGCTTATTTGCTTAGCAATTATTAATTTGCAAACAAATACAATAGTTATAAATATTTAATTGCATTTATGCATAATTTTTAAATACGCGCGTCGCGACCTCAGTTAAGTACCCTCGAAAGTATTGCTTTGTTTTGCAGCACTGGCACTTTAAGGTTAAGTTTACATTTGGCTGTCAGTCGGCGGCACTTCTGTTGTTCTAGTATTACGATTTGAGATATTTGGGGCAAAGTTTTTATATACATATAATATATTAACTTAACTAAACTAAGACAATGTCAATTACGTATAATTGTCTTGATTTCCTTGGCTTCCAGGTAAGATGAGGCAATATGAAAACATTTGGTTGTTATAAGCTATTGTGCCAGATTTTTATTTATATTCAGTCATTTTTAGGAAGCTCTAAAGAAGATGCGTGATGTAGACGATAAGATAATATACGCGCTGAATTCACTGCCAACAGAATCGTTCAAAGGCCAAGTAAATAGTGAGAAAACGTGTCATGATCTGTACGATAAGTTGCATTCAAGCCACATGCGGCGGGAGGAAGCCATTCGGAGTTGCATAACTTTGTCTGTAGATTCTTTGAAGTCATTGCGTGATCATAGAGCAGAGCATCCGGAGGATGTGGATCTTGATAGAAAATTTAAGACTGAACAACGAAAGGTATTACAACAGATTAATTGTACATAATTTATTTGCATTCAATTCAATGTATTTGATTTGCAGTTACGTGTATTGCAATCGGAGCTGAATGTGGAAGACATTGTGAAGCAACGTTCATACAAAGCGTTCAATGAACGTTGTAGAAATTATTTCAATGCAGCTTCAGGTGCTAATAGTTTATGATGGATTGATGGCAGAGAAATATACTCAAATCCGCCGTGAAGCAATAAGCATTTGAATGGCACCCACTTGGTTCAATGGTGTTTCAACAGCAGTCACTACAGTGAAGTGCAATGACTATGATGATGGAAATTTGCTTAAATTTAGGTCTAAAACTTTCTTATACATTTTAAGGGGAATTATTACAAATTATTAATTGTGTTTATATATTTTGCAATTAAAAACTTAAATCGTACAAAATCTTAGAATCTATGTATGTACATAACTTTAATTTTTTTTATCTATTCATGTTTTTAGTCATTTAATGGTAAATCAAACTTTTTATGCATTTGTTTGATCGTTAAGCCTTGCATATTGGCTAAAGCTCCCAACACAATCTGTGTGGCATCCTTAATATCGTTGTATTCATGGAGTAGTTGCATTATTTCAGCCTTTTGTTTTTGTTGCTGCTCCTCTTTTTGTATATCATCACTCTTACCACTTCGCTGTTGTTGTTTTTGGCTTAATGAGCTCAATTTATTTTCACTTTTATCCATCACTGAAAAATGGACGCAATTCACTGTGAATCGCAATCTGCGAAAAGAAGAAGAAGAGTGAATCAAATATTGCAGAGTTAAAAAATAGTATTTCGTGTGAAAAACCACCTTAATATTTATTAATTTGCAGGTAATAATAGTTATACCATCACTGATGTTATGCAAGTGTTAAAAAAACTAACAAAAAATTGTCGAAAAAGTAAAATTGTTAATGCAAGTGGCTAAAAATGTGCAAAGTAGTAGTAAAAAATCCAGAGTTGTTGTACACACATGGAGTGAATTTGATTAAATTCCATTGAATAAATAAATAAATTGAAACATCTTGTATTATTTAAAATATTTTATGCGTAAAATATTGATAAAGAAAAAGTTATCCATTGCTTTGTTATAAGTATTTTGAGGACATTTTAGAATTACTCATCAGTTTTCATGAAGTAGGGCAACTCTGGAAAGTGAACGTATATGATGAAAGTGTTTTGTTGTTGTAATTGCATTTGTGTACGTAAGTGGGTGTCATCATCTGTTGGATTGTCGTCGGCGCCGTCGTCTATGGATATTTACACACGATTGTCATAAAGAAACGCAAGACGAAGAAACGAATGGAATGTGAATGTCGTTTGTTGGTCGTTGTAGTAGTAGTAAAAAATGAAATGCTGCATACAATACCAACAACGACAGCAAGAATAACAACAATAACATCAAAATATATGCATTAAACCTCACTCACGTGTATCGTTGGGGTTGCAAAAATGTTTTTTCAAGAATATCGAAGAAGTCCGTACACTAAATATCAAAGTTCAAAAAGTAATATTTGTAATTTAAGTACCCTATACAACTTTTTAAATCCAATTTGATTGAAATATTTTGTATTAATTTACCAGACGTGTGTATATTTTTATGTTCAGAATGTCTGTTCAACGGAAACAACGATACAAAAATGCTGGGTTGGATTCAACTGAAATGCGTCGCCGGCGTGAAGAAGAAGGCATTCAATTGCGTAAAACGAAACGTGAACAACAATTAATCAAGCGAAGAAATGTGTTTGTGGACTCAACAAATCAAATGGGTGGCGAAAGTATGGAGGTCAGTAAAACAACTTTAATGATATTACATAGATTAACTGAAATTACATAATTATTATTATGATTTGCAGGGCGACATTATGTTGCAACATCCACAATTTCCCGCTACATTTGGTGGTATCACATCAGAGGAACAGTCAATGTTTCAAGATTTATCACGGCAACAGCAGCAGCAGCAACAAGAACAACAACAGCCGCAAATGAACAATGTCAGCAGCACTACAACACAACATTCGGTTATCAGCGATGAGATGCTACAACAGTTGTACAGTAACGAGGAGAGTAAACAGTTAGAGGCAACACAAAAGTTTCGCAAACTTTTATCGCGTGACCCCAATCCGCCTATTGAAGAGGTCATACAAAAGGGCATTGTACCAAGATTTGTGCAGTTTTTACGTAATAACCAGAATGCATCACTGCAGGTTTGCCCAAAAGGATCACACAAATTACCAAAATTTTTATTAATAAAAATTGATTACAGTTTGAAGCAGCTTGGACATTAACCAATATTGCATCGGGCACATCGCAACAAACGAAAATTGTTATAGAGGCTAATTCGGTGCCTATATTTATAGAATTAATATCGAGTCCATATGATGATGTTCAGGAGCAGGCTGTTTGGGCGCTTGGCAATATCGCTGGCGATTCCGCCATATGTCGCGATCATTTACTCGATTCTGGGATATTACAGCCGCTTTTAAAGTAAGAAATTGATAGCATTTGTGTATCGTAATAATTCATAAACACTTTGTTATTTTGTAGTGTTCTTGGATCACCCAGCACACGGCTAACAATGATACGCAATGCCGTTTGGACGCTATCGAATTTATGTCGCGGAAAAAACCCACCAGCTGATTTCACAAAAATCGTACAAGGTTTACCCATATTGACGCGTCTGCTCAATCACAACGATGCCGATGTCCTAAGTGATACTTGCTGGGCTATAAGTTATCTATCTGATGGACCAAATGAGAAAATACAAGCTGTCATTGCTGCTGGTGTAAGCCGGCGTCTTGTAGAGCTATTAATGTATGTATTCTTTTTAAAAAAATATCAATCATGGCCTGATTTTTTCCTTTTGCTTGTAGGCATCCTCAGAATACTGTTGTGACGGCTGCGCTGCGCGCTGTCGGTAATATTGTCACCGGTGATGATTCTCAGACCCAAGTTGTACTCAATTGCAATGCATTGCCTTGCATAGGACATTTGTTGTCGTCATCAATGGAGACCATACGTAAGGAGGCCTGCTGGACGATCTCAAATATTGCAGCAGGCAATCGAGATCAAATACAAGAAGTTGTCGATGCAAATATATTTCCACAAATGATGCAGATTATGCAAACAGCTGATTTCAAAACAAAAAAAGAAGCAGCCTGGGCTATAACAAATGCAACAAGTAGTGGAACTTCAGAACAAATTCGTTATTTAGTGCAAGTTGGTTGTATACCACCGATGTGTGATTTCCTGACGGTGGTTGACTCGGATATTGTGCAAGTCGCATTAAATGCTCTTGAAAACATATTGAAGGCTGGTGAAAGGATATCGGTGCGACCGAATCCTTATGCAATGGCTATTGAAGAATGCGGCGGTAAGTAGAAAACAAAATTATTCCATACTGTAATATGATTGATTTTTGAAATTTTATTTTTATATGAACAGGACTCGATAAAATCGAATATCTGCAATCACATGAAAATCGCGATATTTATTACAAAGCCTACAATATAATTGAACAATACTTTGGCAATGAAGATGAAGATGCACAAGTAACTGCACCTACAGCGACAGATACACAATATCAATTCAATCCAAATTTGGGTACACCCGATGGTGGTTTTAGTTTCTAGCGACCATTTAACTTTGATGAACGCGATGATAATAATAACAATAATAACAGTTACAATAACAACAACAACAACAACAACAACAATAATAATGATAATTATTATAACCTCAATAACAAAAACACAACAATCTAGTTAAAGTTAAAGAATAATGAATGTTAGAAGATAGCAGAAGCAAAAGCAGGAGCATCGGTAGCAGCAGCGGAGAGAATATCTTTAGAAATCCTATAAAAAATTAAGTAGAAACAATTCTTCAATCTTCTCTTATAAAAGTGTCGGGTCATTACCAATTATGTAACAACAACATGACAACAACAAAAAAAAAAAAATCAAAAAAAATATCACTGTTCCTTTTACCCAAGCAAACTAACAAAGATTTAATGCAAATGTTCTTTGAAAGAATAGCAAAAATAAACTAATCATACATCATGTATGATGTATGTATATGTGTAGAATCTTTAAATTTGATTTGTAATAAGTTTCGCATTTAAATATATTAGTTTTTTCTGGTCAAATTTTTGTAACACTTTTGATAATTTTGATATTACATTTCAATTTAATTCAGAACTTTATATTTTCAATGAATGTCATTAGTTGCCATATTAAATGATTATCTTATACAGTAATGAGAGAAGAATGTTATTGATTGAATATTTATAGAGTTTGTATATTTATATGTATTGTAAGAAAACTCCTTTGTTGACTATTTTGGCTTTAAAATATCACATTTGACCAAAAAAAACCTATGTATATTTAATTGTTGTAAAGACAGGATAATGTTTGATAATGCCTATCTAATAGAGCGCTGCACGAGTCAACACTAAACAAATAATTATCATCTTTCGCTCATAGGAATCATGTGCTACACCCAACACTATCAATAGTCAGTAACACTGTTTGCTTACACGAATAAATTACGCAAATCAATTCATGTGGTCATTTGGTGTTGTGAATTAGAGTCTTGCACAAGCAAACATATCCAAATAGATTGAAAATTTCATTTGGTGATGTGAAAAAAAAAACAAGCAAACAAATTAAACGAATGATATGTACTTGTAAGTGATGATGCGTATTGTGGACATCTGTATGAACGCATTCTGTTGTTTAGCATAACTGAGTACCATTGAATATCGTCCTCCACACACAATATGAATAAATTCTAATTCATTTGAGAGAGCGGTGCCATAGTAAACGATGTCTTCAAAACGATTGGAACGAGAAAAGAAACAAAAACAATTGCACACAAATTCTACAAAATTGTTGTTGTAAAATATAATCGGTGGATGCAATTGTGTTTGTATATCAACAAACAACGCAGTACAAAAACACATTCGAATGAAAATTCAATTCAATTCGGGACCGCTTCGTTTGAATGAGAACATGCTCAGCTGCATTCAGACATTGGAATTCATTTAAATGAATTCGAATATTAAATTCATTCATTTGAGCATGAGTAACAAAAATGCTCTTTTGATTGAATTCATACAGATGTCTAATGCGCCTTTGGTTCATACGAAAAGCAAATATTAATGGAAAAATCAACCAAACATATGAAATGAAATGCGAAAGATCATCTAAATCATTCGTAAATGTTCTGGTTTGGCTACCATGTTGGGCTGAAACCCTCGGCATGTGTGATATCGAGTTACACCGAGTCATAATAAGTCACACCAGACAGTGTATTTTCATGATAGTGTAATACCGACTCATAGCACATGACAACAACTGTAGATTCGAAGCAATAGTTAGCAAAGCAAATAAAACATACATGACTCATTTCACGAACACACATGACTCGTTCTCTTAGTGTTCACAGTGTAATTGCTGACTGTTATCACTACTTAGTACGGCGCTTGTGCAGGGCTTTACCAATGAGTATAAAATGTATAGAGCAGACAAATCGCTCAATTTAAGTGGTGTGTCTCTTAATTATTAAACCCAACAACAAATTGTGTGTATGCTTCCTCGTGATTACAGACAATTTGTTGTTGGATTTACCCAGAATTTTCTGTTGGATATGAAAGGCAAAAAAGCTCTGCTTAAATTGAGCGATTTATTAGTCTTTGGCTCTACCACCTAACATATGCCTAAACAACTACAATACTTAAACACTCTCAACCTATATAATTTGTGTATATATTTTATTCTTCCAAACATACATACAAATAAACAAGCAAACATATTACATATATTAGATCACGATAAAGAAAAGTTAAAAGTTTATATTATTATTATTTTTTGATATAATTGTTTTGTATTTGACAAAAAGATAAACACTAAAAGTCATCGTATAATTATTTATCTGTTATTATTATTAATAATATAATATAAAGTAAACATGGCAATGATAATGATGATATATAATTATGTATTTATATCTATATTTCAATCAAATGTATGTATGTGCAAAACAAAACAAACAAATTTAATGAGCAATAATTTTTTTTATTCTTTTTTTACATTGAATATTGTAAAACAAAATTTGGTTATATTTTCTCGGATTGTTTCTATATAAACACTTCATTCATATAATTAATTGTTCTTTAGATTAAAATTTAGATTATTAAGCTATGTTTGTTTTGATAGCCTTATGTTTAAAATTCTCATTGCTTAAAGAAACAAAAAAAAAAAAAGGAAACAAACAAACAAAAATTGTCATGATGATTTTCTTTTTATTCTTTGATATAACTAAAAAAATTGTGAAATGGAAATGGTTTGTTATGTTTGTAAACATCAAACATTATTGTTAAATTAGAGAGACAGAGAGAGAGAGAGATATGCGAACATGTAATCAATCACTTAGTTGATCTCTTAATAAGTTTGACTTTGTATGGTTTTGGACAAAGCGTTATGCCTGGTTGCAATACCCATGAGGGATCTTCATCATCATTGTCGCTTAGTTCAATGCTAAAATTTTGTATGATTGTAACTAAAAATGAAAAGATACAAGCACGTGCTAAGGCATCGCCCAAACAACGACGACGACCTATACCAAATGGCATAAAGTATTCATCTTTAAACGGTTTACCCTCAGCATCGATAAAACGTTCCGGCTTAAAGACATGCGGTTCGGACCAATGATCTTCATCCAAATGGACTGAACGCACACTAATCAATATTGTTGTGTTTTTGGGTATTGCATAGCCACCGAGAGTGGTATCCCAGAGAGCACGGCGTGGTCCTGTAATTGGTGCAATGTTAAAGAAACGTTGCACTTCCATGATAAAGGCATCCATATATGTGTAGGCTGCACGATTACTCAAATGCGGAAACTCTGATTCACTTGCACTGAGTAGATTAGCATGGGCTTCCTTATAGAGCGCCTCTTGGACATCTGGACGCATGCTGAGCACCATTATAGCCAAATTGAGAGTGTTGCTAGTCGTCTGTGAGCCGGCAATAAAGAAGTCCAATATGGTCATAATCAACTGGGTCTCATTGAAGGTACTATTTTCCATTGATTCCGATGATTTCGATATTTCTTGCTGCTGCTGCAATTCACGTAAGTAAGCAAATATAAGATCACTGTCCTGACCATTATCAGCATCCAAACGTAGTTTATGCTCTTCTATGGTATCCGTGAATAGATTATGCAGTTCCATATTCATTTGACGTATCAAATTATAACCAGTTTGATTTGGTGCAAAAAAACGCAACCAAGGAAATTGTGCCAAAAGTCCTCCACAAATGTCAAACACTTTGGAGCGGTGATTTAACAATTCCAACAGCTTAACTAATGTTGTATTATCACGTTCCATACGCTTGCCAGCAATTAAACACCACAGAACATTCAGAACACTTTGTGCTAGAAATGAACCTGGCCAAACTGCCAATCCTTTTGTGTTTTCAATATACTCCAGTAAATTGGCAGCTTCATGTTCAATATGGTGTTCCATTTGAGTACGTCCATAACCAACGTGACGCATTTGTTTCATGGCAAAGTTACGGTGTTCATACCAGAGCTTACCATCGGTACATGTAATACCCTTGCGAGTGCCCATTGTTCGTAAGCGTAGGAAAAAGTTATCTGGACGTCCTTCAAAAACTTCTTGCAGTTGAACTTCACGCACAAGTGGATAACTCAAAACGACAACAACAAAATCTTGACCAAGCTTAAGGCCCAGCATATTGCTATTGTAAAGTTTTGACCATTGTTCGAAGAGTATATGCTGGCCACCAGCTTTTCGAGCCGCCTGACGGAATTCTAACGAATTGCCTAGCCAAGGTACGAATTTAGGACCTTCATCGTCCATAGCAGGTAAAGAATATTATTATTAATTAAATAGACAGAAAAGAAATGAAAAGAAAAGAAGAAAATTATTAATTTGATTTTCTTAATGATTAAGGGTTATTGATTTTATCTACTTTTAAACTACTCATGTTAGATAATAATAACTTAATCTTATCATTCCATTGAAATAATCAAAAAATCTAATAATCACTAACTATTTTTATCAAAAAATACAACAAAAATCGGTCATATCTATCTAACATAATCTTAGAACAGTAGTAGTAGGAACATTGATATGATTTCTATTGTGTTGGGTGTGTGCAAAAGTCATGTCGGTTTTTTTCTATAGATGGTTACAGCTGATTAACCATGGAAAGTAAATGTGAGAATTTTAGGCATATTTTGCTTTTTTTTCTTTCCGAAAAGGGAAGAATGCAAGCCAATCTAAAAAAAAAGTATGTGACGTATAGGGGACAGATGAACGCCAATGTCAGCGCTGGTTTGCAAAATTCGTTCCGGAGATTTTGAGCTAAAGATGCAGCATGCACTGGTCGGCCATTAGAGCCTGATGACGACCAAATCAAGGCAATGATTGATGACAACAGCAAGAGATTGCAGAAAGGCTTAACGTATCACATACAACAGTGGAAAGACGCCTTAAAAAACTTGGATACATGCACAAGCTCGATATTTGGGTATCGCATGAGTTGAAATAAATTCACCTCACTAAGCGGATCATTGTTTGCGATTCATTGCTCAAACGTAACAAAAATGATCCATTTTTAAAGCGACTCATAACGGGTGATGAAAAATGGGTTGTGTTCAGTAACGTGAATCGAAAACAATCGTGGAGCAAGAAAGATGAGCCACCTCTAACCACATCAAAGGCCGATATTCACCAGAGGAAAGTTATGCTGTTCGTTTGGTGGAATTGGACAGGTATCGTTCATGTTGAGCTGCTGCCACGGAATGGAAGTCATCAATTGGGATGTGTACTGTCGTTACCTGTCCGAATTGGACAAAAAAATCCGGACTAACCAATCGGAAAGGTGTCATTTTCCATCACGACAACGCTTGACAGCATACATCTTTGGTCACTAGGCAAAAGGTACCGGAGTTGAATTAGGAAATGATGGTACATCCACCGTATAGCATCATCGGATTTCCATTTATTTTGCTCCCTTCAAAACTCTTGGAATGGTCATCGATTCGGAATAATGATGGACAAAAGTGATCCAACAAAACGGCCAATACATAATCGATAAATGGTTGATCTTCACATAATAAATAAATTTTGAATTAAAAGGAAAAAACAGACACGACTTTTGCACACACCCAATATTATGTCAATTGGTTACTAGTGGTGTTACTGTTTATTTAAAGAATTTTTTAATTGATAGATCAGAATACAATTTATATAAAAGTGAAAATGAATTGTACTCGTATATAAAATCTTAAACCATCTTCGTAAACGGAATCTAATACTAGTATACTAGCAGTGTTTATTCAAATTTCAATAATATGAAATGATTCTGATACATATTAACAGGTGTTCTGAAAACATCTTTATGGTTTTATAATAAAGAAATCATTCTATTCAGATAATACAATATGATGATGTATAATTAAATAATTAATTGTGTTATACTAATCATCATTAATGCATAATTAATTGTGGTTGACTATAAAAAAAGAAATTAGATTTAATTTATGATATCTAAAAAAAAAAATATTATTATCAAATTCATTAATATGCAAGACTCGTGTATCTCAACTCCAGATTTGTACAATAGACAGTTGTTTGACTAATGGTTTATGTCCATCCATCTATCCAGATAAGCCTACACTGAACTAAGTCTATGGAGAGGCGGGCAGACAGACAGACAGACACAACTAACAACTTGTATGACATGACAAATTTACATCCAAATTTGTGCACAAATTATTTGTGATTGAGTTTATTATAATTTTTTTTTTTTTTTTTGTCTAAGTAATGTGATCTTAGGGGACGACAATACAAAACACACACATGTCTATATAAATACTCATACTATATAGGTACATAGGTATACATATGTGTGCATATTTTTGTATATTCTTATTGTAAAGAACAAATGGGGTGTGTATGATGCATAAGAGGAGGCAATTTAATTCCAAAAGAATAGGTTTTGTTTGTTTGTATTAAAGAAATATGGATATGAGCTAAAGAATTGAAGCATTTCAATGAGGTAAAAAGATCTATCTCTGTTTATTATTATTTTATTTAATTATATTTTATTTAATAATATTCTTTTTCTATTAACATAACTAAAATGTTTTCTTGTCATTCACTAGAATTGCTTTCCATTCCTCTTAACTAGAGTACTATGTTCCTGTAAATCACTAAGTAACCTTTTCTTGTATGTTGTAGGTTTTCTTACCTGGTGGATAGTTATTTGGTCGACGTAATGAACGCAACAGAGTATAGATAACATATCCTAACAAAGTTGTAATCAAAAATATAAAGACACTCATTTTGTTATATGTTTATTAACTTTAATATTCGTAAACAATAGTAAGTTAATTCACTGAGTGCAGGAACAACGCAAGCCTATTACCGAACTTTATGTTTCCGTTACTTTATGTCTTTACGTTACGCTGTTTAAAATGCAACTAATCACTGATCAAAAGCAAAAGCAAAAGTTACACAAATCTATTTCTCTTTTGTGTGGCGTACGTGATTACTGAGCGAGTGTAATGAATGAGAGAGCGCATAAGCTTAATTAATATGTATGTGCTTGCTTGATACTTTGTTTGGACTTGGACTTGTGTGCTTAATATGAGTATTGTTAAGCTTATGAAGTATTTTCTCATCATTTGGTTCGCCCGATCTCGCTCTCCATTATCAATGTTAAGATAATTTGCTGAAACGTGCTAATAATTTTTTTAAAACACATGTGCCGCAAAATGCTCCAAACAAGAGAAAGATACGTGGAATAAGAAGCGTGAGCGATTGAGAGAAAAATATAAGAATGAAAGAAAACGTGTGTGTGCATGGATTACTATAATCATTAAGAGAAACGGAAAGCTCTTCGTTCATACTACATAATTATTTTTGTATTATGAGTGCGTGTGGTAGTTGTGAAAATGAAAGTGAATTTGATAAAACAAAAATACAATAGAAGTACTAAATTGATTCAAAGTAATATTATAAATGAGAAAATCCAGATGGATTGCAATTTTCACAACAGTTTATGTTTCAATATTGCAGAAGAAGAAGTACATATAAGGCACTAAATGAACATATCTACATAAATTTGTCTAATCACAACTCTGTTCAAGAAACTAAGATGTGAATTTAAAATAACAGGACTTATAGTGCATTGAAACATATTGTTACCAGCTCCGTAGCTAGCAAAAGGGCTAGAGGCCCCCTGCCGAAAGCCACAAAAGTGCCCCCATCATCGACAACATCTCGGATTGTTCAGTCACATGTCTGGGTGATCTTCTAAAATACCTAAATTCGACGGGTTGGATTTAGTAATACTGATTGCGTTCGGCGAGGAGGTAGTGGGTGGTATACGAGTCAGCCACGGTAACCAACCAATCAACAGCCCCCCAATAAAAACTGAGTATCTACGGGGCTCATTGTTATATAAAGATATTATCCCCATTTTGTTACAACAAGTCCCAATCCAGGCGACAGTGACTAGGAGACGAGTTCCCGCTCTTCCTACTAATTTATTATATTATCATGTGAATTTTTCATTGCTCGAAGCAGTGAAGGAAGTCTTCTGTGAACACCTCTTCATGATATGTGCCGCTTTATCTTTCATAACGGATTGCATTGTGTTCTTTAATTTACATTTGATATTGGAGATCTATGTAAAATCAAGAGACAGACATGAGTTGTGGATATAAAATAAGGAAGAAACTATTTTTTGATATGAAAAATTTGACCTTCCTATATTTTCAGTAATGACACGAATACTTAACTCACATTAAAATTGGATCATATCACTGATTTGTTTAATACTTTAATCCATGCTTCATTCTCAATGTTTGTTGGTATTCTTGGAAAAGTTAAAATCACATAAAGACCCACGAATGTGATCAAACATTGCCATATGCTTCTCTTTATAAAAGATATGTATCAATCAGTATCGTTTTTCCCAAGTTTGTCTTCATTATTCCTTGAGAAAAAGAATAGATCTTATACAATCTTATGCAATCGAAAATGTTAACCACAACTTAGTCGTAAAACCATGTCCACATACGAAGATCTTCTATTGAAGCATTATTTTTGTAATTCTATGGCCATTCCTCGTATATCGTTGACCCCTATTCAAAAGGAAACGGTAAGAAAATTCGTAATTCCTTACTTCATAACAGAGTCTGGAGAAATAATAAGACATGCAATATTTCTTGTATAGTGTAGAATTTTTATATTCATTATTAGAAATTTGAGTTAATTATATCTGGAAATATACAACTAGTTAGATTTATATACGTATGTATGGTGTATAGAAGATATGCAATATATAATAGATATTTAAGATTTCTTATCAAAATGGGTAAACTATTATTATTATTATATTATATTTTATGTCAGACTCTTAGTGACGTTTGTTTTTTACGAGTATTAAGTTTTCTCGTTTCATTTAGGAAAAAACTGAATTTTTCGCTATAATATAATCAATATCAGTAGTCCAAGGGTTCTTAAAGGAGCGCCATTCACTCTGTAATTGTATATAACTATTGTCCTTACAGCGGAAACGATAAACTTGCGTTGTAACCTTTTCAGAAGTTTGCATGACCAGCTTATGGGAATCCACAAGAGTTGATATATCTTCATGATGAAAATATTCATAGAAACTTGTGCCGAGTATCTCCTGGGGTAGGAAACCAATAATAAGTGTAGCTCTATAAAACATTTAATACAAAATTTTAAATTTAAATTTTCTTTCTTTTAGGATACACATACCGTTGGTCTATGAAAAGGAATTTCCCATCAACAGAATGACGTGAGATGAAAAGTACATGACAAATATTTGGAATATTTTCCAGTGAGGATGGAACACTTGAATGTAATATATTTGGTGGTATCCGACCGATTGCTACCAAACATGATAAATTTGTTGTTTGGTCATCACTATCACCATCCTGATCTTCATCTTTGATCGGAGTCCATGACTTCAGATAACCAGTGCATTGTATAACTTGATATTTATGTTCGGAATTATTTTTTGATTTGCGTTTGGTTGAACTACGAGAACTGGAAGATGTATCGGATTCTTCTTTGATTTGATTATTGCTTTCACGTAGTTTTATGCGGCAAAAGAACGAACGACGTGCACCAGGACATAAACGACACAGACTTTGTGGTACATCAGTCTTGACTGGTAACATGGCTGAGGATTATCAAAAACAAACAATTATTAAAAACCGAAAATAATCCAAATGCCAACACTTACTTTTTGCATCAATGAGGCGTTCACGCGGACATTGTTCCAATGATGATAATTGCTCTTTAACTTTTACAATGTCTTTTGGATGTAAAACATCGAACCAGCTCTGCCCCAGCAAATCTTCCTGTGTACAATTCAAAACTGAATTTACCGAATCGGATACATACAAAATACGTCCTCGATCACAACCAACAACAAAAAGGAATCCTTCAGCAGCTTGTAGTATAATCATTTTGAGTTCTTGATCTGATAGAAAACTGGGCTTATAGTCGCCACCACTGTATGAATGTAAACTGCCACGTATACCACGTAAATGCTGGACAGCCATACGAAGTACGGTCAGTTTGTCCAGCTTCCGATGCATGGCATAGCACATGGGTATCATCGATGACAATTCATTGATATATGTATTCATTTTATCACGTCGTCGTTTCTCGATTTCGCTATGATTTTGTTTACGATTCTCATCCGAGGTACGTGCCGATTTCTCATCATCGTATGTCTCATCCTCAAGTTCTTCTAAATTTTCACTTTTGAATACAATACATATGTAAATATGTTATATTTATGATGCGGTAAACAAACAATTAACACAACTAGTTGCATTTGACATACTCAGACGAGACATATTCATATGTAAGTATTTCAATATGAGTTTATGTAATGCTTGTTACGATTCACATTCACACACCCAGTACTTACCAGAAGTCCATATTGCAATGCCGAACTTTGTATGTAATACCAGTGAGACTTCTTGTGAAATTACAGTATTTTAATTTTAGTCCAATCAACTAAATACAATTAATTTAATTATTTAATTTATTTTAATTTTTGCTTTGCTTTTTCTTAATTTATTTTTTGTTAAATTTGCAATTTTCTTTTCAATTTATTTCAGTGAAAACACCACAATTGAAATGCGTATAGCAAAAGCAAAAGCAACAGCGTTAGAGATACTTTCCAGTTTGGAAAATTCGCATTCTCACATTTGCAAAGCTTTTATCTCTTAGGCAAATAAGGAGGCAGGCGGCGGTGGACTTTAGAGCAGCGCTTCTTTCTAAGCATTCATTGCGCTCAGTCTCTGAATCTATCTAGTATATTATAAGTTATCGATAAAAAGCTTTTGACTTTGAGATTGGTAAAGTGCAACAATAGTAATTACAGGGTTGCTTTTTATGCATTCTGAATGGCAATATTCATTATTATATATGAATTTACACATGTATGTAATTCAAACTATGCTGTTGTATTCATACCTATGTATTTTATTATAAAATTTCTAAAACCTTTTTATCTACTCTTTGTAGAACTAATAAATCAATAATGATCAATTAAGGATGCTTTCTTATTTATTAATATATGAATTGATTAATAGTTATGGGATTCAAAACTTGGAAAGTTTTGTTACTATTTTTTGAATATATGTTTATGTCACTGTTCATTTGAATTGATTCAATCTTATTCTTAAGAGCATTTAATCATGTTGGCAAAACATTTGCTTAAGGTTTTTCAGAATCATGTTCCTTCCTGCAATTGTGAATTTACGGGGATGATTTGCACCCACACACACTATTACTTTTAAATTTTAAAATTTGGCAGGGATGATTAATATACATACATATGTATTTTATAGATAAATTTGCAAAAAATTATAACTCGAAAGATACTTGAATATTTTCAATAAAATTTTTACTATTCTAAAATTGAATAATCAAGCTTTTTTAATATATTTATGCGAAGTAATTTCGTTCACTGGAAACTAAGTTATCAAAGGTTTAAGCAAATTTATATAAATTTCGACTTTATGGCAAGGTCAAGCAGATTTTAAAAGGTCATTGAAAAAAAAGTTGAACTAATGACCTTTACATAGACACCACTTTCAATTGAATTGGTTTGGTAGTTTCGGAGATATAAGCATTTAAACATTTTGCACTGCTCATATTCACCTTCTGTGCATTTCTGTTCGCCTGGTACTCGAGTTAAAAATTTGTACTAAAATTTCAGTTTTCCACTTTTTGCATGACTGCCCCTGAAAGTATGCAATACTTTTTGATTTACATAAATTAAATAATTTATTTTATTTTTCCTTCACATTATTTTGTGTTTATCTAAGTATACTTGATAAACGCAAGTGAAAGTTGGACTAAAGCAATCCTAAGAAATTAAATAGGATCTCAAGTCGAATGCCATAGTAGCCAGCGTTCTCTTAGATTTGTTATCTTTAAATAAATAAATAGAAAAGAATCTCGTCCACGAAAATTAAGGCAATCGGAAAGGAAGGACAGATTGCACCGTCATTGGGAGGAATGCTAGAGTGGTTAAAATCTTCTTGTCAACTAGATATCGTAAAAGAACACAGGAATTACTGGGACTAACACGGACAAAGGCATTTTTTGAGATAAATGATCGGATGTTTATTTCATTATAAAGAGGAAGGTATGCCGTAAATAATGGAAAACAACATCAGCCAAATGGCCAACACGACCACGCTTACAGGACCATATCCTTTTCATGAAATTTTCCATAACCAAATCGCAAAGTGGCTGTCCTATGTCCTCGATAGTCTCACGAATTCCATCTTTAAGGTCTTGAATCGACGCAGGCTGTTGGCGTAGACCTTATCTATTACGTGGCCCCAAAGGAAGAGGTCGCAAGGTGTTAAATCACAAGATCTCGGTGGCCAATTGTGATCACCTCTTCGAGAGATAACACGGTCCAGAAACTTTTCCCATAAAAGATCAATGGTTTCGTTGCTTGTAAGGCATGTAGCGCCGTCTTGCTGAAAGTAAACGTTGTCCAGATCAATACCATCCAATTCCGGCCATGAAAAATCATTAATCATCTCTCGATCCATTCACCGTAACTGTTGCTCCAGCCTCATTTTCGAAAAAGAAAAGTCCAATGACCCCGCCGGACCATAAACCGCACCAAACAGTCACACGTTGAGGATGGAGAGGCTTTCCAACAATAACTCTTGGGTTTCCTGAGACCCAGATGCGACAATTTTGCTTTTTCACGTAGCCACCGAGGCGGAAATGGGCCTCATCAGTCAAGATGATTTTTCGATGGAATTCCGGATCATTTCAAGGGCCCAATCAGCAAAGACACGACGTTGTTGATAATCGGCCGGCTTGAGTTCTTGTGTTAACTGAACTTTATAAGCCTTAAGACCCAAGTCTTTATGCAAAATACGGTGTAATGACGTTTGTGGAATGCCCAATTCCAAAGAACGATGAGGAATGGACAAACCTGGGTTTTCTTCAACACTTTGGGCTACAGCAGCAATATTCTCAGTTGTTCACATCACTAACTTGTCCCAACAGCTCGAATTTTTCCACCAATTACTGTATTGCTGTCCGACAAGGTGCTTCACGACGACCCAAAAATGTTTTAGTTTTACGAACCGACTCTGCCAAATTTTCACCATTTTTATAGTGAATTTTAATAATTTCAATGCGTTGTTGAAGCGTGTATCGTTCCATTTTTATTAATGGCGTAGTTTCTACTTGTGAAATGTCAAAAAATGACAGCTTCAAAAGTGACATCTACCAGCTTCCTAAATAAAAGTCATTATTACTCGTATAATTATTTTTTTATTGTTTTTTTTTATTATAATTCTATTCTTTGAATTTCATCGTTTAGTTGTATAATTTTTTTTCTTTGTGATTGAATTTGGAAGGACGATTAACTCAAGTAAATTAAATGGTTGTTGATATTACTTTTTTTTACAAAAAAAAATCGTAAAGTATATAAAAATATAAAATCCGTTTGATTTGGTGTTTTTGGTTGGTTGGTTAGATAGTTGTTCTTGATTCATTAATTATCAGATTGGAAAGACATTAATTTGTTTCTTTCACTTCATAGAATTGTTTGAATCAAATCTATAATTCCATATTATTTGAGTTGGAAGTTACATTTTTATGAAGATATGAGAGCTTGCACAATATAGGCACTCATACACTAGATAGATATTGTAAAAAAGCAATGCTCTATTGGGAGATTTAATTTGAAAAGGATGGCTTACTTTTGCAAATCATATTATAACATTGTACAACATACAACATTATCATGTAGTATGTATGGTAATTAATACATTAGTTTGGATGAGAACTTTGATGACTATAGTAAATCTGGCATCTACTACTCTCATAAATTATTACTAAAGGTGTTTAGGATTATGTTTTTAATACTACAATACAAAACACAATGATTTTGTATGTTGTACAATGCAGGTTAGCAGGTTATAATAATAATATAAGTATATAGTTTTATATAAAAATATCTTGTTATTATGTTAGGCATGTGTTGTGTAAGCTCATATCATTCAATCAACATAATTAATTCATTTTTCTTTTCCTTTAAATAATAAATCATAAAATAAATTTAGCGATATGCATATGATATGAGAGCGTACACACATATTATTGTGTATTTATAATAACATATATAAATTTATGTTTCTTTGCTTGTTTTTTGTTTGTTTTTTATATAACATCAAAATATATGAATAATAATTTCATCATTTTATTTAATTTGTTCTCTTTTTGTTTATTGATAATAAGTATATATATTTTAATAACTTGAGCTGAGCAATTACACAAATACATACATTTGATATAGTATGATATACATATTTTTATCATTTCATTTAGTTTTTTATTTTTGCAAATTTTTAAACAAATATTATTAATTATATAAAAAAGGTATCGATTTGTGTTGCGAGTTTTGTTGCAGTGTATGAAAACTTAATATGTTGTATTGGCACTTAAGCAAAACAAAAATAATCAAGTCTAGCAGAGTATTAGCGTGTGGTGTGTTTTGAAATGAAATAATGGAAACTTCTCGTTTCATTAGATTTTTGTTAAATTATATTTTTAGTTAGTACATATAAGTTGTGTAAGAAATTTTATAGAGAATAGTATAGAATAGAATAATATGTTATGTTATGTGTGTATATTATTGTATTTTATAGTTATTTGTTCATCAGTTAAGAGAGATAGACAGATAATAGTTTTTTTTTTAAAAACCTTCTTCTATCCTTTACTGAGCAGAGAACAACTTAGTGTTTTCGTTAAATATTCGATAAATGTTTTGTTTTCCCTTTTTCTTCTCTTCACGTAACAATTTCATCAGTTTATAATCGTTTTTGTTTTTGTTGTTGTATTTATATTGTTATTGTATTTTTTTTTGTTCTTTAAAGGCATTTTAGTGATGACAAAAAAATAAGTTGTTGAGAGTGTGAAAAACTTAAAAATTATTGTTAATAATGTAAATGCTTTTAAATCAAAATTGAATTGATTTTAACTTAAAAAATTTATATGTTGACCAGCTCACAATACTCTCGGTGATGATGAAACAAACCATAAAAAAAAAGGAAAACTTTTTCATTTTGAGAGAACCAATTGAAAGAAAGAGAGCGTGTGTTACTACTAACTAATTCGATTATACTAACACAGAAAGAATGAACGTATGAACGAATGATTGAACATAACAATTAAAAATGAAAGACACACATAAAGAATCATGATACATCATGACACAAATTATCTTATCTTATCGTCGTACAATGCTGGAAGGTCTCGGAAGCCCACTACGTTTGGCATTTGTGGGTGGCCTTAGTCCAGAGGGTTTTGGTATGCCACTAGATCCAATTGTCACCTGTGTTAGCTTACCAGCCAATATGGCATTTGTATCAATAACATTTGTTTTTGGTCCATTAGGTTGCTGCTGCTGCTGCTGTTTGGTGACAATGCCGCCATATAAACTGCCACGTGATGATGCCGATGACAAACTCTGTTAAATATCATTTATAAGTTGACTAGTGTAAAAAATACTAAGTATAATATAAATTACCTCTGAGGGTGAATGTCTGCCGCCTGTTTCATTATCACTGCTATCAATGGCTGCTTGTGATTGTTGTATTGAAGACCCACTATTCGCTTTAGCCATTACATTCAAGCTGTAATAGCCGGAAGAGGGACGTGCTAAACCACCTGTACCGCCGCCACCACCACCACCAACAGTTGTTCGTTTCAAACCACTTGTTGTGACATTTGGTGCACGCAAACTAGAAACAAGTTTTGGTACTTTGAATACTGAATCATCATTTTTCTGCAAACAACACAAAGATAAAGATTAGTTTTAAAATCACTTTGATTTTATGTAAATACATACCTCCGATTGTATTGTTCCATTACCCATAGACGATGTTGTGTAACGGGAACTAATTTGCCTACTTTGCCTTTCTGATGTTGCATTTGCACTTGGTTTCTTTAAACCATAGCCTAAGCTTGGCCTGGGCGCTAATATACCACTACCACCACCACTGCCGGCACCAAAATTCGATGATAAATTATGAAATGATTTCGATTTCATACCCATTGGACTCTTGAGTTCAGTTGTTGTTGTTGTTGTTTTAAAGGCACCACCACCACCATTACCTCCTTGTTGTCTTGAAGCATACATCATGTTGGCATTTGATTGCCTTGTTGTTGTTGCTATTGATGTTCTCTGCAAATCGCCAGCAGATGTTGCTTTATTTACAACATTAAATTTTTGTAGCCCAGATATATAACGCGGCCTTGATAACGAACGTGGTTCTAATCGTGATGGTTGTGGCAATCTATTAGATTGTTGGACTTCTTTTTCTTGGTCGGGTGTTATGTCTGGTAAATTATACTTTGTTAATTTATCCTTTGGTTTTTTATAAGTCAAATAATTCGGATTTGTTGTTGCTGTCGTCTTCTGATGACTCTGAGTATTCGTTTGTTCCACCTCTGATTTATTGTTATTGAATACAGCCGCCCCCACCACTTCAGATGATGGTGTATTACGATCACGCCGTGATATTCTTTGCGTTTGCGATTGCTGTGTGTCAGTTTCAATTAGTTTTGTTTCTTGTCTTCTTAGCTTCTCCACTTTTTGTTGGTCACCATCATCATTATCATCGATACAAGGCACATTCAGTTCTGTTCCATCAGCAGCAACAACCACATCAGTACGTTGCTTTGTAATTTTAATTGTTTTAAAACGATCACGATCTCGTTCACGTTTTTCTGTCAATTTATAGCTGGAAGCATTATCGGCCGTCGCCGCTTCAGTCTCTTGCATTTTTTGCGTTTCAGTCTCTGGCGTATCTGCATCTAATGCCTTGGTGTTGTCCTTCTGTACAACAAAGGATGTGGAATTCGAGGTTGTTTTAGGATATAAACTATTGCCATTACTGCCATTGCTATTGGACAGTGTTGAGAGATTCACATCATCATAAAGACGACTGCGTCGACTCAGCAAACGCTCAGAGCCTTGGCTGCTCATGACCGATGTTGATGCAGATGAACTGCTTAAATCACGAGATATTTTCAATTCATTGCTTATGTCTTTGCGTGATTGACGCAATGCCATTTCTCTCAATGATTCATTCACTTCATTTGTTGTATTGAAATTGGTCAGTGTTACAGTAGTTTCTTCACTCTCCTCGCCATCACCACCATCACCCATCAACTCATTCATATGCTGTGTTAGATCACGCATATCTTGTGCCTCACGTGACAATTCACGCTCGCCACGTGCCGCTGTTAGCATTCCAATCCCATGACCATGTCCATGGCCACTATAATTAAAACGTCTCTTTATGCTGTCCAATGATTTTTGCATTTTAACTTGCTCTGCATTCAGCTCCACGCGTCCCAACTCATCCAGCATATGTTCGAATTGTTCCTCATCATTTTGCTGAGCCAGTAACTCAACTTCTGCTTCGGCTAAATCCATTACATTTTGCATTTGCTTGCGAGCATCTTCTGCCTGCCGTTCGTCTTGCATTGCTTGTGATAATTTGCGTCCATCCAAATCTCTTGTATTATATGTTTCATTTGGATTCTCAATATTATCCAACATTTCCAATGTTTCTGAAAATTTTGGTAAATTTATTGTTTTTGACAGTTTATCCGAATTCAATTGCTCAGCACTGGTTGTTGTGTTGATCGAGGAGCCTGCTGGAGCAATACGTATGGGTTCAAATGTATTGTTCATAACTAAACGTGTGGCATTATGGACATCGGTAGCTGCAACTATAGGCGAAATATTGAAATCCTCAGCTAGTTTGATTGATGGCGTATATTGTTTATTATTCTTATACGATTGACTACGAACACTGGTTGCTTGTGGTGTTGATTCACAAAATCGTAATGCGGATAATTTTTTGTCAACATTTTCTGGTGTTAAATCCTGCTCTTGATCATGACAATCGAATGTTGTGTTTACATTGGGCAAAGCAGCAGCAGAATTTGCATTAGACAAAGCAGCAGAATTTATATTAGGCAAAGCAGGATTGTTTTCATTCAAATTTAACACTCCTGGTTTTTTAAATGTTTCATTTGCTATTGCTGATGTTGGTTGTTGTTGCACTGTCGCCTTCAACACATCATCTACCTGTGCCGTCACCACTTCTTCCTCTATATTATGTGTTACATCATTTAAACCACTAAGATCTTCGGCATGCATACTATTCTCCACCAGATTAAATGTTATATCACCAATCATATCACCACTTAGCTCCATTGTATGTTGCATAGCTACTGGCACCGTTGTATTCATCATATTCATCTGCATTGTGGCATTATTATTATTATGTTGTTCAGCTCTGTTGTGGCACCCATCAAATGTTTTCTCATTAATCCTGTTGTTGCTCATCAATTCTATTGTTCGATTATTACTGCTATCACCACTACCACTACCAGTACCACCACAAACACTGTCTGTGGAATTATCCATGGTACTGCAACCAGATGCTGTCTTACTCAATGTCAATGAAATATCATCGATTTGAGCTATTTGTGAGTCTTTAATGAGTGTACCATCGCCAGACATGGTTAATGATTCGAGTGCTTTACGATCACGTATCATGTCGCTAAGTGTATATCCACCAACAACATTACCTGTTGTTGTTTTGTCCAGCATCATATTAAAGCCACAATTCACCAGATCATCGCAATTGAAGTCCAAACTTTGTGTTGACTGTAAAAACTGAAGATTTGTAAAGTCAGCCGATGTGACCAAAGAGTTATTCATTCGATCCATTGACACTTCCATTGAGGAACAAATTGATGAGGGTGGGGAGGTATCTTGCAAAAAGGATTTGTGCATATTCGTAACCAAACCGCCAATTTCTAAATTAAGCATTGGTGATGAATTCTGTTGCTGGTGTTGTTGATGCTGCTGCTGCTGCTGCTGGTGTTGTTGTTGTGTTAAATTATGATTCTGATGTGTAATAATGGACTGTAAAATAAATATATGTATGTTAATCACAAATCATCATATAAGAATTGATTTACTTACAAATTGATTTTCCAAATTTTGTGCTGATTTCCGTTTGGGCCGCGTAAAAGTTTTTGAATTGAGTTTATAAGCTGCCGCCCATCATCCATCGAGAGATTCCAAATCGAAGTTAATGAATAAAAATTATAATAAAACCAGTTTATTATTTTATAATCTAAATAATCTTATCTATAAAAATGTTGTAATTGCTCGCTCGTTTGCTTGTTTTTGTTTGTTTGTTTGTTTGTTTTTTACTATATCTAAGATTAAGGAACTGAAATTTTGTGTGTGCGGGATATAAAAGTGTAAGGTCTTCTTTTTTAACAATCATCATAATCTCCGAGTTCCAAACAATCCTCATCAATATGCATATCTACACTTTCATTGATTTCTGTTTCATCAATTTCATCAAGGAGACTTTTTTCAAATTTTTTTTCCAAATCATTACAGTTTACAAAATTCTTTTCAAGCGGTTTCTGCGGCATTGTTATGGGTGTCGGTTGTGGCTTTGAATCCTGAACTAATAGCCCCTCTTCTTGTATACAGTCTGTAATTGCCAGTTTATCGTTAATAATGATCCAGCATCCTTGTTTCACTTGTTTTAGCATAACACAACGAGTGAAGCTACGCTTCGTATGCTCTGCTTTCAAAGTTACCTCAAAGAAGAGACCATTAAAGACAATTTGAATTACTACTTGTGTGCAAATCATTAAATTGTAGCATATGTCAGTTGTGTGTTTGGTAGCTGGTAAACGCTTCAGGACATTTACAATATTTAAATTGCCATTTATCAATTTGCTCTTTAGAGCAAATGATGATCCAGAGCCGTTTAGCATATTCCGATTGAACATCTTGTAGGAAGGAATTTCATTCAAGGCTTTTGCTTTAATTGGAATGGTTAACGAGAATATGGCATTAACATCATACATATCCAATAGATTCTGACGATCGTTATCATAATGATAAAAGAATTTTTGCTTAAATGACTCTAGCAATTCTTTGGCACTTGGATCACATAAATTATATGTTTTTGCTGGTGGAAGTGGTGCGGTCCGACCAAAGCCATTCAAATGTTGTAGCATCGGTAACATCTTAAAGATCTCAAGACGTGAGCTATTATTGTTAACCGGATTATCAATTAATTTAATATCGTTTAGAGAAAAATCACTTAGAGATGCCAGCTCATTGACATTACGTATTAAATTGTTTGTTAGGTCAATCGATTGGAGATTTCGCAGAGCATCCGAGTAATTAACAAATTCCCTCAATGTGATTAAATTATTGGACGACAGATCCAATTTAGTTACCAACATATATTTATATCCAATAATCCGAAATACCATATCCATTATTTCCGGAACAAACAATGGTGAGAAATGATTTATTAAAATATCATTTTTGTGAAATTCTCTAAGACACATCGTATTATGTCCTGAATCATAGCAATTGGCAAGTGCCAAGGTCAATAGGTTTTTGTGTTCATCACTGATCTGTGGAATGCTCAAATTATTATGCACTGTTAACATAACTAGATTGCCGCAAGGCATGCGGGCATAATGCTTCAGCCGCGCAAGCCTCTTGGCCACCACAACATTGTTCACGAAAAATGTTGTTTCCGTTTTATAAACTTTCCAGCCATATGCCTCGATTTGAAGTGGCGTCACAATTTGTAACAAAATGTTCATAATTTCTTCCTTAGCGTACTCGTTCATATTCTCAAGTGTAACGCGATACCAGCCCGTTTCACTCTTTTCTACTGTTTCCGGAATTTCTTTATCGAATACATTGTTCTCTGGTATATTAGCAGAGTAAGGTTTGAATTTGTGTTTATTATTGAACCTTGATTGATTTGATTTCATTTTGTGCATTTCGTCCCTTTTTAATTTGTTTCACCTTTTTTTATTTTACACCAAAAAACCAAATTTTTCCGCGTCTGCTCAGCTTGCTATAGTTCGATTGTAAACAGCAGAATCAAAAAATGCATTTCAATTGACGCCAAAAACAAAAAAACAAATTTTCGGACCGGTGCTCCGCTTGCTCGTTCGATTGAAATCAGAAGAAGCAGAAAAAAGATGGAACAAACTAGAAAAAACTAATTTATTAAGCTTGGCTACACTTTTTCTTTGTTGTTGTTGCATTTAGTGCATTTTTCTAGTATGCTTTAAATTTTGACAGGAAAAAGGATCATGTTACAGATGTTATTTATAAAACATGTGATCTAATCAAATGATAAATGCATACCGTGCTAAGCCAGCAACAGCAGCAGCAGCAATTAATGTTATTAGTATTGAATTAAATTTGAAATGTAAACAAAAGTTGACGGGTCCTAATTATCGTTGATTTTAAGTAATGTGAATAAGAGAAAACAAAAATTGAAATTTAAGTTGCACGCGCACGCATTGTAATGTAAGGGAAAGTTTATAAAGTTTAGTTGTCATTAATTAATATCAATTACATATGGAATGTCTTTCATGTCTTTCAAGTACAGACATGACATGACATAAGGTGGTCGGTCCCACACAACATATGTATATGCATATGTTTTAGCCAAGAAAGGCAAAAGCAAGTTCTTCAGCACGGCAACTTTAAATGACTATAAGACGGCGGCGGCAATGCCGCCACCACATACATTGTGTCATTGTGTGCTGTTTGTGTTATTTTTTTTATAGCAGGTCAACCTACTTACAAATGACTATTTTTTGCGATTTATGTTTGTAGAAAGTACCACTTGTGTCCGAGTGTATGTGTATGTGTGTGTGTGTAAGGTATGTATGTAGTACATTTTCTATGTGGACTTTTGAACGAACTCAACTCACCTTGATCATTTTGCTGTTGTTGTTGCATTGGGCCATTATTTGTTTTCCACTGTTGTAATATATTGGAAACATCATCGTGTGCCTTATCTGCCAGAAAACTGCAAAAAATAATAGAAAAATATTACTATTTGATTTCATATATTTTATATTGCGGTCGCAATATACACAAATAAAAACAATAAGACAAACAAACAAACACACGCAAAAATTCAATTCAATTCAACTCAACTCACATGAATGAATCATCTTTGAGGACCTCATCTATATCGAGTATATCCATTCCTTTGTGTTGTATTGTTTTTCGTTCGTGTGTTTTGGTGTATCGTTGTTATACTTAGGTATAGGTTGAAACTTTTATCAAAATATAAACGCTTGGTTGCAATAATTAGCACACATTAGCTGAGCTGCACAATCCACATTGTTGTACATATGAAACGTAAATCGCAATACACAAAATGGGAGCAAGCGTTTTGTTCAGTCACAATCAAGAACCACAGCCAAGATAAATGTTGTTCGTCGTATGCAAAAAGGCGAAATTAACATACATAAAAGAACGAAAAGACAAAAACAGGAAATGAAATAAAACAAATGTGATCATATATGTTTGTTGTTATTCATAGACAGACTTTTATTTAATTGATTGCCAAACTTGTTTTTATTAATAAAAAAAAAAAAATACATATGTGATTCCTATACAGAGTTTTTTTTTTTGGGTCATTGAACGTTCATATGTCGCAATATTTCCTTTTCCGCTTAGTTTATTATATATCTCTTGTTGTTCTTTCATATTATGCAATTGTAAGATTTCTAAAAAAACACTTGCATCATAATTATTATTCACCTTTTATAAAAAAAATATCTAAAAAATATACAATACTCGAAACGATGAAGAAGAAGACTAAAGTTTCAACCTTTTATACACGAGTTGGCAGGGGTTAAGGGCTGCAACAACAAGTTTTTATGACAAAACTGCCAACTCGTTTTAAATACAATTAGCTGGCAACATTGAATCGGAAATTGAGATGGTTGGCAGCACTATGTATTTTCGAGTATTTTTTTTTGAAAATGAATCATTTAAAAGAGAGATATTAAAAGAGCACGTTAATTTCGAATGCCATACATTCAATTATTGACCAATCGTCGTTGTCATGACAAAGATTGACTGACTTCTATGACTACTAAAATCATATTGTGCCGCATACCGCATAAACAACAACAACAACTAAATTACAGTCAATCTTCCATAAAACGTATCACCATTACTTAGGTGTCTTCGAGTTTCGAGAATTATTGATTGATTGTCGTAGAGAATGTAGTACAATTATTGAATTTCACACATTTTTTATTTAATTTGTGGAAATTTTTTTTGATGGAAAAAATGTCAATTCAATAGATTTTCATTGGCTTTCTAAATCTTTTGGATGTGCACGACAATTATTGAATTGTTTTCACATACATAAGTTTAGTAAAGAATAAAAACACATTTTGAATGAACAGCTCCGCATCTACGATTTTTTCGAACCGCGGCAGAAACTTGATAGTGGCGCCCATCTCTCCAGCGTTTTCAATAAATTATTTAAAATAACTCATAAATATATACTATACAATGGTATTTTCTTACAAGATGACAGTGAGCCAACCAGGCTAGGCGCTTTGTGGAGCAAGTTTTTTATTTTCAATAATATTATATTACTATTTCGGCGCTCCCTGAAACTGAGGCACGGGGCGGGTGCCCCGGTTTGCTCCTGCTAGTTCCGGGTTGTGAATGAACAATCATTTTATGTTTGTTTTCACAGATATTTCAGTTACATCATCTTTTGAAATGTTGTCTATATCTTCCTCATTGTCATAATTGCTTAATTTTAAGTGCATAGAGTTCCTTCTGAAAACCCACTGTAGTAGTCTCTTCTGGCTGTAGTATTTATACTTTCTCCAAAGATAGCCAATGGAATATAATCCTAAGAGATCCAATTTGTATCAGATATTTTGGAACAGCAAGTTTTAATAAATTCTTCTTTAAAACACATGTACATTTTATTATGTGAATAATTCCAGTACCTTGTCGTAATGTTCCAATCCAATTATATGACATCGGAGTGACCTTATAAAACATTTTGTCGTTATATTCCCGTTCCATTGAAAACATAAATAAATAATTAAAATTTGTATTAAATGATTGAAATAATAATTCGGATAGCAGAATAGCCAATGCTATGAAAATAGCACTCAGATTATTTAGAGACTATCGTCCTGCATGTAAAAATTGTCTATCTAAATTTACAATATATTCTTCAAAAGGTGACCCAATCAACAACGAAACGATGAGCTCACAAAGAGTGATTTCACCAAAAAATACGGCGTGTCAATTCTTTTGTAAGAGCTATGGAGCAACTCAATTTGGTCTGACTCTTAGGTAATTTAGCTTATATAAGTTCGAGTTATGGAAGCTTCACAGTAGTACATCATGAAATGATAATAATGACTTAGTAGCTAAGCAAATAGTTTTTTTTGTTTTGTTTGTTTATTTTTTGTCAATAAAGTTTTTCATATTCTTAATCTTATTTCTGTCTTGAAAGCGTTCAAATCGTTGGACTTTAGTTATATCCTTTTTTGGGTTCTACACATTACTTATACTTAACAAAAACATTCATAAATCTTTACTACACGCAGATTTATATCCGTATTTATAATTTTTGCATGTCTAAAGTAAAAATCCAATAGTTGATTTGGTAAAAGAATTTTTGGAAAAATGCCTTGTTATTCTGCAAAAAATGTGCGCATCACCAGTGGGGCTGAACAGTTGCCGGATTGTAAGGAGTTAAAACGAGCACTAGATCGTTCTAAATCTGCTTATCGCATATCATCAAATAGTGGTGGTGGTGGTGGTTTTGGTGTTGGTGTTGGTAGAAAAGTCTCTTCATCAAATGTTGGCGGTAGACAAGTTTCGTCATCAAATGGTGGTGGTGGTGGAGGAAGAGTTGTCAATGAGCGTATGGTGTATACTCCATTTCATCGAAAATGTGAACAATTAGTTAACTACAATAGCAAGGAATTTCGACGTGCTCAAGCAATTAAAAAAAAGAATTCATTAATAAAAGATGTTACTCTAACCCAAGATGATTTGAAACGCTTGAAAGAATCTGTAAACGTTCCCACCATTGAGGAGCGTTTAAACGAAATAAAACGTCAAGATGAGGAGAATCGTCGCATGACCGAAGAAGCGGAACGGGTGCGTCTGTATTTCAAAAAAATGGATGATGAACGAAAGGCTAAACTAAAAGCTGAGCTTGGGGACGATGAAGATGAGAAAAATAATAAATTTGATGACAAGGCCATGATACTGAATCGTGTATTTCTTGCTCGCCAGGAGCAAGAGGAAGAAGTTAAACTGGTTAATCGAATGATTCTCGATGCGAAGTGTCATGCTGTACGCGATGCGCAGATCCAAGAGAAAAATATGATTGCTGAGGAATTGAAAAAAGATGAGTTACGTTTGCATCAAATTGTCGTTGATCGTGCCAAGAGTGCACTCACTAAGGAGGACGAAGATGAGCGCCAGGAATTAAGAAAACGAGCAGCATACGGCACTGCCATACGTAAACAATTGCGTGAACGTGAGAATATGCGATTCCTGGAAGCCGAACGCATTGAAGAAGAGGCTAAATTTACACGTCGTGCTACTGAGCTACTCAAACAGGAAGAAGAACGACAACGTGAACTTATTAGCGAGCGTAAGAAAAAATTCCGCGCTGAACTGGAGCGACTCAAGGAAATATCGCAAGTTTTCAAGAAAATGCTCTGCGAGCAGGAACGCATGGCAGACATGCGCATAATTTCGTACATGGAGGAAAAACGAAAGAAGGAGGAAAAACTTCAGCACGAAAAACGTGTGGCTAAGCAAGAGTTTGAACGTGTCCAGCAGAAACTATACACAATGGCCGAAAAATCAATGCAACACAAAAACACCACCAATGAAATGATCTATCTTAAGGAACAGGATCGTTTGGAACGTGAATATCGTAATAAGGAGAAGGCTGCCGCTCTACGTAAGCGTGAAATTGAACGTGAATTACTTGAGTCACGTGCTCAGCAAGCACAAGATACTAAAAATCGTTTGGCAATTCAAATCGCTCAGGCTGAACAAGATTTCAATGTACTAATGGAACGTCTTAAGGAGGAGGAGGAGAAACAAAAGATACTGGACAAAGAGCGACAAAGTCGACGCAATAATTATCGACGAGATATTATGCAGCAAATGACTGACAAAGAATTGGAGCGTAGACGTCTCCTCGATTTGGAGCGGGCACGAACAATTGAATGGCAAAAATCAGAAGTTCAACGTGAAGCCAATATAAAATCGGTAATCAATGCCAAGATTCGTGATATGCGTGAGAATTGTCTACCCGATCGTTATGTGAAAGAAGTGGAAAAGCAATTGAATAAAATCCAGGCGACCAAGAACAAAATCTTTTAGTGAAAAATTAAGTCCAATTTTTTAGAGCATAATTTTAGGCACTACACAACTAATAATCTGCTGCTAATGGCTAAAATTTATGTTCTAATCAAATTTCGCTTGTATTTTCAACATGATTGACACTCACACAGTTTTTATACAAGATCATCTATGATTATGAAGTAAATTATATATGTATTAACTTTTTTATAATATAACATATAAGATCATTTAAAAAAAAATACCATTTATTCAAAATATGTATGACTATTGTACATAAAAAAAAATATATATACCATTTACAAATAATTTAAAGAGCCTCCCTCACCTTGCCTCTATGATTTCTTTTTATTATGCTGCAATAGATTTTGAAAAGCTCTGATTGCCAGTACGAGTACAAGTACTTGTATTATTAATCTCATAATTAATTAATTTTCAAACTTTAAGCAACAATCTGAGCTGAGCTGAGCTCTGAGCTTTTATTTACAATTCTCAATGATTGGGTACAAGTTTAGAATGAATGAGATTTTATTGGAGCACATCAGTCATTGGGAAACCTGCTTGCGATCATATTAGTCGGATTAATAACATTTTCAGTCGTCAGTCAATGTAAGTGAATTTTTTTCTACGACGTCATGAGATTGCATTGTTTAGTTCTATTAATTACTTATGGTTTATACGTCATTGAGACATATAAAATTCCCGATATTGAATTTGAGATATTGGATAATGGCTTTCAGGTATCTGTTCCAGGTAAATATTTTTCTATAGATTGTATATACTATTGCTGAGATATTTCTATTTGTTACAATATTAGATGAACCGGGAGTACAAAGCGTATTTTATATTATGCAAATTGATGGCAGTTGCCCAGCCTTAATGGACTATATTACGGCACCAGTAAAGGATGCCTGGACTTCAGTGCAGCGTATCGATTTACAAAATAACGATAAAGTTGAAGTATCTGTTATGGTTCAATATAATGATGCTATCTATGAGCGAAGTCAAACAAAGGTTATACTCAATACGCGCATACAAACGACACGTCAATCCGAATCACGAAATATTAATTTTGCAAAACCCAAGTGTATGGATATAATGGCATCGCAAAAGGATCTAAAGCCTTGCAAACAGGCACAGACAATATTGCGTAATAATCAGCCAACATGTAAGGGTGATCTGATATTCGAAGATACATTCGATGGTGGTTTGTTGAATAGTAGCACTTGGAAGCATGATATACGTCAGAGAATGTATCACGTTGAAGAAGAGCTGGTAGCATTCGATAATAAGGCTAGAAATTGTTATATTAAAGATGGGTCACTGCATATTGTGCCGACTGTAGCACCTGAAGTTACCGAGGGTACTTATCATTTGGGTGACAAGTAAGCAGTGAAGAACGAATTATATATTATGTACTATAGACATGCTTTTCTTTTATATTTTTCTTTAGATGCACAGCAGTTGAAAGTCCAGCTCAGGAATGTAATATTGCCAATGGCAGATTATTTTTTATAAAACCACCTGTAGAATCGGCACAAATTCATACCCGAGATTCGTTTAGTTTTAAATATGGGCGAATTGAGGTACGTGCAAAATTACCCAAAGGTGATTGGTTATTTCCCTGTAAGTATTCTCATATTTTCGTCCATTAGGACGGTAGTTCATTGTTCAAATTAACAATTTATTCCTCAGATCTCATGCTACAGCCAATGTCTACATATGCTGAATCACACTATGCTAAACAGTTGCGCATTGCATTCGCGCGAGGCAATGCGCATCTTAATAGTGTTGACGATGAAGATATTTCTGGGAAACGCCTATATGGCGGCATGCAGTTCTGGCAGCATGGCAAGCCTACATCTTTTCTTAAGGAGCAATTGGCAACTAAACACTATGGCGATGATTTTCATGTTTACTCAATGTTGTGGCAACGTGAAAAAATTTCCCTATTTGTCGATGGAGAAAGTTTTGGTGAAATCTATGATGGTCTTGATACTTTTAATGAAAAATGTTTTATAATTTTTGGTGTGACAGTGGGAGGATTTCAAAATTTCGATGATAATATCATAAAAGGCGACAAGCCCTATAAGAATCGTGATCCGAAGGCAGCCTTACTATTTTGGCGTAATAAAGATTCTTGGGAGTCAACGTGGGGCGATAACAGAGCTTTGCAGATTGACTATGTTCGCGTTTATGCAGAGTAAATTGGATATGATAATTAAATTGTATTGTAGTATAAATAGGTACAAATAAGAAGAGATTAAATAAGTGAAGAATGTGATAAGAATTAACAGATCATGAAACCAAAATACACATTTTCTACAGCATATGTTTCACATTTGTCCATCTATAACTGCATATGGGTTATTCAGAAGATCCTTCTCAAGTACTCATGTGTGTAGCATATTGACTGAAGTTCACATACAAGTAGCACATTTCGGGTTTTTTTCAGAAATGTCCAATTGTTGTAAGTAGTTTTGCATATCTATGAATAATTAATCATTTCCAAATATTTTTCTCTTAGCGGATCTAAGTCTTTTGTAATGACAATGACAAATATTATTGTATAATTTTTTCATTCCAAATATTAAGAGTGATTTTATATTATTCAAAATTTCCCAGCATAAAATGAAATGAACTCCCTAGTAGGAGAGAGCGAGTTATTATTCTCCCGATTATCTAATTTTGGATAGTGTTCCATTGCTGGAAACTCATATCGTTTTTACTATTATATTAAGCGCATAGACCTCAGGCGACATTTCTTGGCATTGAATAGTCGAGAGGGCATATCTTGGACAGGCACTGAAGAAGCCGCTATATGACTCAACATTTGGCATTATTACTCTCTTGATAATAAATATTAAGACCAATATTTCATTTCGATTTTTAAGAGTGATTTAATATTTCCTAGTTGATAATCAAAATTACTATGATGAAAGCGACTAGTTCTAGGTATGAGAGAAAGAGATTTACGTACAAACTGTTTGTTGGGCTCAATTGCCAACAAGTTTTCTTAAAAAAAAAAAAAAACATCCAATGTATTTCCCCCATTGAAGTACTATGCATCAGTTGACTTGAAACAACATCAGCATGCTGTAGAAATACGCTCAGAACAAGTATTGAGATTGCGAACTGAGTTTAACTACTACAAAACACTTTCAGCAGCAGGCCAACAGTTTAATCTCGACATTCGTGAGCGACGCTCGTCGGTAAAGAACACATAAAATGAGGAGAAAAATAAATCTATTTAAAGTCTTGTTTATATTATCAATGCTATTGGGACTTGGATTCACTGCATCCTATAAAATTCCGGATGTTCAACTAGAAATACTAGAGAACAGCTTCACTGTCTCTATATCAGGTTCGTATTAAGGTCTTACGTTTCATTGACATTGATTTCTGAAATAAGTGTGTGTTAGTCAACTTAAGTGATAAGCAGTAAAGTACAAGTGGTTGGTGTGTAGTCGAGAGCATTTCTTTGTGGTTGTTTTGATTTGAATAATAGCCACGATGATTTTACAAATCTTTTGTTTGCAGATGAGCCCGGTGTAAAGATTGTCGCATTTAATGTCAATCGAAACCGCAGATTTCGTTCATTTACGCAAGGTGAATATAGCGCTCAAGTGCGTGAATCTAACAATGGACGTTGGACAGCGGAATTTCCGCGACAATTGAATCCGGACGACATCATCTATGTTTGGACAAATGTACAACACAATCAGGTTGTCTATCGTGATATATCGGAACCGATTCGTGTTTGTACATTGGATCCATTGCGTTGTCAAAACCAAGAAGATGATGATGATGGTAATAAAAATGACAACTCCGACAATAGTTATAGTACCACCACTTGGAAAACGCAAACACAACCCACAACAACTCAAAGAATCCCACCGACAAAGGCAACGAGCCAATGTGAGCCAACCGTAACTGAAGTTCCATATCGTAGTGTTTGTAGTGGGGAACTCATATTTGAGGATAATTTCGATACGTTCAATGCAAGCAAATGGATGCATGAAGTTCGTGCGGCACTCGATACAGGCGATGCAGAGTTTATGCTCTATGATGGCGAAGTACAGATAAAGAACGGACAATTGGAAATCAAACCGACACAATGGTCATCATACAAGCCAGATATAGATGTCCGTTTTGGACACTGGGACCTGGGCCCGAGGTAAGTGGGTAAAAATATACTTTTAATATTACATAATAATAATAAATCAATAAATTTCAGGTGCACAGGGACACATGATCGTAGTAAGGAATGTCGTCTAGCAACTGGTGGTCAACGAATATTGCCACCGGTAGTGGCACCACGCATTACCACTCGAGATTCCTTTAGCTTTAAGTATGGACGTGTTGAGATACGAGCTAAGCTCCCAAAAGGAGATTGGCTGAATCCATGTAAGAGAGCGTTTGTACTAATCAATAAATTGCATGCTTACTTTACTATATAATTTACAGTGCTTTTACTGGAACCTTTGACTGAATATTATGGTCAAACGGGCTTTGAATCGGGTCAGTTACGTGTCGCATTTGCACGCGGCAATGAACAACTCGACCTCTCAAATGGCAAGACTATTGATGGGCGCATTTTATATGGAGGAGCAACACTTTTTTTGGATGCAGACAGACGTGATGAGTTTATGGCGAGCACACGACGAAATGTCCACTTCGGAAATGATTTTCATATTTATTCGCTCACTTGGACTCCAGAACATTTGGTACTTGAAGTTGATAACCAAATCTATGGGCAAATTCCAGGCGGTTTTTCTGGTGTTTCAGCAAATGATGCATTGTTATTGAATGCATGGAAACGTGGCGGATTTATGGCACCGTTTGATCGGGCGGTAAATAAATTTTGCTTTTGGAACTTGGCATTGATAAGTTAATATACAATATATATAATTTTCAGTTTTATTTAACACTTGGCTTATCTGTTGGTGGTTTTGGAGACTATTCTGATAATTTGCGCTCAGGCAAACATACGAAGCCTTGGATTAACAAACATCCCAAGGCTCAATTATATTTCTGGGATCATCAGCAGGACTGGATATCAACGTGGCATAATCCTGAATTATTGGTTGATTATGTGCGCGTCTATGCGCTTTGAACTGATAGCAAATATCTTAAAAGAAGACTTTGCAATGTTATATAATAAGTATTAAGATCTTAAAATGCGTAGAATAAACATACTTATATAGAAGAAATTCCAATTTACTTCATCAATAATATGCACTCGATGGAATTGAAATAATTGAATTGAAATTGAGTATTTTGCAGTCTAAATTCAATTACAAACTTGGATCCCTACAATTTGAGTGGGATAGTCTTGAATAAGTGTTGGGTGTTTTAATTTCAATGATGAAGAAGTTAGAATTGAGGAAGATGAAATAATCAATAAATTAAGTATTATACATTTTATAGATCAGTGTACAAACCTGATGGCAAATCCTTGTTCTGTTCCTGTGTTTATGATGTGTTCAACATCATTATTTGTGTGTGTAAAAAATTCCAATCAAAAAGAGCATTGCATAAATTTTTAAGTATTTTTATCCATAGTTTTTATTTTTATTGGCATTTGGAACTTGTTGCTTAGATTAAGTTATGTATTTATGTATGTAATATAATATGTGGTGCTCTGCATGCTTACTAGGCTGCTATTAGAATGTGACATTTAGAATGTTTTACCATTGTTTTTCTTGGACCCATTGTTCCTTGAACTCTGATTCGACTTCTTTTTTCGTTTGTCTGACGACCAGTCAACGTCATCTTCATCATCAGTGCCGACATTTGTTTGTAGATATGACGACGATGAACTGGAGCTAGCGCTGTTACCTTCTTTGGTTGCTAATCGTCGACTGGCAATACGCGATGATATGCGTCCCATGCCCATACATTTCTCCAAGTGTGGAGCGAAACGTGCTGCCGAAACGGGTCTATCACAGTTTGGGCAAGTGCAGTCCATGGGTTTCTTTGCTGTCGATATACCGAATATATCGAAATTTGGCATATCGACAATTCGAAATGATGTATCAGCATTTTCCTCTGGGACACCGTCGAGGGCAGCCAGGTTGCCGGTCTTGCGTAGATGATGAATCTCCAGCATTACTCCGACAGCGGCATCGTCCACTAATGCTTGTAAAAGATAGTTTGCAGCGTCATCAAGCGTCTTACTATCTTTAATGACTTCACGAAATTTTTTTGCTATTAAGGCGGTGGCATTTGCTGTTGCTGTTTTTGAGGGTGAGCTGGCCATAGGACGACTATAAGTTGGTGTTGTTCTTGTTAGATTTTTAATGTAATTACAGCGCTTAGGTTTACGTGTATTATCTATTCTATGAAACCCAGCCAGCTGCTGTAAACTAAGTACAAACTATAGTTTGTTCTTCTTCTAATCCCCTGTTCTTATCAACCGGCTGTCAGCTGTGTATAAACTTTCAATTCTTGTTGTATTTGGTTTAAAGGTAGTTTTTGCACGATTATACAAAAATTTATCGATAAATTACTGTACAGAACTATGCAGCACTATAGGGGTAATTTTGCATTGTCAAACACTAATAAAAGCGGCAACAACAAGAAAAGAAGAAGATCCAAGTTTGATATGTTTACAAATTTTTAAGGAATACTTAATTTTATTGAATATTATGATGATTGACAAGAAAATTGAAACATATCGTATGCTTGTTGAGAAATTATATGAAAAATGTCAAAGGATACAAGTAGAAAATGAACGCTGTGTTATGCGGTATGCTTTGTTTAATATTTGATCACAATTTACAGAATAACAATTGTGTCTCTTCTCATTTAGCATAAACAATGTGAAAAAGTTAACCAGACGACGGAATCGTGATGTGGAATTATTAAAACGACGTTTGGACAAACATCAGGATAGTTGGCGTACCATACCAATGGTGGCACCACATCCAAAGAGGAAAATTGAACAGAAGCGTGGACCAAAGCCTAAAAGTCGTCAAAATGTTTCTGGTGAGGAGGGTGCAGCACAAAATAAAGTTAAAAGAGGACGAAAACGTGTTAAGAAAGATGTTGAAATAAAGGAAGAAGTTATCCAACCGCCAGAACAACAACAACAACCTACAACGGTTCAAGAAGGATTTGTTATGCAGCAACAGCAGCCGCAGCCCCAATCAGCTGAAGAACACAATTTTGTTAGCAATGATGTGTCCTTGCCACAGCACCAGAATCAACAAATTATGGTAATGCAACAAGAAACTGTAACATAGTTTTTATTTTTTAAAAGCATTACCAATTTTTCTTTACTGGAATATAATTTTTTTTAAGAAATACATTTAAGAAATTTTAACTTAAAATTAAACAAAAATTCAATTCTTGCAAGGTCTTATTGTTATTGTATTGCAGCATCAACATCTTTGCTATAATTGCTTTGTTGTCGCCTTTGCCTATTCAGCTTGTCTTAAACGTGCCAAACGCTGCGTGAGTTCGTCCTGTTCTGTTGAAACTTGTGTGGATGCTCCAATGGTTGTGCTTTGTACACCGCTAGGCAATTCCATGTTCAGCTCTAGGCCTGCTTCGTCGGCGACCTGTTGCAGTAGATTATCAACATCACCTTGAGGCACCGATGTGGTGACAGTGTCCGACATAGTACCCTCCATAACTGAGCTTTGTACATCCAAATCTTCAAATTGAGATTCAAATTTCTCCATTAGAGATGAAATTTTCTCAAGGTTCATACCCTTCATGGCGGCATCCATAGCTTTGACAACGCCTGCCATTGAGCTGGTGACTTTACGTGTAGTCAATGCTGATTGCACACGACTGGCGACAGCATCAACGCGTGCACTCATACGTAAATAATTGACGGCTTGGTTTTTCTGGCGTATGGCATTTTCAGCGTGTATTCGAGCAACATCCGTATTACCCTTTTGTATGGCCTTCTTTGCTTTAACCTTTTCAAGTTTCTCTTCTTTTTCGCACTTCTTTGAGTTACGTTCTAGTTCCTTTACAGCAAATTTTAGATTAAAAAGATGTTCTGATGAAGAATGAATGAATAAATAGTACATATGAGTGATTGGGGAAATACGTCTTAATTATTTTACACATCCAATGGATAGGAAAATATACTTACTTTCCATTGCAGACGTCGACATATCGTTACCCAGTTTGAAGCTTTTTCGGAACACACAAAGGAAATGAGCTGTTTTTCACGATTGGAAGTGAAAAATGGTTGTTTAATTATTATTTTAATTTTGTTTTTGCAAAATGATATCTATCAGTTGCGAATGATTCACTGCACAGTTGTTACTGAAAACAGCTGACACTGACGTCATATAGTTCCTCATAAACACACTAAAATAAGGCAAAAAGTGAATGTTTATTATGTATTAATATTAATTTGCTGTATTATTAATTTGACGTGCTACGATATGAGCGCATTTAATGTTCATACTTACTTGTGTCATTTATTAGCAGATGGGCAGCACTGCTAGGGAATGGCAGTTGATAAAGTTTTCTGTTTTTTAAAAATTTTTACTAGTGATTTGAATAGAAATTGTTCATTTTGTATTATTTTTGTAAAAATTATTTAATATTTTAAATCGGTAAATTTAAATTTCAAAGGTATTACTGGGGTATTTATGAATGAACATTTAAATGCGTTCTCAGTTGGATAATTAAAATCAATTTGGAAATTTCTCACCAAATTCGATATAGTCAATTCAAGCTCAATATCAACAATTCGTTTGCCGGCACACATACGTGGACCGAAGCCAAATGGCAAATAAACAAAGGGACTTAGGTCATCTGCAACAAGTTTCTCACTAGTTTTCGGTTGTATACGTAACCAACGTTCGGGTATGAACTCTTTGGCACGTGGATAGTAGCTTTCTTCACTGAGCAACATATTTGAGTTCATGAAGACACGCGTGTCTTTTGGTACTCGATAACCACTCAATACAAGATCTGCACCTGTAGCTCGAGTATTGCCAAGTACAATGGGATATATGCGAAGTGATTCCTTAATGCATGCGCGTAAATATGGCAAGGACTTCATAGTTTCCAAAGTAAATTCATTGCTCCTTTGGGGTAGTACCGAAAGGATTTCCGCTCTTAGTTTGTCTTGTTTATCTGGATTTTTGCCAAGGTTTAGCAATATGCCTGACAAAACGGAAGATGTTGTATCGACGGCACTCATTAACATATCCATGGCCAGTACAATGGCAAATTTTCGATCGATTTTTACAAGTTTTTCAAGTACACTTCGTGGCTCTGTATGTGGTGGTTTGCTCTCAATGAATTCCAAGGCCTCATTGACATACATGGAAGTTGTATCGAAAATCTCATCCATGGCTTTCTTAAAACGTCTATAAGTTGGTGTGGTTATGTACTTGTACAAAGATGGCTTGATACCGAGCTCATAGAAAGATTGTAAGAACACCTGAAGATTCTTGAAAAGCTTTTCGGCATCTGGTGCATTCTTGGCATTACGAATGAGACCCATTTGACGATCCAAGGCTACAACGGCTACTGATTCAAAAGTCAAGTGATTGATATCGTTGAGAAAATCACCGGGCACCTCTTGTGTTATGGGATCACGTATATCGCGTATACTATAATAAAAGTGAAATAGAGTTATTCTCTATTTTGTTTTCATAACAAAATTTAACCTACTGTTGCAAAAACTCTGAGTTAATCTGCTGCATAGGCGCTAAATATAAGGCAGCATTACGGTGCTGCATGAGAACAGGATTAACAGCATGACGCATACGACCCCATGGCTCACCACTGGCTATCAAACCGACGCAATCCTTGAAAAACCCATCTGAACGGGTATTTCTATAGTGAAGTATGGGATCGGCACCTGTTCGCACTGGATAATGTCCTTCAGTGCGAAAGATCTTCTCAAAGGCATCTATATCAAAGGTTACAACATTCGACGCCATGCCAAAGAGACCAGGCAATAAAAAGGTGTCTCCATATCTCTGTCGACATGTCAACATAAATTGATCAAATGATTTCTCATGAAATTCTCCTAGCAAAAATATTTATTATTTATAATTATCACTTTTAAGAACTGATACATCATACCGCCTTTCAGAAAGCCACGCCACATCTGATAACGAGTCAATCCTGGTAATTCCTCAAAAGGTTTTGCTTCACTCCATTCTGCTTTCAGTTGTTTTGTATAGGACTTATCCAAGTTTGTTTTAGAAGTCGATTCTGATATTGTACAAGTCTATAAAAACGAAAATATACATATAGTTTTTTTTCCTATTTTCCTATCGCTTAATCTTGACATTAATGTTACTTACCGGGGCAACAGTTGATTGCTTTGCAAAACATTGCAACTGAAATTGATAACTCTTGATAATGTGTTGTTTTAAAGGTGCACTCTGAAGTATTTTTAGCATTTTTTAAAAAGGTTTTCCTTAAAATTCTTATTTCTTTATACAATTAATCGAAAGCCGAAACTTTTTTAAAATTGATGACGCTCACGCTCACGCTTACTTTGAATTATAAAGCATCACTGACCATCCACTAAATCTACAATAATATCAACAACCGAAGCCAACGAAAGCTTTTATTTATTTAATGATTATTTGTTTTGTTTATTTTTATATTCATCAACAGAAGATGATAACACATAATAATCAATTATTGTATTTTTTAACAAGCGCGAATCTTATCAAAGAGCATAGTTGAAATCATCAATTTTTTGAAATATTGTAGGAGAGAAATTAAGTCAATGACCATTGGATAGCTTTACATACTATAAAGATCGCAGAGTTCTGCCTTAAGTGTGAACAGAGCATGATAACAAGAAGGTATTTGTATGATGGTTGGTTTGAATCCTTGCATTATTTTGCATAAAGACATAAGAGCAGTGGGGACTCTTGAACAACACTCACACAATGTCCTGGATGTTCATTCAGGAGTGTTTAAGGTCCGGTATTCCTTTTCAAAAATATGAAGTGTTCTTTTCGTGAATCTTACCAATAGCTTCAAAAATTATCTGGGTAATCTAAATTGAACCTCATTTTGCTTAAAAAAAGAAGAAAAGAAGCATCTAACAAATTCTAATCAGATGCCAGCGCGTATCAAAGTTTTCTTCTGGAACTAATGGAGCAATGCAGTCTCTAAACGCATTTTGGGGACACTGAATTGCTGCTTTATGCAACAAGTTGATGACAAGACACAGTGGAATTACTTGATTTTAGGGTTCCTACGCTGTGCGTCCGTCACTGAGTAATAGTAATAGTTAGACAATTCACTGCCGCTATAATTTTTTGTAGTATACTTTTGGATAATTTTATTTTCAGGCTTATTCGAGTATTAGGGGTGTCACAGAAATCGAAAAAAAAAAAAATTAAATTGAGGCGAAATCGATTTCTGTGACACCCATGATACTTTAATTATTGAGTAAATAAATACTTGTAAACTGAAATTATGAAAATTGTAATTGCATATTTTTATGCCTCAATAATTGAGACGAAAGCGGTTTCCACCACATACCAGTATTTTTATTTCCAATATGATCTTATTTTATTTATTTATAGATTTTTTCCTGTATCTTTCATGATCTGTTTATGTAAAATTCAATTCGGAATCATGTTTGTTGTTATAATATTGATTTTTTTTAAAGTGTCATTATATATTTAGCCCTTTAGTTTTTGAAATTACCGAATCGTTTTTATTTAGTTTTTACATATACTTCGATATGCTATTATTATTATTATTATAATTGTTGGGGGGGATGTAGTACTGCGACTTATAAGATCTATTGTGCCCCCTTCATGGACTTAGAGTATTTCTCCTAGCCCAATACCCTCGATGAATTTTAGTATTGGTCCTACCTCGCGGAGTCTGAATTCGTCATCGGATTCGATATGCTTTATCTTGAGAAATTTCTAATACATCCTTCTTTGGTTCGTGGTTTCCTCTCATTATTTTTTTTTTTTTGTACATGGTACTTGTATAAATTTCTGTATATTGAGATGGCAGTTAATAATGCGAACAACATTTTGCCAGTATTTTTTCTTAAAGCAAATCTAAAGAGGTTTATTGATGGTCGCTGACTTGGTCAATTTGTGATCTTAGAGAAAGAAAGTGGTTCAAAAAACCATTCATGAGGATAATTTTTTGCTTCAATGAACGATTGCAAATTAATTTTTTTTTTTTTTATATTTTGGTTTCCTTTGTTATTTTTGTCTAAATGTTTTCATATCGTTTGTTTATTTGCTTATGTATGAGTATTGTAGTACTACATATTGTAATTTGTTTTCGTTTGCATGTAAATGTTTATTTTGTGATATTCGGCTGTCATAATTTTGCAGACACATTATTTAGTCAGCGTAATTGAGTGTGAAAATGTATGAAATAAAAAAAAAAAGAAAAATAATAATACGTGTGCGTATAATAAAAATGAAAGAATTGTTACATCGTAGAAGGGTAAATAATGGGAATATGTGTTTTGAGGTCTAGAGAGTTAAACAGTTAAAAAGTTATTAAATTTTATCAATAAAGTCGAATCATGGCAATTTGGTACTAAAGATTGTGTTGTGTGGATACATTTGTCAATGATAATAATAATATAAATTAATATAATAATAATAATAACAATAATAATAATAACAATAATAATAATAACCTATTAATTACAAACTAAATAATTAGAAATCATTTTCATATTTTTTGTTATTTAAATTAAAAGAATTTGAAAGGAAATTCTGACTTTATCTGTGTCGGTATGCTACAAGGCATTTAGCTAAATACAATTAATATTACATAATTCATATATCCATAAGTATTTAAGGCAAATTGTACTAATTACAAATACATAATAAACTATTCAAAAAAAATTAATCTGGAATTGTACTTAAAAGGTGTAACAACACAATTTAACATAATTGTTTCAAAAACATCATGTTTTCTTATCTTTTACAAATTATTATCTTAAACATAAAGTACAATAAATGTTCATTTCAAAAAACCTTAATTCGATTATGTAATTTACTAGTTGGGTGCCCGCGGCTTCGCTCGCTGATATAAGTATTAGACATATTTCTTATAGCGATTTCCCGCTTCACTTCGCGCGGAATATTGTTTATATTAATAGAAATCTAAAATAAAATTAGCCTATGTTACTCCTTAATGCATCAGCTATCTGCCAGTGAAAGTCCCGTCAAAATCGGTTCAGCCGTTTCAGAGATTAGCGGGAACAAACAGACAGACAGACAGACAGACAGACAAAAATTGTAAAAAATGTCATTTTGGCATATGTACTGGATATATATTCATATATGCAAGAAGTAAAAATCTGTTCTTTTAATATTACAAACAGCAACTTCAATTTTATTTATCTGTATAGATGTAACAATAAAAACTGTATTCAATCTATACAGATAAATAAAATTGAAGTGTCTGTAATATTAAAATAACCGCTTTTTACTTCTTGCATATGATATATAGCTTTTGCCAGCGACTTCGTTCGCGTGGACTTCAGGTTCGTCCCGTCTTCTAGTAATAAGTAAGAAATACGGTAACTAAGCACTGCAGAGCCCTAATCATAAGCCTATAGGTAGCTACTGCAGTATGCTCCTATAAACTACATTTAACGATCTTTTTCCTTCAGCATAAACATGCAGATTCTTCGCTTTGGAAACACGTGAGCAAGCCACATAGAGCTGACCGTGAGAAAAACATGGCGTGCCCAAATGTAGGCCTGCTACCTTCAAGGTTTGACCCTGCGATTTGTTGATCGTCATTGAAAATGCGACTTTTAATGGGAACTGCAGGCGTTTAAAATTGAATGGCAAGTTGTTGGGTATGATTGGGATGCGCGGTATAAGAACATTGTCTCCCTTGGCTTCTCCAGTTAAAATTGTAGCCTTCACTATATGCCTTCCTAATTCGGTAACTCGCAACCGAGTACCGTTGCATAATCTTGGCGCATCCAGGTTACGTATTAACAAAACGGGTACACCTACCTTTAATTCCAACTTGTGTGATGGCACCCCGGACAACTCTAAAGAGTTTAGGAACTCTACGGGATAACTTGTAGTGTCATCGGATGACATAACTGTGTCAATGGAATTATACACTGATGTTTCGCTGTTTATTTCGGCCAAAATTTTTTTATTTATTTTCGCAACAGTCTCATTTTTTGGTGCCAATATGGTTCTTTCACACAACCAATTTTCGTCAAGAATATTTTGTTGCAGATTCGGAAAAACTTGTTCAATAAGTTCGTTTTCTGTCTCCACAGCATGACAAAATTGCTGTGTGAAAAGAACCATACCTTCTTGGTCGGTGTTTAGGTGGCCTTCACCAATTTCTAGTAGTTTTTGAGCATATGCTCCTGATTCGACATCGCTGAATAACTGGACTCGCATGTTAGTGGTAAGATAAAGCTTTTCAACTTTAGACCACAGATATGAGGCTTTTAGACATGCGTTAATTTCATCTGCTGCAGTGCCTCTCTCGATAACAGGTAAAGTCTGTCTAAAATCCCCTGCCAATAACACTACCACACCACCCATCAACTTTCGATTGCTGTGAATATCTTGTAGACAGCGATCAAGCGCCTCAATGGCGCGTTTGTGTGACATAGTGCACTCGTCCCACACGATCAGCATACATTGTTGCAAGAGGGCGCCACGGGCACTGCTCTTACTGATGTTGCACGTTGGGGTTTCTTCGCTCGCCAGATTAAGAGGTAATTTAAAAACCGAATGTGCCGTTCGTCCACCGCTCAGCAATGTTGCAGCGATCCCAGAGGAAGCCACCGCTAATGCAACTTTACGGTCCTTACGAATTTTTGCTAGAAGCAAATTAAGCAAAAATGTTTTACCTGTACCGCCCGGGGCGTCAAGAAAGAAAAGGCCGCCTTTGTCAAGCTCAACTCGTTGTAATATTTTGTTATAAATGTTTTTTTGTTCGGGTAGCAGGCGTGGTTCAGTTTCGCTGACCTGAGCGTCTAATAAAGCAATATCGTAGCTTAGCTCTTTGATCAAATCGGTCGACAACTCTCCTCGACGCTCTGGTGTAGGCATACCGAAGTCAGACAATTTCTTACCGGAAATCGTTATTATTTTGTCCTCTATATGTCTCAGTGCTTCATTGAAACATAGATCATTGTTGACTTGATCCATCCTTTCAAATCTATGCAAGATATCCTCCGATAATGCAGATTTATACTTATCCCATAGTTGAAGGGGATTGGATAAACCGCAAGTGCATATCAATATTGCAAATAGTTCTCTTATTTGCGAAGGAGAGCGACACAGCACTGCCTCTTCCATTGTGGCATCCCAGTGGTTGTCATCTTCCAACAACCCCAACTTCTCACACGCTTGTCGAAAAGTTTCAAGTTCTTGGCCGTCAACTGTTTTTAGATCCAAAAAGCTAGTGGGGCCCTGTACTACATTCAGCAGCATTCGCAAACAGTAACATTCGAAGTTACTAACATGCACTGTGTAAATGCGCCCAAGAGCATCTCCTGCCTTCACACCTGGCCAGCCGTCGACAGGTGTGCCTTGTAAACGACGTTTCCATTCTTTCGACGACACGTTCCATGTATAGTAGCGGGGTACGTCAACATAAAGTAATGTTTTTGCAAATGCGTCATTTTGGCAAAGCAGGAAAAATGCAGTTAGTGTCGTCTTAGGTGGTGCGGCCATTCTCTCTAAAATTGTTTTCAGTGAAGTAAATCCGCTGACCATTAGGCAGATGAACCGCAAGGTGAGTGACTGTTGGGTGTCTTTCATGCAGAGGCAGACCCAAGATCCGCCACGCTGCTTCATTACTACTAACATATCTACCGGCTCGATACGTTTGCACACTCATCTCTCGGGTCAATATTAACATTCCCTTGCTGTCGAATGTTAAAAATAGCCTGGTCGCTGCCTTTGTTTATATATTTACAAATATATTTTATCGCCTGTACCGTATTGCAGAACTCTACATTTATGTGACAGTTATAAATTTTAGACAGAAGAGGAGAATATGGGACAATCCAGCTATTGTCAACCAATACTTCCTGTGTTCCACCTCGGGTTTTTAGAGTTATCGTACGGCCGCCATCTCCTGGTGTTCTACGCCTGTACAAAGGATAGCCTTTGTCGTTAGTTTGAGTATCTTTTAAAAGCGCCCTTGGATACTTTTTGGTGCATTTTCCTTCTTTCATGCATGGTGATGACGGATTTAGTGCACCACAGGGACCGTGAATCATATTTTTGGTTACAGTATCGTAGAGTTTTCGATCACTTTCTGGATTTGGTATCTCCGCACTTATGACTTCATCAATTTGGTTGGGGCGTAATTTTTCCGTCAACCACAGCAGTAAGTGCACGTGAGGCAGACCTCTTTTTTGCCACTCGATCGAGTACATGAAACACTTCATATCTCCAAATATTTTACCTTTTGTAAGTAGAGCAACCAATTTTTGTACTTTTATTTTAAATAACCTGGCTGTTAAGTCATGTCTGTCTGTTGCATTTTGACCTGGAATGAGCTCTTTAGTAATTTCTGGCCAAGCGGGATTACATGTCATTGTAATAAACAGATCAGGCCTCCCGTAGTTACGCACGTATGTGAACGCATCCTGCGTGTACTCATGAAGATATCTCGGGCTATTTACAAATGATGATGGGAGTATTACCAATTGACCCAAATTGTTTGGATCTAAATCCGCATCATTCCTGACCGCGTCTTGTAAATGTATATAATTTTCTGCTCGCAGTTTTGTTTGGTTTAAAGCAATAAACCTTAAGCGCTCACTCTCCACTTTGACATACATGTCCACCAAAAACTGAAGAAAGAGAAGCCTACATCGAAGCAATAAATTAAAATTGTTGCGACGTACCATCATATGATACGCATAAAAGTCTTTGCACGACACTTTTTTGTTCGGTATAGGCTGTTTTGTAACTGGGTTTGTCTGAGGAATATCAAAACTGTACCCCTCTTGTCCTTTCCAAAAAATTATCGGGTACTCGAGAGCATCATAAAATCTATGAGTGTCCGGAACTCTAGTAAGCCGGCCATCGTGCGCCTGAATAACAATGTCCCGAGACGCAGTTTGTTCAGTACTAACTACTACGGCAGCTATTTCGTTTGTGGTCGGGGCATTGAATCGTCTTTCGTGTTCACCACGTGGTACACGATCTGGGTGTATCACGACCTTGTAATTATCGCTAGTCACTCTATCTTTAGCCATTTTAAATTCATGCACTAAAACGTTGTGATCATGTAGAACTTTTTGTATTTTTTGAACTGTGTTTCTTTCCACACCTGGTACGTACTCAGAACGCCTATCAACTTGTGCTTCCTCATCACCCATGAAATAAACTTGCAAAAATTTTGGTTGCGTATTAGCAGCAGGAAGCAAAGAGCCAATTGTGTGGTATATTTGCCCTTGGATTGTAAAAGTCGGGCAAAATCCTGGCATCGACACAATGTTATCAGCTCCAAAAGATGTCATATGGAAGCATGTATTGTATTTTCTTATGTTTTTTAAAAAATGGCGAGACTCATCTGTTTCATTTGAAAAAAGTTCTTTAAGAGGTTCAACAGGCTCGTCTATTGAAGGAAGAACTACTTTTCCTCCCGAACAACACATGCCTGCAGCTTCCTCTTTCCATTTAAGAGCACCGCAAAATCTGCATTCTTTATTCATCGCTTCTATTTTTATAAGCTTGTGGCTTTCGTAATCAAGAGTTTCATCGTACTCAAATGCAGCTTTATCGAATACTCCCCACGCGTTTCTTGTAAATATTAATCGTCGCTGTTGTGCCCTTTCAGCAACAGCGCGTCTGCGAGCTTCAGCAGCTTCAACAGTTTCAGTAGCTCTTTGGGACCCTATGTAAGTCGCTTGCTGAAGACGCCGAGCTTGAGACTGTTCGGGTGTCTCAGAAGCCCGTTGAGATGCCAGATATTCAGCGTTCTGTTGACGTCGAGCTTGAGACTGTTCGGGTGTCTCCGCAGCCCGTTGAGATGCTAGATACTCAGCATGCTGTCGACGTCGATCCTGGGACTGTTCGGGTGTCTCAGAAGCCCGTTGAGATGCCAGATATTCAGCGTTCTGTTGACGTCGAGCTTGAGACTGTTCGGGTGTCTCTGCAGCCCGTTGAGATGCTAGATACTCAGCATGCTGTCGACGTCTATCTTGGGACTGCTCTGGTGTCTCAGCAGCTCTTTGAGCTGCCTCACGCTCTGCTTGTTTAAGCCTTCGCAGTTCGGCTTGTGGAAACGTCTCGTTAAGTCTAGCTACTTTCATAGTTCGAGCTTTATTAGAGCTTTGGGAAAGATTAGACTTACGCTTTCTCGGCATAATTCTTAAGTACGTGTTGTTTCTATACTTCCAAAAAATACAGTACGGTAGTTATTGTTATGATTGTACTTTAATGCAATCCTTGCCTATTTAATTAACCTATCTATATAGTAATTCAATTGTCAATGAAGTGAAGTAATTCGTTATAATTAACCTATTTATATAATTTGTTATAATTAACGGTAAATAACCTATCTATATAGTAATTGAATTATCAATGAAGTAATTCGTAAAATCATCAAATAAAACTTAGCGCAGTTTTTTACAATAAATTCTTTATCAAGATTACAAAAAAAAAACTTATTCTTTAAAATTAACTCTAAAAAGTATTTTAATCTGTGATATCTTCGAAAATATTTATTTAATTTACATGCTGTAAAAAGCCATATTGATCTTTATTAAATGCAAAATGTATTTAAGATACTTAATTGGATAAGGATTAATACTGTATTGCTTAAAATCGCTTCGTAAATAAGCCATTATTTCTCGTACAAAGTAAAGGATAAAAAATGGTTATTGTGGGTTACTCTTAAGAGATAAACATATACCATCACGGACTTTTTTGTAGACCTTTTTAAGTTGTACAATACTGTAGTAAATTGTTTTGATCTATCTTGTAGGATTCAGTCAGCGTTTGCAATGTAAGCGCAAAAAATGTGTTTTTTTTACGACCTCACATTAAAAACCTCAAAAATTGTAGCCTATGTGTTATTCTGATGTATAAGCTATAGCCTATGTGTTATTCTGATGTATAAGCTATATTGTGGTAAAGTTTCATTCAAATCCATTCAGTAGTTTTTACGTGAAAGAGTAACAAACATCCATACATCCATACTTACAAACTTTCGCCTTTATAATAGTAGTAGGATTTATATATATGTAAATTGAATCAAGTGGAAATGAATTGATTAATGATTTTGATTAAGTATACTACGTTTCGTCATTAAGTTTATCGCTTTTAGATACTTGAAAGTTTCACAAGTTTTGTTGATGTTAATTAAAGTCAATATTCATTAAATGTAAGTAGACACACACCACACACACACAAACACATCATACAAACTCATTTTCAATTACACACACTTGGGGGCACCATAAAGTATCCGTGCATGTATGTATGTTTGCAAGAAAGTACTATGCAACAACAAAGTACATAACTGAAAGTGTCAATTTCAAAATGGCACACGCTTGACAAAGACAGTTTTATCCTTGAAACTCATTAAGTTTCAGGCATCATCTTCCTTAAAGCAGTGGCCTAACTTAAATGGAGGATATATTGTACTCTGAAATTTGATTTAATGTGTATTTATATATTTGAAACCCACCCCTGGTTTAGTGGTATGTAATTAACACATTTGAATTTAATTAAAGCTTTACAAATCAGCGTTTAATGATTTCATTGAAAAGGGTACGTCTTGGGTTGTTGTAACTGGTATTTTGTAAACTCATTACATACTGATAGACATGCATACATACATGAGTATAAACTCTAACATACATACATCAGCATACATATTATACAGAGTAATTTTCTTTTGGCTTGTAACCTTTGATTTGTTCATCAAGTTCATAGCTTGAACATACTCCATTGGTTATCCCGATGGGGCTAACCGATAAGTGTCAGTTGAATCTTTCTACTAGTATGTACACATTTGTTACAATTAACTGCTCTAAAGTATTGAAATTTTTCAAATTGTTATTGTTGTTGTCAGTTGTTGAATTCCGATATGGAACAACAACAACAAAGCATAGATAGCAGTGATGACACTAGAAACATGAACACCAGCAACGAACACCAAGAAACCTTAATTGCAGACATGGCTACAATACATTGCACATTCACTTTACCAAGCAAATGATGACAAGCAAATGTGGTTATATGCATGTACTATGAATGCTTAGTGTCTCCTTATTTTGCATCGTTTTTACTTTAACTTAGCTTGACTTGTGAATTGGCTGGCTGACATTGGTGACAGTAAGTAAAGCGCTTAGTTTGTAAAGGAAACGGAAATGCCAGCTGTGCCAACAGTTGGACTACTTGTCCGATTCTTCTTTCCTCTGGAGCCCCTTAATTTGAGTTGTTGTTGGTGTTGAAACTTTAATATTTAGTCATGCAAACTACTTTCAATTTTGGTCTACACTTGTAGTTAGCTTTATATGGAATACGTACATATTTATGTGTCTGATACAATAAGGAGAAAGGAAAATGATCATATACATATCTTATGTGATTTGAACTAGATTAACTTATTACATTTAAGGAAATATGATAAAAGGGCAATGCACCAACAGTGTGTATATTTGTATTTACTCGAAGCCATTCACAAATTAATCAAAAACTACGAATACTGCATCCAAATCAAAAACTAAAACGACTTTTCTTCTATTTAATTCAATAGAATAATCGTTACCTATTTGTATAACTATGATTAATGGAACTGCTGCTGTGGAACTTTGCACTTATTCAGATCATAAACATCGATAATAAGCTCAAACTTGTCTCCTTTAATGATTATTCACATTAATAAAACTTGTGATCATATAAAAATTCATTAGCTTTTGTTGTTTTTATAGCACAAATGACAAATATGAAGAGTTGCCACATTCAAAAAAAAAGCTCTTCGACTTTTGACAAAAAAATCACATTTCACCAATCTGGCAACACTGTTTTAGTTCATTTCCTTTGATCGCGAAGTTCGGTTGTGCACTTGTGCAATTTTTGTACACGAGTTAAATTATTAAAAACTGATAAAGAAAAAATGTATGTTGACTTGTAAAAATTGTATAATTTTGTTATTTAAACAAAGTGCAATAAGTGTAAAGTGATAGATTTGCATTTTATATGTTTTTGATTAGAAAAATAGTGTGATTCTAAAGAACAAAAAGAAGAAGAACTTGCTGCCAAAATTGTAAACAAATGAACAAAGAAAAGGGAGAGTGCAAAAAGATCAATAAAGAAGAAGAAGTATAAATTGCTTTATGTTGAAATAGATTTTTGTCGTATTTGTTACAAATACTTATTGAAAATAAACGAGTGTCGATTTGATTTCGAAGTTTTATGTTTTACACATATTCATTGTGAAAAAGACTTAAATTAAAGGAAAAATATGTACTAGTACGAGTGCATTAAAGAGCACACTGTTAAAAATAATAAAATAAAATTCTTGTAGCTGGAAATAAATTGTGATTTCAAGAATAAAAAGGAAAAACGGTAAGTCAATATTTATTTTAATTTAATCAAAACATGATCAAACGACTTGACCTATGGTCGTCAGTCTGGAAATACTTATCTTGCTTAATACTTAAATAAAAATGACACTACATCATATTATGTTTTTTATACACATCTGCTTCTTATACGTAGCATGTGAGAGTTTCACAAATGAAAAGAATATCTTAAGACTATATTATAAGTGGAAAATTACTGAAATAATAACTTATTAGTTGACCCGTGTTTATTATAAGACAGTAACTAAATAAATGCATACATAACTAGTCAGTTGGACTCAATTTGATACCATGCAACGATTGTCCTACACTCATGAAGACATTCCTATTGTTAAATGACATCCATTTGCTTCCAATGTTCATTCGATCATATCTTAATATTACTATTTAATTGTTTAATAATTTCAATTGCAGTAGCCGCTATTTAGTCATATCCCATTTTATTATTTCTCTCTTATAACAGTCTCGTCTCACGCACATTGATATTTTGCAGCTTAAGTGTCTTATTGTACATTCTTTGTACTACTAACTGCTGCTGCTGAGCCTTCTTTTGTAATTCCTGTTGTACAATATTGATATGCTTACTCTGATTGAGATGACAATCCAATTCCTTCCTATTGCCCCTATATTTTCTTCAAATCGGATTCCGCTCAGTTTTGTTGATATGTACTATAATGCATTATTTTAACTAGCTTCTGCTTTCCCTAAATAAATTGGTATATTAGTACATGGTTGGTTTGGTTGGTTTCCGTGGCTGGCTCGCATAAACCACTACGAGCCACAATTAGCACTAGAGTGCCGTTTTGATACCACTTCCTCGCCGAACGCAATCAGTATTACTAAATCCAACCTGTCGAATTTAGGTATTTGAGTAAATCACCCGGACATGTGGCTGAACAGTCCGAGAGATTGTCTATGAAATATTTGCCCAGAAACTTATTTCTAGTCTTTGCCAAGGCTGGGCATTGACAAAGAAAGTGGGTGAGTGACTCCTCTTCCTCTTCGTTTCCGCAGCTCCTACAATGGCTTCTAAGCGGAATACCCAGTCTCTCCGCGTGCATACCTACACACCAGTGACCGGTAAAAACCGCTGTGAACCTTGCAGTATCCGTGCGTCTTCTGTTAATGATTCTAAAAGACCTATTTTCGTTGTAACAGGGCCAGGTAGCACGTGCCGCTCTGCAAGATTCAAGATCTTTCCACCGTCTGTTAGCCAGGAAGTTGCTTCTCTTGACGACTGCCAGGGGAATCGAGACCTGTTCCGCCAACGATACATCAAGAGAAGCACCAGAACGAGCCAATTCGTCAGCCTTCTCATTCCCCTCTATGTTCCTATGGCCGGGAACCCATAAGAGAGTGATATCAGCTTGACGACTTAGCTCGCTCCTCGTCGACCTGCATTCCTTAACGAGCTTTGACTTCACAGTGGTGGATTGCAGTGCTTTGAGTGCCGCCTGGCTGTCAACGAAGATAGCTATCTTACGACCTTCCGGTGCGTTATTTTTGGCCAGCCGACATGCTTCCCTAATGGCAAGGACCTCCGCCTGAAAGACTGTGGCCTCGTCGGGTAGCCGGAAAGAGTGGTCCAAGCTTATTTGTGGTGAGTGCACCCCTGCTCCTACACCGCATTCCATCTTCGACCCATCCGTGAAGATTGAAATGTCAAAATCACTCTGAAAGCTGTTCTCTTTCCATTCCATCTATTGTGCGCCACTATATAGTCTGTTGTTTTCTTGAACATAGGATTGTTAACCACTCCTAGTATATTGCTATGTCCATATGGTCGTTCTGCCCAGCAGCCGGTTTCTTTTAACCTTACCGCGTTGTTGCAGACCATGTTTTTGATATGAAGGTCAATTGGGAGAAGATATAGCAGCACATTGAGTGCTGCCGTAGGGCACGTGCGCATGGCTCCTGTGATTCCTACACATGCCGACCTCTGCACCCCGCTAAGTTTGTGCACTATGTAGCTCTTTCTTAGAGCTGGCCACCAAACAATTGCCCCATATGTAAGAATCGGACGCACTATCGCTGTGTACATTCATGCTATTATTTTAGGGCGTAGGCCCCATCTCTTACCAAGCAATCTTCTGCAAGAGTAATACGCCACAGAGGCTTTCCTAGCCCGTAGCTCTATATTGGATTTCCAATTGAGTTTTGCGTCCAGCATAACTCCTAGGTACTTGGCCTTGTTGGAAAGATGAAGCTGTTGTCCATTCAGAAGAGGAAGGGGGAAAGTCGGTATTTTGGTTTTCGTTGTGAAAAGCATCAGTTCCGTCTTGCTTGGGTTAACGTTTAGACCACATCCTGTGGCCCATTTTAACAGTCTCCCCAGAGCTCCCTGCATGATGTTGCTTATCACACTAGGAAACATCGCTGATACCATGATCACAACGTCGTCCGCATAGGCGACTACCCTTGCCCCTGTCTCCTCTAAAACTTTGAGAATGTTATCTATGACTAACAGCCACAGCAGTGGAGAGATTACCCCGCCCTGTGGTGTCCATCTACTGACATATCTGGTTAGAGTCGAGTTTCCTAACTCTGACTGCACTGTTCTGGTTTTAAGCATGTTAACTATCCATTCCCCAATGTCTTCCTCTACGCCAATCCTAGCTAGAGAATTCTGGATAGCACGTGTACTAACATTATTGAATGCACCCTCTATATCTAAGAATGCTCCGAGAGAATATTGTTTATAGTAAATCGCCCTCTCTGCCGTGCGGACAACCTCATGTAGAGCCGTTTCCGTGGATCTACCCTTGAGGTATGCGTGCTGGCAAGCCGAGATGGACCGAAGATGGAGCTCCAATACCCTTTCCATCGTCTTCAAGAGGAACGATATTAGGCTGATTGGCCTGAAATCTTTTGCGGACTCATGACCAATTTTCCCAGCCTTTGGTATGAAGACTACCTTGACTCTTTTCCAACTCATTGGTATGTGGTTTAGACCAATACATGCCCTAAAAATCAACCTTAGCCACGGAACTACCCTGTCCCGTAGCTTCTGTAGCATTATCGGAAGAATTCCGTCCATGCCAGGCGATTTATAGGGCGAAAATGTATTGATTGAAAGTGTGATCTTGTCCTCTGTGAAGATCGAGTCAACGTCTCGTGAAGTTTGCCGTAACCGTACGGGTACTTCCGAATCAGTTGTCGTATCTTTGCAGTCGGGGAAATGTGTTTTGAGTAGGAGATCAAGTGTTTCAGCAGATGATTCCGTCCATGTTCCGTCTTCCTTTTTCAAGAAAGAGGGATTTACCCGTTCCTTGGCCAGAACCTTTCCTAATCTTGCTGAGACAGATGTAGACTCGATCGACTCACAAAATTCCTTCCAACCATTATTTTTGGTGTTCCTGATGGCTTTTTTGTAAGTCTTGAGACAGTCTTTGTAGACTTGCCAGTTGTTATCCATGCAACACTGATTGATATGATATGATGACAGGATATCTTATACGCTTTGCTGAAAGCTTCCTCAAGATATTTAACCCTCCTTTCAATTTCGTCCTTGGAGTCAATGTTTGAGCATGTAAAGGTATTCATTTTCGATTTAGCTACCCTTGTAAAAACATCCCATTTTATATTGCGTGGGTTTCTAAATGGAACAGAATCCGTTGTCTCCAAATTCAGGTTGTAGAGTAGCCAACTGTGATCCGAGAAAGATCTTTTGTTGGAAACTCTCCAGTTTTCAACCTGAGCCTCTGAATTTTCGGACAGAAGAGTTATATCTAGTATATTAGTACATAATTACACATAAAATTTTTAGACATTCGTGTATTCAATGCATATATTCGCAACATAACTGGTATGTAATACATAAAGACCTCAACATTCATTTTGCCAAGCCAGGGCAGTAACAGTCAAGATGACGAAGAAGTCTTACTTAGAAAGAATGAGTGGCCATGAAACAAATTGGCTATAAATGGCCAATGTTTAAAAAACTGCAATAAGTTTTATTTCTTTTGCTTGTGATTCTGAAAAAAAATGAAAGTCGCACGAAGCAATAGCAGAAAATGATCATGGACAAGATCACACAAGCGCAGCAGTCGTGCTTTTTATAATTTTTGATTTTACAGAAGGAGGCATCGCAGACCGCATAAAGTATATATATTTGTGATCAGCTCGATGAGACGAGTTGATTTAGCCATGTCCGCCTGTCTGACTGTATGTATGCAAACTAGTCCCTCAGATTTTGAGCTAGAGAGCTGAAATTTTGCAAATAGGTTTCTTTTTAACATACGCTGCATTTGTCGGAATCAGCCTAACCGAATCACTAAGGGGGGTACCTCCCATACAAACCCCCCTTTGAATTAAAGTTCTTATTAGAAAAAGTTTTTTGTTTTTTAATATATCAAATCAATTTGGACACTATATGTTTCTGATCCATATCCACAAACTGTGTAAATTTCATGATCCTAGAGTTACCAGGAGGGGTACCTCCCGTACAAACCTCCTTTAAATTAATGTTCTTATTAGAAAAAGTTTTTAGTTTTTTAACATATCGAATTGAAATTTGGACACTATAGGTTTCTAATCTATATCCATCAACCATGTAAATTGCATGATCCTAGAATTACCAGGAGGGGTACCTCCCATGCAAACCCGCCACTTAAATTAATGTTCTTATTAGAAAGTCAAGCACTACAACAAAAACTTTTCGAATGGTTCAGTTTTTGTTTTGCTGTCAAAATTTGAAATAGAACTTTCTAATTTGATGTCAATGCTACACTGAAATATAGTGGTTGGCATTACTGTACATTAGTGAAGTGTACTGAATAGAACCATTTGTGCAGATCTTTAATATTTGTGTTATTTCATAAATTAAATTATTATAGAAATCTTTTCTTTTTGAATCATTTAAAAAAAATATTTTTTTTTTTAAAACCAATTAAATGTTGGGAGAAAATTTCAAAATTTTTTGGTTTTCAATTTCTGTGTCTAAATGAAAGGACTTAGTTTTCTGTAAATATTTTATAGAAAGCTATATGACATAAGAAATAAAAATAGAAGTACGGCTGGGAATGCCATTCAGTGAGGATATTCAACAGGACTACGAAACAGCAAGTCTGGTTACGAATGATAAACGACACAGAAGCCCTCGTTGGTGGTTCGGTGGTATCTCTTCGTCAATTGTAGCCATAGTGGTGGCACCTTTCGATCTAGTCAAATCACATATGCAAACACAAAAACACAAGAAGAGTGTCTTGCAAACAGCTCGACAAGTGATACGGACGCGAGGTACGAGTAGGCGGCGCCCTCAGAACATGTATAGAAATGCTAAATAAATTATGATTTCGTATAGGTTACATAGGTTTTTATGATGGTTTTGGAGCTGCGGTAGTACGACAAATGACATGTACAAGTTTACGTTTCTCGATCTATGAGGTGGGGAAAAAAAATAACTTAGGAGATTGTTTTTACAAAAAAGTGATATTAGCAAGTTTTGCTGGTGTTATGGGAGCATTGCTTGGTATACCGACGGATTTGGTAAATGTCCGAATGCAGGTTGACAGCAAATGGCCACCGGAACAGCGACGAAAGTGAGTAAATCATGATAAGAAAAATGCATTTCCACATAACCCACACCCCACCCATGTAGCTATAAGAATGTCTTTGATGCTTTAATACGAATACCAAGAGAAGAGGGCTTCGTAGCACTTTACAATGGCATGAATCCAGCAATATTAAAATCAGTTATTGGAACAATCGGACAGATTGCTTTGTATGATGAGGTATGCAGCAGTAACAATGTATGTGTTAAAAGCTAATGAATGATTTGTTTACATTAGATCAAAGAACTTTTGCAAAAATATAAACACTTAGAAGATGATGTGCAACTCCATTTGAAGAGCTCATTAATTTCATCCATTATCGCATGTGTGATTACACAACCATTAGATGTACTCAAAACGTTGCATATGAACTCACGTCCTGGAGATTTTCGCAATTCATATGAAGTAATAGTTTATATGATGAGATTTGGGCGGATCGGTCCCTTTCGCGGTCTCTTGCCTTCGATAGCGCGTAAGGGCCCGAGCACAGTACTCTTATTTTTAATGTACGAGCAACTGCGACTGCAATTTGGATATGAGACTGAATCTGCTTAAGCTTAAGAATGAGATGATATTGTATTTGTAGTATATATTTATATAATTATTTTTCTAAATATATGAAAGTAAATCATGACGCGGCGCTCGGAAGTTCCATTCCTGTAATCATTTTGTTTCAACTTGTTTCTGTTATTTTATTTTCGGGTATGTAACCATAGCGAATTCTCAATTGTTCATAAGTCACAAACAGAATTACGGTGGCTGGTACCAATCGCAAACTCATTGGCAAAAATCCACGAAAAAAGCCTGCAAACCCGAATCGTGTTACAAATCTAAATGCCTGGGCAATAGTAAAATGCGCATTATCCCTTTGCATATAAACTGTCTTGAATATTTCTATAGGATGTACAAGTGGAGCACAAATAAAACCAGCTGTTATCGAGCTTAAAAGATGCAGAAGTTTCGAGTCCTCTTTCATGTTTTGTTGAATCATAATGAAGCGCTTTGCCTAGGAAAATGTTATGGAAATATGATTAGTTGTCTCATATGATGCGATCCGATATAATTTCACCTGATCGTAAACGGCGTTTTGACCAATGGTTAATAAAGCGCCCCTTGCGAAGGCAAATGACGCTCCATGATAAAACCCCAAAAAGCCCTCTTGTCTATAAATTGTTTTGACTGCGTGATAGACATTTCGGTATCTGCAGTAGATTTTATCTTAAGTAATAGTAGCGATTCCCAATTTTAAATAATTTACCTTACCTACGCTGATATTTAGTTGGTAATGCACGATCGGCTTGCATACGCACAAGGCACAAGTCCAAGGGTATACCGACACCACCTGCTAGTAATCCTGCACCTGCTGCCACAAAAATCTTATCGAGAAAGCGTTTTTCATTTATAAAACCCTTCCCCTTTTCGTAAAGATGAAAGCGTAAAGCCGTATGCGTGAGTTGTCGTGCCAATGCCGCTGAATAACCATCATAAAGTGACATAAAACCTATACCATATATATAAATGTATTAATAAAATTTAAGAGTTTAGAGTATTTGTTTAATATAATGCAAATATAATGAACGAACCTTGCTTTCGTATTGCTAGTTTAAATAACTGTACCATGGATATATTTTGTTTAAGAATTTGCATACGTGTTTCTATTAGATCGAGGGGAAAAACTACCATTGACGTTAGAGAGCCAGCTACGCCACCGCACCACCATCTTGGTCGTTTTCTAAAGAAAAGATGTTTGTTACAAATTTGGCAAATATTATTAATTCTTAGGTCCCATCAAATATTTCTGTATATTGTATCTACTACCTTTGATCCTCGATCGTTTTAACATTGACCATAAAAAATGTGACAATTTTTAGTTAGGTTTTGGAGCGCAGCGCTAGATAAGGGAATAAAACATTATTACGGTTATTAACCAAGGATATTAATTCAGAAATTTCCAACATCTCTTACAATACATTAAATGGAATAAAAAATTTCAGCTACTTTGATTAAAAATTTTGAAAATAATAATATTGATTGATTGTAAAATAAACGCTAGCAAAAATTTTACACAAATCAAATTACAATAAAAAAAATAAAATTATGATTGCACTAGTGAACCTGGCATCCTTTGCTACGCTCCCGGCATGATGTTAGTGTGTGATGCTGTTCTCTTTTTGTCCACCAATTTCTCGACAACAGCAAGTCCAATTTGTATGAAATAAAGTTCATGCTGTGCTCCAAAAAAAGCTTCTTGTGTTTCAGTAATTTGATTTTGAATCGAATGAGTGGCTTTAAATTGATACTTGCACAAAACAAGTAAATTGAAAAAGTCTATGATTTTATTATATGAGTAGATCTAAGAACTCTGCGCTTGGACAGTACAATATTATTCAGAAGCTTTTAAGGTCTTCGTAGACTTTTTTGGATTACTAAGCTGATGTTATGTTGGACAGACTGCTCGTTAAAGCGTAAGTTCAAGAAGCTTTACTATACCGCAGCATCGCTTTCAGGAAACTCACACCTAATATGGCCTCTTAACACGAGAAGGTAGCAATCCAGCAAGGGGGAAACAATTTTTTAATATCCTCTTTATTCAAGTTTCTCTTTTTTTACCGTAGATCAATTATGTATAGTTAAAACCAGAAAGAAGGCTATCATTGGCTATGCCAAAGATGTAATACTCTTCACGCTCCTACGAGTTGCATCCAACCTTCCTTTCTTAGCATCACGTCAGTTTGAGTGGCAATTTTATTGTACTTTTATTCTTTTAAAGTTTCTCATTTATTTTGGGTTTGTATGGGAGGTAGCCCTCCTGGTAACCCTTGGTTCATGAAATTTAAATGGTTGATGAATATGGATCAGAAACTTATAGTGTCCAAATTTTGTATGGGAGGTACCCCTCCTGGTAACCCTAGGATCATAAAATTCATGGTCGATGAATATCGATCAGAAACTTATAGTATCCAAATTTCAGTTCGATACGTAAAAAAACAAAAAACTTTTTCTTTCAAGAACATTACCTTAAAGGGGTGGTTTGTATGGGAGGTACCCCCCCTAGTGGTCCGATTCGGCTGATTCCGACAAACGTGCAGCGTATGGTAAAAAGAAACCTATGTGCAAAATTTCAGCTCTCTAGCTCAAAAACTGAGGGACTAGTTTGCATACATACAGACAGACAGACGGACAGATGGACATGGATAAATCAACTCGTCTCATCGAGCTGATCACAAATATATATACATTATGTGGTCTGCGATGTCTCCTTCAGTGTGTTACAAACTTCATGACAAACTTATAATACTATTCACCCCCGTGAAGAGTATAATGAAGTGTATCTATGCCATCCAATTTTATGACATTAGTTCTTCCCTTTACCTTTTAAACGCTTCTTAAGCACATCATTTTAAGAAGGATTAATACATATATTACTTTGATCGGAAAGTAATTTCGTTTTTTTTTTTTTTTGATTTCTATTTCATCTTTCATAGCCAATTGAATTATATATTGTCCATTTTCTGATCCAGTACATTTTGCCATCTTTCTGGTAGTAGCATGATTCCGAAGTGTCGCCGCTTCAGCCTTCTTATAGGCACTGCATTAGCCAGGGGTCTGGCTGGTCGCTCATTATCTTGGTGGAACACTACACCTTTTCTATAGATCAATTCTGGCCTTTTCTGTTTAAGTGAATGAATCAATTTGTCCATCTGATGACAGTTCACTTCATCGTTGTATTGTTCGGTAGAAGCACAAAAAACATCATCATCATTAGCATCATCTTTTTTTTATGAAAACCGGCTTTCGAAATGCTCTTGAGTTAGTTCATCTTTTTTACTCTATGATCTCTTGCGTTTAACATTGTTGTAGCAAATCGCAAATGTCAACGTGACGGCATGGGGATCCCTAGCTTTGAGTTAAAAAAACATAAGCGTTTAAAATGATCATGAACAGTAAAATTCGATAAACTTAATCTCAGCGATCTCACGAGTTGTATTTGACGGTATCCATCAATAAATCCCTTCATTTTGTCTTCATCAGCTTTAACTGGTATTCCGGAACGTGGTGAATTTTCAATATCAAAATTACCGGATAGAAATTTTGCAAAGCAGTTTTGGCACTGGCGTACTGCCAACACATCATCTTCTCATCCTCAAATGCCATTTTTACCTTTTCGATAGTAAAAAAGTACATAATAATAAGTAGTAGTTTAATATGATGTATGTAATATCTTGTGAGTTTTTCAAATTTTGAAAATAGACAAGTATCTTTATCATTAGTTGGATCAATTAGATGTTGAGTTTGATATCATTGATTTAAACAATGAACCTATATTTTGAAAGGTTAAAACACTATTCAAACTAGGGCTAGAACTGCAACGACTGGGTGCTTATAATAAATAAAAGCCTTGAACAAGAATTTTGTAACAAGATTTGTTTTATAAAAAACCACTTGTTATTATAGTTACTTCTGATTACAAATAGATATTTATATGAGATTAGGAATTATCTTAAGTACGACAAGCAAGAATGAACATGGGAATTTTGTTTGATCATAGACTTAAAAGTTCAATTACTGTATTTATATTACAGTTGATTGAGCTAAACACTATTAGGTCAACTTAATTAGAGGAAATTTCCGATTTCTTGCATCTTGGAATATACTCACTTATGTAGTTACAACAATATATTACTTGTATTCAAACTGTGGTCAATTCAAATTGATTTAATTCTATCATCAAAGCTCCAATGGGACGCATACAAACAATTGGATTTTTCTGTAGTTGGACTCATACATACTGTGTATCAAAAAAGTATTGGCACAGACAAAAAATTTGGAAAAATGCATCTGAAAATGTCTCATTCTACCAAGTTTAGAAAAAAATTTTGATGCAGTTTTAATCATTGCTTTATTGCCTTTCCAATGAAACAAAAAATGTCCCGTTATGTTTCACACAACAGGATTTATAAAGAAAAATAAGAGAAAAGTCACGAAAAGACGCCGAAAAAGTTTAGGCACACTTGTGCAAAATAGACATTTTTATTATTTTTTTTTATATTTAATACTTTGTATTGCCACCTTTTTCCTTGATAACGGCTTTTAGTCGCCTAGCCATACTTCTTACTAGCCTTGACGTCTCCTCGGCAGTTACTTTCGCCCATTCCGTGCGTAGGGCATCTTTCAGAGAATCCTTTGATGTAATGCTGTGATGTCTAATTCTACCCTCAAGCAAATGCCAAATATGCTCTATAGGATTAAGATCCGGTGATTGTGGAGGTGTTTTAAGTTGTTTGCAGTGGTATATAAGCCACTCTTGGACAAGATACGATGAAGGCCAGGTGTGCCTAAACTTTTTCGGCGTCTTTTCGTGACTTTTCTCTTATTTTTCTTTATAAATCCTGTTGTGTGAAACATAACGGGACATTTTTTGTTTCATTGGAAAGGCAATAAAGCAATGATTAAAACTGCATCAAAATTTTTTTCTAAACTTGGTAGAATGAGACATTTTCAGATGCATTTTTCCAAATTTTTTGTCTGTGCCAATACTTTTTTGATACACAGTATGTATGTATACAATCAATTCAGATAAGATGCATACAATGCAGCAGGTCAAATGTGGGTATGAGAAGCATTTAATAACGCAAATCAATGATCATATTATGGATATACTCGTACTACTATATCCCACTATAACAGATATACTTGTATTCTATATAGTGTATGTGCATAATTACATTCAACTAAATTATTTTAATAGCAATAATAGCAAACAAAGTGCAACCTCAAGTGATGATAAAGAATATGTATGTATATATTGTATTAGGTAGAACAAATAGAGTGGTATGGTGAAGTTGTAGATATCTGCCTTTACTAAACCAACAACAGTATTATGTAAATGAATATATACACGTACATAAACATACATATGTATGTATGTATGTACACATATCCAGACCCTCACTCACTCAATGGGAATCTTGCCGCATTTGAATGGGCTTAGAAGCAGCTTGCGGCGCTTTTGTGAACAGTAACAATGCTTACATTATGTTCGCCAATGGCCAGAAGAGCAAACACAAACTGAAAACAATATTATAGCAAAGATATATTTCATATGATTGTGCACAACTTTGAAATATCCTATCTGTGGCCATTTGTAGTGTGAAATTGATTAACGTACATAAGAAGATCGCTGGGAGTTACTAATATTTTTTATAAAGTACTAGATTATATGCAAAATTCAATATAAGTATACTTATTAAATTTAAAGGTTCTTGGAGTTTGTTTTCGAGAAATGAAATATTGAAATATGGGTTTTACATTTCAGTGACAAAAGTTCATCAAAAATCTTTTACCAAGAATGTGTTAATTTTTCATCTACATAGATAAGATCGTATCAAATGAGCTCTTCATTCTTCTCCTTCTACATATTTTGTCTCTTACTTTTCTTTTGTACTGTTTTTTTGTTTTGGAACGCATTTTAATTTAGTTTCATTGAAGCTAATTATTCTTATTTTGCCAAGTTAGAAATTCAATTTCAACAGCAGCGACAAGTATAGTGAACACATACATGTATATCTGTGTACATACATGTTTTATCTGTATGTATGTACTCCAGAATTTGTACACGACAAAAATAACAATAACAAACCAACAAGTTGAAGACAACTAAACTTAACTAAACATACTCGTACTTTACCCTTAGCTGGACTGAAATTGGAGCTAGAAATTCTGCCTTACTGCAGCTTGGCAGCTTTCTTTATGGATGTGTACGCGCTTGAACAACATTAGCACTTACGTTTACGTTTACAGACTATTACGTGACGTAACGTAATCATTTACAATATGTGCGCAATTATTTGTATATATGCGTGTGCATTTGTGTGTAGAGACAATAACAATTTCGTAGTAGTTAAAACGATAAACGTGATACCCATTTATTTCGAAGTCGAGGAAGTAGCTGTGGATCTACAAATATTTACTCCACCGCCAAAATCATGAATAGTATCACATTGTTTAAGAAATTTCAAGTTTTCTGCTTATGCACTGAATATCGTTTAACCATATAGTACATATGGTAAATTGGTGTTTCTATAAGATATCTATTTATTCTAAGAATTCTAAGATCTTCAATAAGTATTACATAACAATGCAAAGTTTTCTTTCGGAATATTTGCTATCAGTTCAAAGCGCATAGACGCGCACATAATCAACCAACAAATCAGGATTAAGCCACGTCGATAACCAGTCCTCTTGATGATCTAAGAAATTAAATTCAGCTTTGGGATCTTTGTTTATCCAAGGCTTCGTATGATTGCCTGAGCGCAAATTATTGGGATAGTCTCCAAAACCACCAACAGATAAGCCAAGTGTTAAATAAAACTGAGAATAATAAAAATATTGTATATGATATTTTCAATGCCGAGTTGCGTGTCAAATAGCTAACTCAGAATATACTTACCGACTGATCAAACGGTGCCATATAACCGCCACGTTTCCAGGCATTCAACAACAACGTATCATTTGCTGAAACGCCTGAAAAACCGCCTGGAATTTGTCCATATGTTTGGTTATCGACCTGAAGCACCAAATGTTCCGGTGTCCAAGTGAGCGAATAAATATGAAAATCATTTCCGAAGTGGACATTTCGTCGTGTGCTCGCCATAAACTCATCACGTCTGCCTGCATCTAAAAAAAGTGTTGCTCCTCCATATAAAATGTGACCATCAATATTCTTTCCATTTAAAAGGTCTAGGTTTTCATTGCCGCGTGCAAAGGCGACACGTAACTGACCCGATTGAAAGCCCGTTTGACCATAATACTCAGTCAAAGGTTCCAGCAAAAGCACTGTAAATGATCAATAAGCATGAAGTTTATTGACTAGTACAAACACTTTCTTACATGGATTCAGCCAATCTCCTTGTGGTAGCTTGGCTCGTATCTCAACACGTCCATACATAAAGCTAAAGGAATCTCGAGTGGTAATGCGTGGTGCTACTACCGGTGGCAATATACGTTGACCACCACTTATTAGGTGACATTCCTTTTTAAGGTCATGTTTGCCTGTGCACCTGAAATTTATTAAATTTTAATATTGAACAAGAGGGTAAGTATATTTTTTCACACTAACCTCATGCCTAAGTCCAAGCGTCCACTACGCACATCTATATCTGGTTTATATGTGGACCATTGTATCGGTTTAATTTCCAACAGTCCCTTCTTTATCTGTACTTCGCCATCATAGAGCATAAACTCTGCATCGCCTGTATCGAGTGCCGCACGAACTTCATGCATCCATTTGCTTGCATTGAACGTATCGAAATTATCCTCAAATATGAGTTCCCTACTACAAACGCTTCGATTTGGTACTTGAGTTACCGTTTGCTCACAGTGTTTCGTTGCCATTGTCGGTGCGGCTCTTTGAGTTGTTGTAGGTTGTGTTTGCGTTTGCCAAGCGGTATTACTAACAGTGGTGGACGGAACTTTTGAACTGTCGGAGTTGTCATTTTTAATACCATCATCATGATCTTCTTGGCCTCGACTACGTAATGTATCCAAAGAATAAACACGAATAGGTCCCACTCTCTCATGATAAACAGCAAGGTTGTGCATTACTTTTATCCAAATATAGATGGTGTCGTTCGGAGTAAGTTTCAGCGGAAATTCCGCTGTCCAACGTCTGTTTACAGACAATAAAATTGGAAGCATTCGTTTTATACACTTATTTTTAACAGTAAACACGACGAGGGTTATACCGGGCTCATCTGCAAACAAAACATTTGTAAAATCATCTTGGCTATATTTTAACTCAAAACAACCACAAATAAAAGCACTCGACTACACAAACCACTTGTATTTTACTGCTAATCATTTGAGTTGACTGACACACACTTATTATTTTGGAAATCAGTGGCAGGGAAACCTGAGACCTAAGACCTAAATACGAACCTGGTATAGATAAGCTAAAGGAATTCTCTAGTATATTTATTTGAGGATCCGGTATTTTATAGGATGCAATGAATCCCAGTAGCATTGATAATATGAACAAGACTTTAAAAAAAATCATTATTATCCTGTTTTTCTGTCTTTACCGACGAACGTCGCTCACGAATGTCAAGATCAAACTGTTTACTTCCTGCTGGAACAAACAAATTATATAATAAAGCAACTTTATATAATCACATATTGTTATTGATAACCTCTTACCATCTTTCGGGTAAAAATATAATCTCGTCTTTGTAGAAATTCTGAGGCTTTTGATAAAAAAAAAACTGGCGAAACTGGTCTAGGGGATTCATTCGGTCTCAGGTGTCATTGACACTGATTTCCATAATAAGTAAGTGTGGTCAGTCAACTCAAATGATAAGCAGTAAAATTCAGATTCCAGGCAATTTTACAAGTATTTCATCAAATGTTGAGCTCTTTCTTTCTTGAATAAGACCATTTTACATTAATCGGTTCACAACCGTATGAAGTACCATCAGTAAGATTAAAAGTATTTGACAATGAGTAAATGGGTAAAGTATCCGCCATTATACCTGGATTTTTTCTTTTTCGGATTCTCAAGTTCCAGGTATAATGGCAGATTCATTACCCACCAAAAACATATGTAGTATATTTTAATAAAATAAGGCCAGAAACGCACTTTTTAAACGACAACGCCATCCGAATCCCAAGCAAGATGATGACCTAAAGCATATTCCGCGTTAAACCAAGATTTAACTGTCATAGTCACCACATCAGGTGTAGGAGTGGCCGTATCAAATCCCGCATCTCAATCCGAGCGAAAATCTGGGTCATTGGAAAAGGGAAACGTCCATTATGGAAGATTAACTTTAGGGAAGACAGCAGCATGTATAGAAAAATATTCCTAGTGCCTAGTGTTCACAAATGGGTGGAAAATTTGCCTGATAATCAGGGGTATCATAGAAATCGGTAAGAATTGAAATTGAGTCGATTTCAAAGCCTAAAAATATGCAACGTGCATAATAGAGTAAATGCAGGTAGCCCTGGTTTTTATTTTCATACTCTTCACAAGAGTGAATAGTATTATAAGTTTGTCATGAAGTTTGTAACACACAGAAGGAGACATCGCAGACCACATAAAGTATATATATTTGTGATCAGCTCGATGAGACGAGTTGATTTAGCCATGTCCGTGTGTCCATCTGTTCTCAAAACTAGTCCCACAGTTTTTGAGCTAGAGAGCTGAAATTTTGTACATAGGTGCTGAACATTTGTCGGAATCAGCCGAATCGGACCACTAGGGGGGGTACCTCCCATAAAAAATCCATTTTAAATTAATGTTCTTATTAGAAAAAGTTTTTTGTATTTTGACTTATGGAATTGAAATTTGGACACTATAAGTTTCTGTTCCGTATCCATCAGCCATGTAAATTTCATGATCCAGCAAGGGGTACCTCTCATACAAACTCACATTAAATAAAAAACTTATAAAGATTATAAGAACAATAAAAATACAATGCAACTCAAACTGTGTTCTTCGTTGATACTCAAAATGAGTTCTTTGTTGATACTCAAACTGTAACAGAAAGAATATGGTGATGCTAAGAAAGGAAGGTTGGATGCAACCCGCAAGAGCTGAAGAGTATTACATCTTTGGCACAGCCAATGATAGCCTTCTTTCTGGTTTCTTATGTGTTCCATCTCAGTTTTCGTTAGAAATCTTTTACTTATGATCTAAGGGATGCCTGGTATTTTTTTCATAATTTTCAATTGTGTCGTTTGCCTCCCATAAACCATAATGAGTCAAAGTCACGATCATTTACTCATTTTTGCAAGCAAGTGAAGTGGTGATGTGATATTTGAAGGAAACCGTGAAGATAATCAGTTCAACTCAAATGTTTGGACCCATTAAAAATAATCGCGTATACAAGCTCAACACTTCGAGTTTGTTAGCTTATAAAAATGGCATAAGATCGTTAGTTGAGTTTGTCATACTTGAAACTAAACTCATTCTTTAGTATTATCATTAATAATTAAAATAAATAAGTAATATGTGTCAAAATAATACAATACTGACAATAACATGTTGGACAAACTGTTATAGTGCAAACGGTGATACAATAGTTAAGTGTGTGTGAATATTTCTTATCAGTTTTCTTAATAGAAAGAATAATGACAATAGCATAATTAACAAAAACACACCAACAATCTTCACATCGCCAGTCACATTATCAACGAATAATCATTTGCAATTTTTTGAATACTTATAATGTTAGTGCATTTCTTTAATTGAACAAATTTGTGTAATTCATTACTTACAATCCTCCTCGTTTATTAAATTTGTACTGATATATGTGAAAATGTATAAAGTGCTTTGTGTGTATAATTTTAATACTTGTTTTTTGTTTATTGATACCAAAACTTGTGACATTAACCTTTCTTTATGGATGTGTACGCGCTTGAACAACATTAGCACTTACGTTTACGTTTACAGACTATTACGTGACGTAACGTAATCATTTACAATATGTGCGCAATTATTTGTATATATGCGTGTGCATTTGTGTGTAGAGACAATAACAATTTCGTAGTAGTTAAAACGATAAACGTGATACCCATTTATTTCGAAGTCGAGGAAGTAGCTGTGGGTCTACAAATATTTACTCCACCGCCAAAATCATGAATAGTATCACATTGTTTAAGAAATTTCATGTTTTCTGCTTATGCACTGAATATCGTTTAACCATATAGTACATATGGTAAATTGGTGTTTCTATAAGATATCTATTTATTCTAAGAATTCTAAGATCTTCAATAAGTATTACATAACAATGCAAAGTTTTCTTTCGGAATATTTGCTATCAGTTCAAAGCGCATAGACGCGCACATAATCAACCAACAAATCAGGATTAAGCCACGTCGATAACCAGTCCTCTTGATGATCTAAGAAATTAAATTCAGCTTTGGGATCTTTGTTTATCCAAGGCTTCGTATGATTGCCTGAGCGCAAATTATTGGGATAGTCTCCAAAACCACCAACAGATAAGCCAAGTGTTAAATAAAACTGAGAATAATAAAAATATTGTATATGATATTTTCAATGCCGAGTTGCGTGTCAAATAGCTAACTCAGAATATACTTACCGACTGATCAAACGGTGCCATATAACCGCCACGTTTCCAGGCATTCAACAACAACGTATCATTTGCTGAAACGCCTGAAAAACCGCCTGGAATTTGTCCATATGTTTGGTTATCGACCTGAAGCACCAAATGTTCCGGTGTCCAAGTGAGCGAATAAATATGAAAATCATTTCCGAAGTGGACATTTCGTCGTGTGCTCGCCATAAACTCATCACGTCTGCCTGCATCTAAAAAAAGTGTTGCTCCTCCATATAAAATGTGACCATCAATATTCTTTCCATTTAAAAGGTCTAGGTTTTCATTGCCGCGTGCAAAGGCGACACGTAACTGACCCGATTGAAAGCCCGTTTGACCATAATACTCAGTCAAAGGTTCCAGCAAAAGCACTGTAAATGATCAATAAGCATGAAGTTTATTGACTAGTACAAACACTTTCTTACATGGATTCAGCCAATCTCCTTGTGGTAGCTTGGCTCGTATCTCAACACGTCCATACATAAAGCTAAAGGAATCTCGAGTGGTAATGCGTGGTGCTACTACCGGTGGCAATATACGTTGACCACCACTTATTAGGTGACATTCCTTTTTAAGGTCATGTTTGCCTGTGCACCTGAAATTTATTAAATTTTAATATTGAACAAGAGGGTAAGTATATTTTTTCACACTAACCTCATGCCTAAGTCCAAGCGTCCACTACGCACATCTATATCTGGTTTATATGTGGACCATTGTATCGGTTTAATTTCCAACAGTCCCTTCTTTATCTGTACTTCGCCATCATAGAGCATAAACTCTGCATCGCCTGTATCGAGTGCCGCACGAACTTCATGCATCCATTTGCTTGCATTGAACGTATCGAAATTATCTTCAAATATGAGTTCCCTACTACAAACGCTTCGATTTGGTACTTGAGTTACCGTTTGCTCACAGTGTTTCGTTGCCATTGTCGGTGCGGCTCTTTGAGTTGTTGTAGGTTGTGTTTGCGTTTGCCAAGCGGTATTACTAACAGTGGTGGACGGAACTTTTGAACTGTCGGAGTTGTCATTTTTAATACCATCATCATGATCTTCTTGGCCTCGACTACGTAATGTATCCAAAGGATAAACACGAATAGGTCCCACTCTCTCATGATAAAAAGCAAGGTTGTGCATTACTTTTATCCAAATATAGATGGTGTCGTCCGGAGTAAGTTTCAGCGGAAATTCCGCTGTCCAACGTCTGTTTACAGACAATAAAATTGGAAGCATTCGTGTTATATAATTAAATTTAACAGTAAACACGACGAGGGTTATACCGGGCTCATCTGCAAACAAAACATTTGTAAAATCATCTTGGCTATATTTTAACTCAAAACAACCACAAATAAAAGCACTCGACTACACAAACCACTTGTATTTTACTGCTAATCATTTGAGTTGACTGACACACACTTATTATTTTGGAAATCAGTGGCAGGGAAACCTGAGACCTAAGACCTAAATACGAACCTGGTATAGATATGCTAAAGGAATTCTCTAGTATATTTATTTGAGGATCCGGTATTTTATAGGATGCAATGAATCCCAGTAGCATTGATAATATGAACAAGACTTTAAAAAAATTCATTATTATCCTGTTTTTCTGTCTTTACCGACGAACGTCGCTCACGAATGTCAAGATCAAACTGTTTACTTCCTGCTGGAACAAACAAATTATATAATAAAGCAACTTTTTATAATCACATATTGTTATTGATAACCTCTTACCATCTTTCGGGTAAAAATATAATCTCGTCTTTGTAGAAATTCTGAGGCTTTTGATAAAAAAAAACTGGCGAAACTGGTCTAGGGGATTCATTCGGTCTCAGATGTCATTGACACTCATTTCCATAATAAGTAAGTGTGGTCAGTCAACTCAAATGATAAGCAGTAAAATTCAGATTCCAGGCAATTTTACAAGTATTTCATCAAATGTTGAGCTCTTTCTTTCTTGAATAAGACCATTTTACATTAATCGGTTCAGAACCATATGAAGTACCATCAGTAAGATTAAAAGTATTTGACAATGAGTAAATGGGTAAAGTATCCGCCATTATACCTGGATTTTTTCTTTTTTCTTTTTCGGATTCTCAAGTTCCAGGTATAATGGCAGATTCATTACTCGCCAAAAACATATGTAGTATATTTTAACAAAATAAGGCCAGAAACGCACTTTTTAAACGACAACGCCATCCGAATCCCAAGCAAGATGATGACCTAAAGCATATTCCGCGTTAAACCAAGATTTAACTGTCATAGTCACCACATCAGGTGTAGGAGTGGCCGTATCAAATCCCGCATCTCAATCCGAGCGAAAATCTGGGTCATTGGAAAAGGGGAACGCCCATTATGGAAGATTAACTTTAGGGAAGACAGCAGCATGTATAGAAAAATATTCCTAGTGCCTAGTGTTCACAAATGGGTAGAAAATTTGCCTGATAATCAGGGGTGTCATAGAAATCGGTAAGAATTGAAATTGAGGCGATTTCAAAGTCTAAAAATATGCAACGTGCATATCAGAGTAAATGCAGTAGCCCTGGTTTTCATTTTTATACTCTTCACGGGAGTGAATAGTATTATAAGTTTGTCATGAAGTTTGTAAAACACAAAAGGAGACATCGCAGACCACATAAAGTATATATATTTGTGATCAGCTCGATGAGACGAGTTGATTTAGCCATGTCCGTGTGTCCATCTGTTCTCAAAACTAGTCCCACAGTTTTTGAGCTAGAGAGCTGAAATTTTGTACATAGATGCTAAACATTTGTCGGAATCAGCCGAATCGGACCACTAGGGGGGGTACCTCCCATACAAAACCCATTTTAAATTAATGTTCTTATCAGAAAAAGTTTTTTGTATTTTGACTTATGGAATTGAAATTTGGACACTATAAGTTTCTGTTCCGTATCCATCAGCCATGTAAATTTCATGATCCAGCAAGGGGTACCTCTCATACAAACTCACATAAAATAACAAACTTATAAAGATTATAAGAACAATAAAAATACAATGCAACTCAAACTGTGTTCTTCGTTGATACTCAAAATGAGTTCTTTGTTGATACTCAAACTGTAACAGAAAGAATATGGTGATGCTAAGAAAAGAAGGTTGGATGCAACCCGTAAGAGCGTGAAGAGTATTACATCTTTGGCACAGCCAATGATAGCCTTCTTTCTGGTTTCTTATGTGTTCCATCTCAGTTTTCGTTAGAAATCTTTTACTTATGATCTATGGGATGTCTGGTATTTTTTCATAATTTTCAATTGTGTCGTTTGCCTCCCATAAACCATAATGAGTCAAAGTCACGATCATTTACTCATTTTTGCCATCAAGTGAAGTGGTGATGTGATATTTGAAGGAAACCGTGAAGATAATCAGTTCAACTCAAATGTTTGGACCCATTAAAAATAATCGCGTATACAAGCTCAACACTTCGAGTTTGTTAGCTTATAAAAATAGCATAAGATCGTTAGTATTCAGTATTATCATTAATAATTAAAATAAATAAGTAATATGTGTCAAAATAATACAATACTGACAATAACATGTTGGACAAACTGTTATAGTGCAAACGGTGATACAATAGTTAAGTGTGTGTGAATATTTCTTATCAGTTTTCTTAATAGAAAGAATAATGACAATAGCATAATTAACAAAAACACACCAACAATCTTCACATCGCCAGTCACATTATCAGCGAATAATCATAAGAACGAAAACAACGCCAATAACAACAGTAATAATATCAACAGTTTTAATAATATTGTAAAACAACAATACCAGAAATAAAGCAAGGTGTTTCAATGCATTTTTGTATATCAATAAAATACATAATATGTTTGAAGCAGAAATACATAGTATTTGCAATTTTTTGAATACAGGGTGGCTGATGAATCTTGCTACATTAAGAAACTCAAATAACTTTTTTTTTAGAGTATGGAATTCATTTTTATTATTTTCAAGTTGAAGGTCATTAAATTTTATTAAATATAGCTTAATTAGTTTTAAAAAGAATTGAATTTAAATGCCCCCCCTGCTCGTTGACACATGTGCGGCATCTTAGTAAAAAGTTGTTCATTGCTGCTTGGAGAGTTGCGACAGGAATAGCCGCAATTGTTGCCCGAATGGATTGCTTTAGTTCATCCAAATTTGTCGACTTTGTTTTGTAGACTTCTTGTTTGCATAAACCCCACAAGAAAAAGTCAGGTGCAGTAAGATCAGGCGACCTGGGGGGCCACGGAATTCGGAGTTTCTTGAAATAAGTTTATTAGGAAATTTTCGTCGCAGTTCTGTCATAACAGGCTGGGCTATGTGAGGCGTTGCCCCATCCTGTTGAAACCACACAGAGTTGAAAGGAATTCTCTTTCGGCGTAGTTCTGGATAGAAAAATTCAATTCAAAATTCATTTTCAAATAACGGTCTCCAGTAACCGTAACGGTGTGACCATTTTCTTCGAAGAAATAAGGCCCGACAATACAGCGTGAAGAAACTGCACACCACACTGTGACGCGAAGAGGATGCAATTCCGTCTCGTGGAGTATCTGTGGGTTAGAAGTACTCCATATTCGACAATTTTGTTTGTTCACATTGCCGTTTAAATCAAAATGGGCCTCACCAGACACGAAAAGACAGTTTAACATGTTTTGATCTTCTTCCACCATTTGAAGGATCTTCTGGCAAAATTCCAAACGAATCGGCAAGTCTGCTGCATTCAGTTTGTGAAATAAATTTAAATCTTTGTGCATTATTGTTTGCAAAGACTGTCGGCTGACACCAATTTGAGCAGATAAGCTTCTTGTTGAAACCCTTGGATTGTTTTGTATGGCTGCAGCTACAGCGATCGTTTCCTCCGTCCGAACTGAGGGGTTTCGATGATAAGGCCTGTTCCTTGCTCAGCAAAATTATTCACCAGTCTCATTATGGTCAATCTGCTCGGGGGATCGCCGCCAAACATCCGCCTGTACTCTCTCTGAACCAAAACTACGGACTCCAGTGCGTGATAGCGGCGGACTATCCAAATTCTTGTTTCGGTGTCCCAGTTATCCATTTTAATAAATGTTAAAGATCAAACTGCAAAATAAAACAAAAAAGGAGCAGATAACTTAAAAAGAAAAAAAGTTATTCAATTTTTTTTTGGTAGCGGCTTTCATCAGCCACTCTGTACTTATAATGTTAGTGCATTTTTTTAATTGAACAAATTTGTGTAATTCATTACTTACAATCCTCCTCGTTTATTAAATTTGTACTGATATATGTGAAAATCTATGAAGTGCTTTGGGTGTATAATTTTAATACTTGTTTTTTGTTTATTGATACCAAAACTTGTGACATTAACCAAAAGAAAGATAGGTAGAAACATCAAAGCATTCAATCTATATACAATAATAAAATGATAACCAAGTTTTTTAAAAAATATTCTTTAATGAAATCAAATAGATTTTAGTTATGTGAAAAGCTATTTTAATTGGCAAAAATCATTTCACATTTTAGCATTTTGATGCGATTTCTAATCAACTATTCATCTGCAATAGGAATTACACATACATACAAATGTAAGTATCTAAAAGCAATTTACCTATGCACTTTTGTTAAAATTAAGTTATAACATAAAAATGTTACAGGTTCATGTTTTAAACCATATTAATAATATTATCAAACAGATACATCCGAAATATCGAAATATAAATCAATCATACAATCAATGAATCAGTTACTCAACCAACCAACCAATAAATTTCGCATTTCATTTCAATTTGGTTGTAACGCGAATACAATTTTTCATTTACAAGTGAATACTAAAAATGAATGAACACATAAAAAATTGATGCATACAAAAATTACTGTCATAAAATCGGAGAAAAAATGTATGTTTTCATATTGATTACACTGTGATGTATTAACATCTCTTTATGAGGTTGTTGTCTTTAGATACTCTTATGATTGACTTACTCTCTTCCTTTCAACAAAGTCATTTTTAGCAATATTTAAATTGTTGCTATAATTTAACAAAATCACAAAAAGAAAAACAATTAGATTTTTATATACAATATATACACAGTGTGTTCCAAAAGTTTCCGGACTTTTCTTATAAGTAAAGAAAAACACAAAAATCTTCCATTTTACAATAGTTTTATTTATTCAAAGTACATGCCTTCCGAATTGTGACATACGGAATGTTATGATCCTCTTCTAGCTTCCTCAATGATATTTTCGAGTATTAGATGATAGCAGACTTCACATTCCCTTACATACTCACGACCGTCTTTGAACTGTTTATACCAGAATAACCAATCATCACTTTTTATTATTTTGAGCAATTCATACATACGTTTATGTTAAGTTTTTGCTGAGTTTAAAACAGAATTTGAATTTGCATATGCCAACCAAATGATGCTCTCGAATTGCCAGAATGCTCGTAAATGATGCAACTACAAAATTCGGGCAAATACTGAACTTTTGAAATAAACCGTGAAATCGTAAAGTTCAGCAGAAGGTATTTAGTGTGACTTGATGCTTACCTCAATAATCTTTCAGTAGCCATACGTCTACAAGACTTCAAAGAGTTTAACTGCAGACTCTAAAGGAGTCACTCGTTAGATCTAGAACAATTCAGATTCACCAAATCGTAGGAAGTTAATAGAATAGTTAGAAAACGTACTTAAATAAAAATGTTTATGAATGCTTTGATGAGACTTCATGTGGCTTTTAGTGATTCCGTTATTAAGAACTGGTAAGCCAGAATCTTCAAATCTAATGGCAAAAGTCTGATATGTACTTAGTATTTGTAAGAAAAATATTGGATAATAAGGGTTTTTTTTCGTAACAAAAAAAGAATGAATACATCATTCAAAATAATGTCAATTGCTAGTAACGATTTGTTCCATTAAAATTAGTGGACAATCCAATAAATCCATTCACATGTTAAGTTATAGGTTTCCCCATTTTGAATAGGCTTAGAGTTTGTTAATATAATTTTTGTGTCTTTGAAAGCTACTTTCAATACATAAAGATGTTAGAACATGTAAAATGCAATATGAAAACAAAATCAAAAGCTTTATAAAGTATTACTGTACATATTTGTTGTTGTTGCCATTTTACGAGTTTCGGTAGAAAATTTCTTCATTTCATCATTCATGTATTCATGTACTATATACTAGTTGGAGTACTACAAATAATATTCATATTTCGGAAAATATTGTAGAAAAGAATAAATAAAACCAAATACTTTTGAAGAAAAGTATAAAAGCGTTCTTAACTTCATTCGTATTGACGACTTTAATAATACAATGTGATGGCTTTCTTCTTAGATACTAGTATAAACAACTACATATACACATCATATACTTACTATTGTATTCTAGTGCACACTATATTGTATTCTATATACATATGTATATGCTATGCTCTCTTTTTACAAATTTATATTATTAGAAAAGTTTTTTGAAAGTGCCGCAAGCGACTTAAAGAAGCATTTTGCGGCTCTTGTAAAGTCTTGAAGGCGAATGACTTAAACGACAATCGCTTTTGCACTATGCTACCAATAGGATGTTGCAGAGAGCAACTTTTACTTATACCATAGTAGAGTGGGTAGAGTATCTGAGCAGAGTTTTAGGAGGTCACAAGGCTGTGCTGCTTTATAGCGTATTGTCGCGACGACAGGCTTCTCTGTTATATCGTATGTATGTGTATGTAGTTTCTTCTTCCCAAAATTCTAACCACATGTAATGTTGCTGGTGGCATGGTAAAAACTTTTAGTTTTTTTCATTGATGCTTTAGCTTTAAGCAGAATATTTCCTTAAGATACTGTTCTTGTTCTTGTTGTCTTTCTTATTGTTACTATGCGCAACACCACCATTTACAGTAACAACAACAAAAAAAGAACAGTGTAGATCCAATCTATAAAAGCACATGAACTGCAAACTATGAAAATTGCTTAGGCGTATAATTTTACTTTTAATAGAAAAAGGATAAGTGGTTTCAAGGAAACAAAAAAATAATATAAAAAGAATCTTATGGATGCACTATAAATTTTCTAAAAATAAACGTTTGGTTGCATTTATTTACTTTTACTATCATACTACATACATATTTAGTTAGTTAACCAGGGTTGTAGATAAAGGAATATTAGAATCGTTGAACACCCATATATTTTAATTTATTTTCAAACCTAGGCTATAGACATAATTGCTTGTAATATTGTGTATATTCTAAAGTGCTAGTGTTAATTTAATTCCTTTAAAGCAACAATTTTTATTAGCAAATTAGAGCAAAAGCTAACATTTAAACACATTTCCTACATTTTTTCGATTAATGACTTTTTTTTACACCTTTCTAGTAGCAATCTATGCATGTATGGAAGGAATTATTTGTTGTTTTCGCATAAAAACATATCTCTTTTTCGGAAGGCTTAATTAATTCAATGATAGATTCCACACAAGAAATGTGACTTGAGTTATTCAAATTCTGTACTTGGAAAAATAAAGAAATTGTTCTCATTTCAGCTTTAAATTATCTTGATTTAAGGTGTCCCAAGATCAAAACACATCTTCTGTGCAGTAATGCATCAAGAGAATTTATGGTGAAACCTATGCTCGTATATAAATCCTTAAATCCTTGTGCATTTAAAGGTGTAGATAAGAGAACATAACCGGTATACTGGAAAGCAAATACAAAAGTTAGGGTATCTGCAGAAACATTAAGAGACTGGTTCTTTAATTGTTTCGTACAGAAAGTTGAAAAATATTTTAAAAATAAAAATTTTGACTTTAATGCGCTTTTGCTATTGGATAATGCTCCGTGGTCATCCACAAGATTTAAACCATCCTAATGTAAAGGTAAAATTTCTTCCACCTGATACAACATCACGCAATGTATCAGAGATTTATACTTTCAAGACGTACTATTTTAGATTTTTTTTACGATTTTGGACATAACCGATTTTTTAGAATCTGTTTTTCTATATACAAAAAAAAGCTGATCATCTTTGAAAAATTTTATGAACTAAAGATATCTTCATATACAAAAATATTATATACTAACTGTGCCCACGACTTCGTACGCGTGGTATTCGAAATATGTTGTAATAGCGTGTGTTTTGTTAACTTTTTTTCCTAATTATCAGATGTTTAACGTTGGCGCGCAGCAAAAGAGGAAAACATTCGGAAATCAGCCAAAAAGTCGGCAAGAATTAAAAATATGAATATTTTTTGATTTAGTAAGTCGATTTTGATAAAATAAACGCTAAATGTTACACGAAGCTTTCTACAATACACCAGTTAAAACCGTATCTGAGATTAGCGTGCTCAGACAGGAAAATGTTTACGATTTTATATATATATAGATTGTACTAAACAAGAAAACAAAAAATTGAAATAAATGTTTGGAACAAAGTGTTTAAGAAATTTAAGCAGATTTCTCATAATGTGGAAGAAGTCTCTCCCATTAAAGTATATTCAATCTCCGTCACTGTTAGGACGTATGCAAAATTGAGTGTGGCATCACTCATCACCATGACACTTTCTAACACCTTTTCGTCTTTTGAGTCTCAGAAGTGTTTTTGGTGGATCGTATATCTTATCGACACCACAACAAATAGAATAGACAAACCTATTGCAGTATGTGTGGTGGGAAGGTGAAAAGATAATATGGTATAAAGGAATGAATGCGAGAGTATGGTGTGTTAGTTGTTAGTGGCTGCTATAAAAATTGCATTTTATGATAATGCATCCTGGCAGTTGGCCAAACAAACTTTGGCAAAACTTTTTAGTTGTTGTTTGTAATTGTTACGTAGTTTGTGTGCAATGTATAGCATGTGAGTACATATGCATGTGTATATGTGAGTGTGTTTGCAACATGTTGTCGAAGAACTTTTCGGACAACCTGCGAACAATTTTCATAATAAAAGATGCCAAAAAGATTGATAATGCGGGCAACATCACCAACTGGCCGCACAATAACAATAACAACAACAAACAAAACTAACAAAAACCGCAGGGAAAACGAAGAAGTTGTTAAAAAAATAAATAAAGTGAGAAAAGTACCATACAATAAAAAAAAGAAAAAAATAAAACAGACAAAAAGGAAAAAGGAAAAGAAGGAAGAAAAAGTCTATTTAAGAAAGAAAAGCACACAAAAAAAAATCTCAAAAAGGCGAAACTTGTTAGTCAACTTACATCCGATTCTGACGTTGCAACAACAACAACAACAATAGTAACAACAACAAAAATTATGATAAAACCAACAACAGCAACAATAACAACAACTGACAACTATAGTAGCAACAGCGCTAAGTAAACTAACATGGGCAAGAACTGTTGCAGTTAAAAGCAAAAGCAAATTGTTTGTTTGCCAACTTATATACATATACAAATAAGTTAGTATCTCTCTGTGAATGAGTGTATGTGTGTGTGTGTGTGTGTGTGTGACATATGTGTCTAGTTGTTGTTGTTTGTTATTGTTGGTGTGAGTATCTTATACCATAGAACTTGGCTCCGGTTGCTGTAATAATAACGATGACGATGATAATAATAACAGCCTAAAACTTCTTGTTATTCTTGTTGTCATTGTTGTTGTTTTTGTTGCTTTAGGCCTTATGGTAATAAACATACATAAAACAAGAGAAGAAGCTAAATAAATACTCACACACACACACACACACACACACACACACACACACACACACCATCACATACTATGTATGTACAATATATGCACTTCTATCTTTTCAAACTAACACAGCTGCTTCTCATTTGACTTCAACACTTGACCCATTAAATGACATTTCAAGTTAGAGAACAACATGGCGTATGAGCAATGAGCAAATATTAGATTTAGATTGTTAATCTTAAACAAACTCAAATAAGTTTTTCCTTCCATTTCAAAATATTTTCCAAATTATGATAGATGAGCTGATAGTATGTATGATTTCACCTGATCTTAATTTAATAAAGTACAGAATATTTTGATTTTAGAATTTCACATTGGATAAGTTGTTAAATTCTAAGATTTAATATCTTTAAACAATGATTTAAACGGTCCATTAGTGATTTATTTTGTTAAATTTTTTTTTAAAGATTTTCATGTTATTATTTCATTATTTTCTGTAGCTCATAACTATGCATATTTTTCTTAACCGCTTTTTGGTATTTAATCTTCATGATAATTGTCTAATGTCCTAATTTGTAAAACTTTTGCGACCTTTTGAACTTCTCTGACTGCAACCAAAAACTTAATAGGAACCATTAAAAACTTTTGCCGCACACCTCAATTTAAAGTTCATTAGGCAAAGAGACACATTGAACGAGGCAAGGCAAGGCAAGGCTGAGGTTCATGCTTTTCATTATTATTAATAGAAATGGCATCAACATCTTGCAACAGAGGCAGCAGCAGCAGCAGCAATAGACGCCGCACCCTTGATTAGCATCTTGGCTTGATGGCAGGCAATGCGTTTGGCATCTTAGACTTACTTGGACTATTTTGACTTGTCATTTGCGACTTGGGCATAGCCCAGATTTGCCCACTTTGTTCCATTGCCTGTTGGCTTTATACTCGTAATACGATAAATTGCAATATCCTTTAGTTAGTTACATACCCAACTAAGTAATAACTTATGAAAGTTTTGTCTTATCTTATAAAGTTGAAACGGAAAACCAGACCTTGGTAACACTTTAATTTAGGCATCCTTAATCAGTTAAATAGGCACATCTGGTGTACAAAGCATCTTATACTAAAGTATTCTATATTTATAAATCCAACATGTGTGTATGACTTCGTTATTTTTTTAATTGGAATCTTGTGCATTTAATGTTTTTAAGGTTTATGTCCATTTAGTAAAGTTATAATTTTTGCATGCAGCTGTGTCCTCTATTTGGTTTAATGGTAAGTGCATCCTTTCATAGCATATACATACATGTATTAATTGTTGAATAGGATATGCAATGCAGATACTTAATATGAAAAATGTAATTTAAATTCTATTTAAATAATGAAGACTTTAAAGTCAAATGATGTAAAGGAAGCTTATGAATAAACTCATTCAGATGGTTTATTGGTGACATAGCAAAGGGGTATACTTATTATTGATAGAAAATTAAGACAGAACATTTAACTTTGGTTCATTGAAGCTTCATACCTTTTACCGCTTTTAAAATTGATCAAACGATTTTTCAATAACAGTGACAGAAAGTTCAAAAGGTTCGTGGCTACTCCCTTTGAAACCAGAACTAGTTCCAACTATATCCTTTTTTTAAATTCAACTGGTGAATTTAACATGGCGATGTCATTAAAAGGGGTCAATATGTACCGCCTGCATTACCGTTCTCCAGTCGTGTTATCTGTAATTGACTACCGCTTGCATTTCATACGACAAGTGAATTCATTAGACACCAGTAATTTGAAAGAGGGCTGCGGACTTACTATGGAAACTGGAGACTGGTTTGCCTCTGCATAACCTGGGACCAGCCACCAGGTAATAAGAAAAGGGGCTAGTGAATTGCCATCGAAACGGAGACCATTGCCACCAATCATACTGCAGGGAATAGAAAGATGAATGAACATACATGGCTAAATGGATCCTCTTTGTAATGCTTATCATTTTAATACTTTTTTTTTGAGGTTTACTTTGCACGGCATTATGTGTTAGAAGTTTAAAACATTTAAAATGTAAAGCATATGTAATGCAAGTTATATAGTATTGGGTGCATAGAGCATACCGGACCGTGTTGGAACTAACTTTATGTGAAAACTTCATAATTGTAGCACGTACGAGTATTAGAATAAATTTCACTCCATCAAGTGGCAACAACATATATATTCGTTCGACAAATATAGAATGTATGTTTTTGTGTCTACAAAACTCCATTCGCGGGAAGCAATGGTATATGTGTGGGGCTTACTTTGACACAACTGACAAGGAGCGCAAAGAAAGGCCACCAACGTTTGTAGATGCCAAATTGGAGGAAATTTTGAAAGACGACTCGTGCCAAACGCAAGAAAAACTTGCGGCAACGATAGGCGTGACTCAACAAGCCACTTCATTGCGGTTGAAAGACATTTTTATGGTCCAGCGGTGAAACCGGATCGTTGATGCCAAATCCAATCATCCATGGCAGCAAGGTTATGCTTTGGATATGGTGTAATCAGAAGGGAATCGTGTACTACGAGCTTTTAAAAAGTGGTCAGACAATCGACGGGGCTTCCTACAGACAACAATTGATGTGATTAAGCATATGATTGCCGAAAAACGGCCGTAATGGGCAACAAGACATAAGCCATTAATCTTTCACCATGATAATGCTCGTCCGCATATTGCAAACGTGGTTAAAACCTATCTGTATGGTACCGGATCGAAAGTTCTAACCCACCCACCTTCAGACCTTGCAAAATCTGACTACCATTTGTCCGCTGCAGAGCGCACTTACGGGAATACATTTCACTTCAGTTGAAGGTATCAAAAATTGGCTTGATGCTTTTATAACCTCCAAAGACGAACAGATTTAATGGCGCGAAATTGATGCATTGCCAGAAAAGTAGGAGAAGTAATAGCTAGCAATCGAGAAAAAAAAATTTAAAACTTACTTGACACATAAGAATCATAGTATAACAAAGGAACTTAGAAATTAATTGTATATTTCACAATGAACTCTATTATTACATTCAAATAATGGGAAATCCACTACATTACAAGAAATTTTCAATTTAATTTTCATTATTCTAGATATCCTAATTGTAGCATTGTATTGTAAGAATGAATCATCTGTGACGATAATATCACAACAAGAAAAGGAGGGTAAACATATCACATACTGAATGTATGTATGAGTATAATGACTTTTGCCCAAAAAACATTATTCTACTATGTACTATAAAATCCATTTGATCCTGCATTTTCTCAATTGTGTCGATACAGAAGCATACAGAATGCGTTCATTTTACAAGTGATGTCAATTGCAATATATCATAACTTACTATGCTAATCTAGCAATCCATCATAGCAGGCATAGCTTGCTGGCAGCTGAATCTGCCTTTTAGCATTTCTGATTGCATGTGATACACTCTCTCCTTGCTCTTGTAGTATATGGTCTGGATTTCAATAAAAATGTTGCCCTTTCTTTTTTGGATGAAAACTGCCTCTCTATTCCCTGTCTTGATCTATCTCTTTTCGTGTACTAGTATATGAAACAAGTAAAGTCAGCATTTTATTACTTTACAATGAATGGATAGAAGAGATAGATGGGTAAATAAAAAGATAGATATGAACATGGCTCTAAAATGTCAATTGAAATGATGAGTTTGAATTGAAAAGAGCAATTGTTTTGCTCTGTGGTTTCGTTTCCATTGTATTTTGCGATTAATAAACTTGTATTTCAAAATATTTCATATCCTCTTAGAGCGCACATGCAGAAGAACGCACCCACAAAACTATGTTTGGACTAATATGCGTATGCGTAATGCTATTTTTCATACACAAGCTTTAATTCAATTTACCCTTGAAGTACAATTTATCAATAACGAACAAAAGCTGAACAAAAATTTAAGAAGAATCTACTACTTTCACCTTTGAAACACTTCAACTAGTTCACTTTCTCTTGCTCTCTTTTTTATATTCTGTGGCTGGCTGGCACATTCTTGCAACAAACTTCAACTATACTGCAGTTATATACATAGCTACTAAAGTACATATATAGTAAATTGATTGACATTTATCCCGCGCTCGCTCGTAAATATCTTAGTATCTATTTTTCGGTTTTCAACCTCTCGTCTTTTAAGTTTAAACATTTCTCCAGTATCTTTCTATCTAGCTATCTACTATGTATCTAAGTACAATATACGGCAGAGCCAAACTTCACTCAGCTACTCGATGTTGCTACTCTTCTGTAGTCATTGTATTTTGTAGTTGTCGTAGTAGACGATTTTGCTGACACTGACGACGACATCAGCGACGCAGCGTGGTCGGATACACTTGACATAGTGTTTGCACTTTACGCTGATTTAATCTTTATTCGTTTTTCTTGCCGCCAGCATGAAGGAACGTTTACATCCTTTTGAAAACTGAAAGTTCTACCCAATTGCTGTTCCCATTGTTGTTGCTGTGTTGCTTGTTTTGGGCGGATTGAGTTCAGTTGAGCTTCAGTTTAGATTTCGTGAGAGGAAAAACTTTAATAAAATGATGGGGAAACAAAAAAATTTACTTTAATAAACTCTGATAGCATAACATCAATTCTAATTTGAACTTATTCAAGCAGGATAAGATAGTATATTAAAGTCAAAATGAAAAGGTGTTAGTGAAAGTTATTCCAACATTAAAAATCCAAAGTAATTTCTTGTACAATTTTTGATCATCTGAACATGTTTAAAGGTTTGAACAAAAAAAGTAGTAACTCACGTGATATAAGTATAAATTTTATTAAAACGAAGTTGAAAATGAAGGAATGAAGAATCAGTTAAATGGGAAAAGTACATTTCGATTTGTAACCCTTGACTGGGATACTAGCAGCTCAATAGTTCTGACTAAGTAGTGGTGGTAAATCGTTGTGATCACTAGAGTCTTAGATGCTCTGACTGGTTAAACAATATGCAAGTAATTGTTGGTTCCCTAATTGGGCTCTAAGCTGATAGTCTATCAATATTCTTCTCATTTCAGGTTATACAATGGTTCACAAAAGTGAGTTTTGCCTGTTTGAGAAAGTTAAAGATGACGGATAGTTTTGATTGTATCAACAAATTTCAATGATGTTCATTTAACATTGAACTAGTTAAGGTTGGGTTAGGTTATGCAGACCGCTCGCTATTTTAGGGCCCATTGTGATGCCTGATAAAAAATTAAACAGTAGGGGGATTGTGAGAGGAAGGGTTAATCCACTACTGTCCAAGGTTGGTCAGAGATCACCCACTTTCTCTAAAACCAACATGAGAAGTTGACGTACAAAGCCAGGTTCCCCAAAGGACATTTTGCCAAACTACCCAACTCCCCGAAGAACGGTATACCGAGAAACCGGGTTCGTCTATCAAGAAGAGCAGGGTAATCACAGAGGAAGTGTTGGATGCTCTCCGGCTCCTCCTCATCTTCACTGTTAAGACAAAAGTCATGATGTGGAACCTGCATCCTGTGAGCCATCAGGCCGATGGTGCAGTGGCCCGTCATATCTCCCGTCATTGTCCGAATCGTTTTCTTATTGAACTGTATGAGCTCCGAGGTTGATAGCAAGGCCAGACAGTCCTAGCGACAGTACAGTTAGACTCATTTGCCCACTTTCTGCCTGCTAGATCTCTGGTTTTCGCTTCCAGGCATGAGAGGATATCCTGTAATGGTCTGTAAACAACTGCTTAAGACAAAGGCAGTGCCGAGCCTTTCCTGGCACACTCGTCCGCCATCTCATTACCTTGGATACCGGAATGACCCCGCATCCGTGATAGAGTGATGCCGAGCTTGATTAAGAGCTACGCACTACGTATGATTTTGTTCTCGTTCCGTGCAATGACGTTACCCCGCTTCCAATCGTATCTACCCAGGAATCTGATCTTGAAATTGTCATTCCATTTTAATGCTGGCAATTAGTAGTCACATAATCCACCATCAGCTTGAATCACCACTTCTTGTAGGTTAGTGTTGTGGCCGGCGAAACAGGGCTGAAGAAGATACAGCTCCCGGAGTCTGGCTGCAGTTCTAGCCGGTGCCTACTTGAGATATGAGCCCACCGGTGCTAGATTGAGAATGAAATCCAGAGCCGCATGGGTGGTGGACACAGTTTACTTCAACTTTAATTAATCTTCAGACTTGTGCTAAATATGCTGCCGGTTTTTTTGTCTGGCACCAAAATGTAAGTAAACTAGTATTCTTAGGATAATTTTAATGGTCTGCAAACAGTGAGCTTCTCATTCACAAAATATGAAATTTGTCTGTCTGAGTGAATGAAAGATAGTGAATAGTTTTGAACAAATTTTAATTGTGATTTAAGTTTTGTCTACATTTTACATTAAAATACCATCTCCATCTCCATCTTCAAGTGAAGGTCTCAATCAATCAATTAACTCCGGTTTTCGTTTATCAAGTAGCAATGAATTTCACAAGTGAATCTCACTCTTTCAACAAGGAGGATAATAATTAAAGTAGATAGGAAATAGTTTAGGAAAATTGTTTACTATGGTGATGGTGGTATGAATAGAACTTTTACTACTTAGTATGGTATAGCAAAGTGGAAATAGTATATCAAGCATTTAAATCGATTTGAACATTTTCAAACTGTCGTGCTAATTTGCACTGCTTCACAAGCAGCAATAATTACATAATTACGCATGCCAAGCTAAAAGAGCAATTTATCCTGCTCCTTATCCAGGCATAATAAGTGGGGGAAACTGGTAGAGAGAAATGGAGAAATGAGTTAGTCAAGAGTAAGTAACGTAGGAGTACTGACTCGTACTACTAGTAGAATTTCGCATTGTGATGTAGTTTTCATTGACGCTGCTAATTGTGTGTTGACTTTGATGCTGATTGCATAACGCGTCTAAGAGTGAACAACAGAATGAAAGCGTTCGCTTGTTCTAATTGCTTATAACACAACGGACTGACTGGCAGACAAACAGACAGGCAGACAGACGATGAATCTACAGGACAAACAGATATGTAGATAGACGAACGGACGCAAGGATAGCCCAACAGACCAATAGACAAAGCTTAGTAAACGTCACATGAGGTAAAAAGGAACAATGCATATAAGCATCATGATCAGGATGATGGTGATGATGATGGTGAAAGTGTTGGTAATAATAATGATGATGATGAGGCGCTACTCTGAGCCACTGTTTACTGTTCATTCCACTCTAACAACGTCCTTATTCTTGTTCTTCTTGATGCTGATGCTGATGTTGTTGTTATTATTGTTAACTCAATGTTGTTAATTTACGCTCGGTCAAATGTGTTACTGGCGACACATTTTGTTGTGCTCATGCTGTTGTTACTCTGGGTGCTGTTGTTCTTATTATTGTTGCAACAACATTGCAATCCGAATTGGCAGGCGATGATGGTGATGGTATTGGTGATGGCGTTATGGCGTGGAAAACGTTTTGCAACAGCTTGTTAAAACACACACACGCACACAACCACACTCACATTTCTGTTTTATTGTGTGGAAATTGTACATGGGAAAATGGTAAGCGAAACAGTAATCGTGACTACAAAAGGGCAGCCAACGACAATTTAGTAAAAGAAAAAGTTACACATACGCCACCGTGTGCGGCTGAAAGAAAAAACGCGTTATGCATTAAATGAGTTTTGCTTTTATTGTTACACTTTCTTTAATTCGTAGATTTCCTTACCCTAGTAAGTAGTATAAGGATTATTGCTTTGGATTATAATTTTATTAATTCAACAAACTTAACTCAAGTTTAATAATAATAATTATATTAATAATACACAAAACATAGCAATTTAAGCTGTAGCCTCTAGTACAATATTCATCATTGTTGTTAAGTTAAGTTGAGTTAAATTGTAAACCACAAAAGGAAATTGAATTAAATTCCAAGTAGTTTCACTTTGTAGCGGACCAATAATTGAGGTTAAGCACTGTAGTTTCTGTTGCTGTTGCCATTATTGATGCTGCTATTGCTTCTGCTTTCTGCTGTTGTTGTGGTTGTTTTTGCTTTTACTGGCACACTCATTAGCTTTTGACCTTTTGATTAACTAACCATTTGATTCACTTATTGATTGACTATAAAATGAATGAGTTGTAGTAGTATAGTAATTGAAAACGTTGTTGCTATATTCAGATCTACACAAGCTTACAAGCTTCATCTCTAAAGTATTATAACACAATATTGATTGATATAAATGAATTTCCTTGTTAAAGTTTTGACAAATGTATCTCATGGTTATCCTTTACTACTATTAATTTAATACTAAGTATTACTAGACTGAAATGCATTCAATTACATAGAATATAGGAATGGATCAATTATGAGTAATCATATAGTTGGTAATGGAATGTTCTTTTGATAGTCTATGCTGCAGTTCTTCAATTGTGACTAATCTATTATTTTGTTAAGAAGGCTTTATAAGAGCTTCATCATAGATCTAAAAGCATCAAATATGGGATATAGTGTGTTAACAAAATACCCGGTATTTGAGATAATAGAATGCGAATGACGAAGTATTTGGAACCTTCATATTTCTTCTTCTATATTCATTACTAAGTAAGTATGTACATCAATTCTATTGAACCATGATAAAAACTATATATCAATAGAAGTTCAATTCCGACTTATACACTGCTAGTGACACATAATGTTCTTGTGATAATTTATGATAAAGTTCTTTAATTATCACTAATCCAAAGAATCCTATAAAGGCTTTATCATTGCATTGAATAATTAATAAAACTGGGGTCAGAAAACATTTGTTTTTTTTTTTTTATTTTGGAAAGGTTTACATCAGCAACAAGAATGGAATATATTTTGTTATCAAAATACCTGGTAATTTAGATATCAGAATGCGGAGTACGAATCATTTGGAACCCTTCATATTTTGGTTAAATTTTACTCCAAGAAAGCAACATCCGATGTCTTCTAGTTTTAAGACCACCCCAACAGTGGGTGTTAGGGATAGTTTCAGCTGCCATCCCGGGTGCTGATGAGAATGTACGAGTAGTAGACATCACCACAAAGAAGGGCATAATTCGAAGGCCGATACACAAGATAGAATGAGTCGATGGGGGGAGAATGTTTGGGCTTGAAGTAAATATCTGCTTGTTTATTGTTAATGTTTGAGCTTGAAGTAAACTATTTATCTCTTTTGTACATTATCAGTTAAAATGTTAATAACAACATACCATGTAAGCAACAAACTCTGCTATCATTCTGTTAGAATAAGCAAAACTGAATTATTTTGTATTAATTATCAAGTGAAATTAAAATGTTTTTTAGTCACAAGTAAAGCGTTGAACAAGAACGAATCAAAAACCGCTCTTTACAATTAAAAGCCTGTAATTTCTACTGAACCATGATAAGAATTATGCAATGGATCAATCAATAGAACATCAATTCTGACTTATACACTGTTACTACTTATTTACTAAGCTTCCCTAATATGAAAATTAATTTTTATAACAAGTTTTAAGTCCATAATTGTTTCATAATTTCTGTGATTAAGAAAAACAATTCCTTCTGCTAAACTTTTTTGCTTTTAAGATGCATAAAATCCTTTTTGGGGTTACCTTTTACTTGTTACTTCGTCTTGTTGAATGGTGTTGAAAAATTACACTTTTTTTTCTTCTTAACCCCTTTTTTGACCTATAATTTTGTTTTTACTTTCAACACTTTAAGCATTAAATGGTTTAATTAATGCACACATTATTTTGAATTGTTGGCAAGAAGAAAAAAGGGTTGAAACAGCAATAGCAACTTCAAGTAAAAAAATCGACATGTGCTTTCTTCTCACTTTCATAGCTTCAAGACAAGCAATTTTCTCATAGAATTTCTCGTTTTTTGGGTTCATTTTTTTCCTCTCTGTGATGAAACTGTAAACGGAAGTTAAAGTAAATTTTAAGTAGTTTCACTTTTCACTCCTTTTTGGACTCATACATACATATATATACTAAGTGGCAACAGTGTAGGGGCCTTGAGGTGGGGGCCAGCAGTACTTGCAGTCGAGGCTAAAACAAGAACAACAACAACAATTGAGGTTAAGTGATTGTCGAGAGCCGACGTCGTCGACGTGGGCGGCAATGTAAGTAGCGCTCGTTAGCTTTTGACTTCTTGACGGATGACTTGACTTACTGACAAACTACTGAATAAATGACTGATTGACTGCGTTGATTGTATGAATGACTGTTGAATGTCAGTTAGTGCGTTTGTGTTTAGTTTACGTGTATATACACACACTCAAATACTCCATAAATCCAACTAACAAATGCAATGAGAATAAAATAAGTCATGAAACAGTGTCTATGTGCGTATGTATATTATATATAATTTTTAAAATAAAAAGAACAACATGAAATGAAGGTAAATGAATAAGGACATCAGATACTATATACAATGGTTCATATACATAAGTATTAACTATACACATTTACAAATCGAGGTTAAGCATAGCAGTTTTATATTTCTTTTTTCTATAAGATCTGAACTTGGAACCGCATATGCTATATCGATAAAAGCACTAAAACTCTTTAATAATTTAATTATTATAAAATTTCTCATGATGAATCTTATAAGGCAAAATATATCTGTTATATACATACATGATGCTCGGGACCTAGCTCATTACAGATAATCGAAAATCCTGGTTAAAAGAGGTCAAATATAAACATTCAAAAATTTTATTACTTTTATTTATTTTTAAGAAGGTCACGTGAATCTGCACGTACAAACATATTCGTATAGATATCATATTGTTTTGATTGCTCTTCGAGTAAATGATTTTGTATGAATTACCTGGACAATTGTAGCAACGACTATTAAATTATATAGCATGGACAAATGGACTTTTTAAAGGGAGCTTTCTCTCTGTTGCATATCACAAGATATTCCAACAACAAATTGTTTGTAATTTAAAATAGGAAGAAGAGGAGCCATTTGTCCAGTCTATATAATTTAATAGTCTTTGATTGTAGTTTTCAAAGAACTTGAACAGAAAATTACTAGCCTCTATTGCCTGAGCCACTATGGGCTCTTTAATTGCAAGAACTTTTCTTGCTCTTTTTACCGTATAATTTTCAAAAACTAGGTCTTGATTGGTCAGACACACGATAAATGGAAAAGAAATTTAATACGCAGATCATTATAGTAAAATAAAAAATGACAATCTCCTAATTTTTGGTTGTGTAAGTATTTACATCCGTATATATGAGCATGATACGAAAACAAAAATGGATACATGAATAATTGTGTGTCACGAATAATCAATCAATCATTTAATATCCCGATAAACAGATTTTCCCGGTTAATAGAAGTCCAGATAATCGAGGTTCAAGTGTATATATTTCATAATATAAAATATTGTTGTGAATCGCATGAAATACAAATAATGAATCTGATCTTAGACTATGAGAAATTATTGTATATAGTTTTTTTTATCATTTTCAATCATTTAAAGCATTTGGCTTGCTGAAAATAAGTTTAAATACAATAGTATTTCTTAAGAATTTCAATTAACTTAATAATTTTTTACCGATTTCAGTACAATCAACTTTTAATAAAAATCAAATTAATTGTGAAGTTAATAAAAGAAAATTGCAGTTTCATTAAGGCCATTTTTACATTTTTCGTTTTATTGAAATAATGAAACATGAATTACATGAGTAATTTGTATACCCTTTAATTATAAATAGTAGATAAAAGTTAATGCAAATACCATAACTACAAGTAACAATCAGAATAAGGAGTGTATCAACCGATTATTGTTTTTTGTTTGTCAAGATTTTCTATAATTCAAATCATCTGAAACAAGGCTTGTGATATAAGAATATAATCTCTTCTAGGTGGGGTCATAGTCCCTCCATCAATCCAATTTTTTAATGTAATGATCTTCGATTGACTAACTCCTACAATTATTTGAGGGTTCTGACTATAAAAATGTGGAAACATTTCAAGTTAAAATATTCTCTATCATACTGTAATTGAATGCAATGTTTAGACTGTAGCGACTGAAAGAAATTATTTTAATAAATTATAAATATGTAAATTTGAGAGATTTGTTTGGATTTCATAGCTTAGTTTATTTGAAGGCAGAGTTTTCTAGTTGTAAGATCATTGTTAGCACTAAAATTTACCTCAAATTTCAAGGATTCAGAGACTTATATGTATTGATGCAATAAAATACCCAGACTGAACCTTGAGTACTTAAGGGGTCTTCAATTCATGGTTCTAGACATGACAAACGTCAAATATAAATGAGAAAACATTGACATTGGTATAATTGGTATAAGTATGTCTACTTTATGGGTGTTCCATACATTGGAAACATCAAACATAAATTATAATACATTGCATACTAATATGAAGTGTATACGTAATAAGCAAGATATAATGGTTCGTAATTTAATCATATTTTTCTCTGTCATTTACCAATACTGCGTACTGCAGTGGTACACCAAATAAACAAGGAGATGCATGTATGTCAAAATATACCAGTGGAATATATATGTATGGTTTAACTTCCAACTGAAATTGTGCATTTTTCATTTGATGATGATTATGTTTTTGTTGTTGTTCTTGATGCTGCTGTTTAATTAATTACCAATTTTCAGCACGTTTTCTCATTTTCTCGTTTAATCATTGCATTTTTTTAAATGAATTTCAAGCCTATTTGACCTTATTTTCCAAAAGCACCCACCACAAACTCCTCCTCATTCCGCCCCCCAATTTCATTCATTGGAAGTCATTCTTTCATTTATTACATTTTGTTTTTCGCACTTTTACTGAATTGAATAAGTGGCTATATATTTTATAATATCATTCAAGGCTCCATTTTACAACAATTGGTCTCTTACTCACTCATGAATTACTCAAACCATTCGTCAATCTCAGTGCTTCACTGTAAGCACTTTTGCACTAAAGCATTGTTGCATTATATTCTCCACTACAACTTGGTTCCCAACCAACATGATAGCCGTCTACTTCATCAACATCTTCATCACCATTTCCATCACCATCAGCATTATCATCATTACCATCATCGTCTTCATCGCCGTCTTCTTCATCGTCTACTGTCGCTACTCAACAGTAATCACATCATTTTACATCATATTTCATACACCATTCATCTTGAGTTGAAGCGCGCATTGCGTCAGCTGTGTGAATGGAGTCTGACGTAGTAGATCCCCCACGCGGCTACAATCACATTTTAAAAACCTTTTCTGAATCTCTATGTATGTATAGTACGTATAAGACTATCCCATCCCATTCCATTAAACTCATCTACTGTAAGTCATTTTTCTTTCATTTATCCTTACTTTCTTTTTCCATTCCCATCTTCTCCTTTCTTTTTTTTTTCTCATAAGTATAACTCAAAAGAGTTGTGTCTTTTAGTTGTTGGCACATCTGTTCCATTCGCGGTTGATGTCAAAATTAATAAAAAAAAAAAAAAAAAAATGCATATAATTCAAGAGAAAAACGCAATCTTTATAAACCCAACTTAAGTTTATCTAAGGGCAATGAAATTATATAAGTATTTTATGAAGAACATCTTCGAGATAATACAGAAAGCATAGCCCGCATTCAAGTGAATTTGATGATGACAAGCAGAGTATCAAATTAAAAGAAAAGATTTTCATAGAATATAGAATTAATTTGTCTCTCCTAAGCTCTTGGTGCCGTTTATAATGAATCAACTTCAGAAATGATCAGTGGTCAGTGAGATATAATACTGAATGATTCTAGGCTTACACAACAATGATGAAGACTCTTTCAGTTTTAAAGCTAAGTTTTCATGCAGTTAAAGTTCACAAGAAGTACCTTCCTCAAAATTCAATAAGGAATATTATGTTCCGGCTAATGACAGAGAAAGTTTCATCAAGAAATAACATTATAAACATAAGTGTGAATTGTTAATGATAAATCTCCTAAGCCAATAATAATATATTGTTACCAATTCATAGGCATGTGAAGATGTTGCATTATTTTTTTTTTTAGAACAACTATTCGGGTGACGTTTCTCAAGGTGTGGGTTGACAACTTGTTAGTACAAAGATTGACGAGTTTACAGGATGCAAGTGTGTGAAGAAAGGACTGTGGTAATTTAATTTTTTTTTTAAATGAGTTTGGAAGGAATCCCTTCAGACCTATACCGCTGAACCTCCCTCCTCATCCTCTGGGCAGTATTCCTACTTCGAAACTGCTTCAGAGAAAACATCCTTTGAGCATTCTTCCATTGCCCTTTAAGGTCAACATTCTGTTCATCTAGGCGGGGTCGTCAGGTCCGTGACTCTTTCCAGGAAGTCCCCCTGTCCCTTCAAGTTATATCATGATCTTGATATTGCAGTCATACCCTAATAAACGACCTCAGAAGCATCCATTTCAATCTTCTTCGCCTTGAGAACCTTTTCGCCGAACGCAGCAATCAAGTTTCAGTTGACTTCCATCTCTGTCATCATTTGGATGAGGTTTTCCGGTGTGATTGGGTCAATATTGTCCGTCAGCTGAGCCGGAGCGTTTGCCATCATTGACACTATAAAAAAAAAATGATCTACGTCGTCAATATCACCGTCTGCATAGTAACAGCGAGGGTCTCTGCATTTCTCCATTCTGTGCAGGTATTGACGGAAATAGCCATGTCCTGTCAGAAGCTGCGTTATGTAGTAATCAACGTCTATATGCTCACGTTCTATCCAATGTCGGATTTGTGGGATCTTGTAGATGATGTTATACTAATTTAATTGTTGCGTTGGTCATTTCGTTTCAATTCAATTCTTTTGATGGTTGAGTACAGAACTCTCGTATAAAACAATTAATGGGGTTCCGATCTTTAACAACGTTATTAATAGCATTAACTTTTGCACTTCCAGAATGGCAACTGCTTCTACTGAATATACAGAAAAGTGTCCTGGAATTATTGTATTTAATTCCATGCTATACTTGTAATTTTTCCCAAGTAAATTAAAATATAATTCATATAATTAATATTCATTTAGTATATATTTTTTTTTTAAACTTGAAGTTAAGATGTTTAAATTTATTCCACCTTTATAATGTTCTTGGTTTCAACTACTTAAAATATTTACTGCCTTTCTTGTGTTCAAAGAAATTGTATTGTATTTTTAAATCTTAGGAAAGCCTCAAGGATTTTGTGCAATTAAATCAGTGGCACACAATTTAAAAAAAAAATTAATCATTTTATCAACAACAATAGATGATATTTTTTGCTATATGTTGCTTTAATTCATATTTAAATGAGATACACTAACATTCAACGAAACGCAACGAAAGCAACATAGAATTAAAAGGCCAACAAACAACAAGAAAAGTGGAAAAAATAATCAAAACAAAAGCAAAAAACTTTCTTAAAATTAAACTGCGCGTAAAATTTTTAATGCCAAGGAAACAAAAAAAAAATCTCCCGCATAATTTTTCATAATTAATTTGAACGTTGCAACGTTGCTCTTGTTTCTGTTATGTGTTTTCTATACCCTACATTTTTAGTTGAAATGGTTATACATATTATTTTGTCGTGTAGTTTGTAATTATAAAATACGATTCGGATGATTGCGGTTGTCTTTAAGGGGCACTGCACCAATGGGCTTAAAGGATCAATGAGTATTCTGCAAAAAGACATCTACCATATTTGTGTAGGTGAAGAACACTTACAAAGCAATCAATACCTTCTGGTGAATCCTTCCTGGGGTGGTTCCGAGGTTTGTCGGACCTCAGTAAAGTCTTCTTGTCATTTTGGTACTCCAGGTGAGGCCAAACACAAACAACGTCTTGATTGCTTCTATCTTTTGATTATTTCATTCTTACTTGACTAAAGATAACTTACCAGAATGCAAGAGAACAATTAACAAGAATAAGAGATGAAGATATGTAAAGATTAAAAGACTTCAAAGATTAGTAAATATATAAAATTCAAGAGAACTATTGACTAAATTAAAGCTCTATTATCTCTATTCTCGTTTGACCGAGAAAGACCAAAGCACTTAGGGGAATTGGCTCTTTTTGTCAATTCAGCTGATGGTTTCAAAACCATTGGGCTACTTTTTGGGACCAATTGAGTATACCTACCATCAACTCCTCTACTCCCCATACTTTGAAATAAGGAAACTCCATAAAAATAATGTTAAAATATAATTTCTTTGAAAGAAATTAATCCATAATCATATGACTGTTCTCAAATTACTTACTTAGTTTTTGAGATATATAGTTGTTAAATAATAAAGGAAGAAAATTTGTAAATAAGTTTGTCTAATTATTGAAAAATATTCTTTTATTTTCAGAATTAAAATTTTATCTGCGTATCTGAGTTAAGGGTAAGTTTAACCTCTTAAATTAAAACATATTCTTATACATATGAAATATTAAGTAAAGGGTACAAAATCTTCAATGAAATTAAAGTTGATGTTTTCTATTGTTTTGTTCATTTTCATCTTGTCATGACTGCGTTTTTTTTGCCTCTCACATTGTATTTGTTTAACCTAATACTTCTACATTTGAGTAAATGAAATTGTGGTTATACTGGAGTATGTCAGCCTAATTGTATTGTGGTGAAATATTTCTACTTAAAGAGCATCAAATGCAAATAACATGGTAAATTGACTGTGTTTAAAAAGTTGCTAAATGCAATGCAATGAATACTTAAGCAGTTATTAAAGAATTAAACATTTATAATACATAATCTCACATTTTGGTGTCGACAAGTACTAGAATGAGTACAATGATATTTTAGTAAATGAGTATTGAGGAAACCATTTAAATCATTTGAATTATTCCTTTTATTAATTCACCAGAAATTAGATCACTTGTAACAATGAATGTTTTGCTGATGTTTCTTTTCTAAAACTTTTTTGTTTTGTTTTGTATTAACATGAAAAATTTGTTGGTCTCATTTCTGTGGCGATTGCTGTCAAATGATATCAAATGAATTGTGAGATTTTTATTAGAAATACTAGAAATAGAAACTCCATTCATATGTCTATGCCTGTCAACATTTATTATGTGTGGAAGTTTCTAAGCAAAGAACCTCATTTTTAGGTAAAGCGGAAGTTGATGTTCAACGACAAGCAAAAGGAAACATGATGACAATAAAATGAATGAACGAATAACAGAATAACAGAACGAACGAACTGCAGCAGCAATGATGTCGACGCCGGTTACGGAAACATTTAAAAATGTATTTTAACACTTTCCAACACTTAATACAAACATTTACTAGTATTTACTGTCGTTGCTCTGGATTTCTCGTACTGATGACAGGCTTCATGTTTGTGTTGCACTACTTTTTAGGATGGACAATGCAACTACTTGAGAAAGCTAGTTTTAGCATTATGACTTACTCTTTAAATGGATTAAAAAAATATATTTTATTTTGATTTTTCATCTAAACTTTTGTGATTAGATTTTACTTATGCTTAAATTAATTTCATTTTCCCTAAATAAACTCTTTAGTCCTTAAAGGTTATTATAGTATCGAGAGTTAGAATGTAATCATCATCACCTTCGCTATATTTCGTCTTACCAACGAACTGCATTCAGACTTTATTCACTGTACTATATACTTTTTCTCCATTATTACCAAAAAAAAAAAAAATTCAGACGTGGAATAATGCAGTCAATATTAAAATACAAAACCACTACAAAGAATAACATTTCGGCTTAACATTTACCACATGATAACCAACCTCTTGGTTCCAGACAATCTTCAGCTTTTCTAATTTATCAATGCATTCTGTTTGTTTAGACCATTTTATGTCTAAACTAAAGAATTTGAGGGATACACACCTGATACATTTTGGTGTCTTGTTGTGCTTTGGCTAGGAAGCGTCATACATAGGATAGAAAAACTTTAAAGTCAGGATGTGACTACACTTGCGAAAAAGACGCAAGTCATCTCGACTCTCTCTTTACATGCTAAAAGAACGCAGACAAGATCGGACAACTCGACTTTCTTATGAGAAGATTTACTTTATCTAGATTTATAAATATATTATCGATATGAAACTTATAAGTTGGACGTTTCAGAACATTGCGCTCCCCCTTTTCCTTCTAAACTTGATCGATACAATATAATGGTACTTACGTGATATTTTTGTAATTTCATACGTAAACAATCTTCTAAAAACCAAAAATTGATACAATAGATTCTTAAAGACTAGTGCTCTTTTTTTTACTACTTATACTCTTAAGTCAAGTATTTTATCCGAGTATGTAATATGTATAGTTTAAAACAATGATTTTGAGAACTATACAGACATGTGCCAGAGTGAAGAGTGATTGCAACTTTGTGTGGTTGTCAACTATGCGACTCAAAATAATTTTTGCCTTAATATTAAAGCAAAGTTAGCTTAACGTCAGAGATTTTAAAACCATCGAAAGAGATTTGTGGCACAAGAGAATTATAATTAGGTTGATATGGGGTTGGAAGTGATTTCTGGCACTCGTATATGTAATTGAAATCTCTTAACTACGTTGTGAGTACTTATATGAATATTCAATTGGTTTTTAGTTCTTTGAGTATGATTTAATATTATATTATGTTGAAATAAATGAGGTAAATATGAATATTTTAGTTCGGGATAGATGTATCTTTATTTGCACTCCCGTACCAATAATTTAATCTTTTTGTTTTTTAACAAACAAATTTCTTTGCCAGTTTGTCTGATTGACTGCATGTCTGAACAATTGTTGAAAGTAGCAAACATAAAATGGCTGATGTCGACAAGACTGATATACGAGTATGTATGGTACTTTATAAGTACATAATTCTTTACTTATAGCAAATAGTACAGTCACAGCTATCTTTCTATCATTCTTAATTTTTTCCCAGTATATAAACTGTTTGAATCAATTGAAACAATGACTGTTGATATATTGTACAATAGCTAAAAAGCTTTTCTCTTACATTCAGACTCAAAGAAAAGCATCGCATGGGTAACTTTATGCGGATTACTGTTTTTCTTGTTTTATTGTTGTTCTTTTAGTAATAGGTTTTTACACCAGACACATATTCACTTGTATCAATGAATGATACAAATCAAGACAAAGGCATACAAGACAAACAAACAAAAAAAAACAAAAACGAAACAATACAACATTTTGAAGATAAGACAAAAGAATTGTCTGCAAGGACATTAAAAACTCATCAGCAAAAGTTGTCTGTATGTCTATCACTCTTTCTGTCTCTCTATTAAAATTACGATGATGATGAGGATGATGATATGACTTGGTGCTGCTGCATATATTCCATTTGTAATTGTCAAGTAGTAGAAGAAGATATAGAAGATACTGAATACTCAGACTCTTGGAGTTACTGCATGCATTCGAGCGAAATTCATATACTTGTTTTACGACAAAGAGTCTGACATTTGCCAGCATCAACACTTTCTGCAGCAAATGCAAAAACGTGCCTCGAAGGTAAATATCTGACGGAGGAGAAAAGGAGGAGATCAGAAGTAAATGAGAACGTATCAGGAGCGTGTGAAGCTAACAAGTAAAGATGATTGAAGGAATGGAGAATGGGGGGCAGTAACGAACGAGTGTCAACACCTTTTGTTAATGACAACGTGACATCGAGCACTGACATTTTTATGGTGCTTAAGTGACAAAAGCAAAAAAAAAAACCAACACAAAATGTGGACAAGAAAGAACGAGATACAAAATCAATATTTAATGCCGGCAGCATCAGATACTTAACAATGTGCAACGCCAGCAGCAATGGCAGAAGACACGGCACCTTGCAACAGCAACAGAAACAGCAAATTGCAACAGCCGCCCATTGCAATGCAATTGAGCTGTGATGAGTCAAGTTCTGTCCTTCTGTCGTGTCATCTCAGTTCGTTTCGTTTTGCTTCGTTACGTTGCATCGTGTAATGCGTTGAAGTAAAGATGGCCGCCGCAAGGTATTCAGCAGATACTTTTTATATAATATACATATTTTTGTGCATTGCACTTTAGCAGTCAGGTGCTGCACAATAAATGAATGAATGAACTCGTTGAAATACTAAATGAATACAATGAAATTATGAAAATGGCACGCAGTATTTACTATAAAAAGTTCACTTATTTTCTTCTCAATACTTAATCTCAATGTGAAATATAAGAATTTAAAAAAAAGAAAAAAAAGAAAATCGGAAAATAGTATGAGGAAATATTAAAAATTGCGTTTAACACATTTGACCTACTTTAGTTGAGTTGGCTTGCGGTCTTAATTAAACAAAATCCAATATCTTATACAATATTATACTATGTAGTACAGTGAAACTAATCTACAATCAATTGATTGAATTTTTCTCTAGGTAAGGTTGGATTACTCGAACTGTTCGAAGCCTTACGGCTGATTGAATTTAGAAAATGGGGAGAAGGGTTTAATGTAGTTGACGGTAAGGTGTCTCTAGTGGGACATCCTAGGGAAGACTCTCAGCTTCTGGAATCAATAGTCAAAGCCGCGTTCCCCCCCTAGTGACAATTTTGTTAAACTGCCTAAATCGTTAAGGTCTCTCGAGAAGACGGGTTAGTCTTCCAAGAAGAGCAGAACAGTCACCTAGTAGGTGTTGAATATTTTCTAATTCTTCCCTTTGATATGGACTATGCATTCCTTGTGCCATAAACGCAATGGCGCAGTGCCCCACTAGGAACTTCGTAGTCATCAGAATACTATTCTTGTTGAAGTGTAGGAATTTGCAATTCCGTTTCGATTGGTAGCAAGACCAGAGTTTCTGGATGATAATACAGCATGATTCAATGCATGCTTGATAGCTTCATGGTTTTCGCATTCAGGCGTAAATGTCTACGAATGTCAATAGAGAAACTGGCAGCGCTGATCCTTTTCTAGCATACTCCTTCGACATCTCGATTTAGATTAGCGTTACTGAGTGCTGCCGAACTCCAATTGCTGTTATGGGCCTACAGAGCCTTGATAGCAGCCTGGCTGACAACATCAACCGATTTGTTTCCCCTAATGGTACAATAGTTGAAAATTTATCTATAAGTCAAATTCAAAATGTGTAATACGGAATCTATATGTTGCAAACTTTGGGAATCCCAACTCAAAAGAATATTTCAATGAGAAGAGACATAAAGTCTCACTTCATGCGCATATTAATAGACTCATCTTGTAGTTTAGTTTTGCTTATAAAGCATATAAATTTAGGTCTTCGAATTTACCTTCATCTTGTCATAAATTTTAGGATAATCGTCTGCAATAAAATGAGTATTCCATTCTCCATAATTTAATATATATCTATACTTATTATATATATAAATCATCTTAAAGTATCGTTGAAATAAGAACAATTAAGATGTGGATCAACATTTTATTTAAATTTGATTTAAAATCATTAAATTGTCTCTTAATCTTATTAGTCAACTTAGTAATGTTTCACTGTACTCTAAATCAAATAAGCAGAGGCGAGGCAATGGAATTTTAATCTTTTTCTTCAAAAGAGTGAAAATATTTAGCAAATTTTCTGCAATTTACTTTTCTTTGATGCGAAATATTGTAAAATTATTCAAGAAACAAATATTTGCACTAAATAAAATCAAATTACTTTTGAATAGAAAGCAAATAGCAAAATAAAATGCAAAATAAAAAAAAAAAGAAGGAAAAGAGTAGCAATAGAGCAGTAAAGCATAAGAAGATTTGCCTTGAAAAATCACAAGCCTAACGCAAATATTATACGTACATACATAGTATACAAAGTAAAATGACTAATAAACATCTTGAGAAAGTAGAATAATGAAGAATCTGAATCAGATTCAGAATCAAAGCGAAAGTATAAAAATGGGAATGAGAATGAGAATGGAAATATAAGGATGTAGTACTTAATAGTTGAGAAGATGCTTGTACAGCTTTGTACGGAGCTGTAAATAGAAATTTCATAAATTGTGAATATAAAATTTGTAAAAAATCCATCAAAATAATTGAAAGTTGCAAACTTTGAGTTCTTTTGCCATTTAATGTAATTTTGCTTGTTTGGATTAAATTCCATTCAAGCGTAAAATTCACAAGAAATATTATTTTATATTATTAGCTATTGCATTGCATTGCAATATTTTTAGTTTAAAAAGCAGTAAGAAATAACAAGAACAGAAATGAAGAAGTCATTTATGAATTTCATCAGATATCATTGTGCTAGAAAGTTTTCATGGATGAAATTGTTGCAGCTGATGGTGAATGCTGGATTGATTATTGAATCAGTAAGATTTGTGAGATTCAAAATATGTATATACAATTGTATGGAAGAAAGAAACTTCACTTCTATTAAATTTAATTTTTTTAATTAATAGAACTAAGATTATAGTTATATCCAAGCTGTATTTTAATCTGAGGAATAGTGACAGAGACCTTCAGCTCAAGGAGAAAATTAAGAAGGATAGGGGGAAGAATTAGAAAAGTGCAAGACCTGACTTGAACGGGAATCGAACTCTAAGCAGTCTCGTCTATTAATTTACTTCAGTTATTTCATGGATTTAATACCTAGGGAGCCAATTAAATTTTTATAGAAAATATTGCATTTTCTAGTTTTTTCGAATACCCTCTCTCCTGAGCTGTTTGTACCCAATCGCTTGCTATTTTTTTGTTTGAACAAAAAATAATTCACAACCTTATAAAAAATTTAAAATTCTTTTAAAATATGGAATGAGATGTCTGTCCGAAACAACATTTTGTGTACATGTTTATTGTTAAATTGGTAAAAAATTTTCTACGTAGAATTGTAAATCAAAAATTTTTTTATAATTGTACGAAATAATACACTTGCTGCATTTAAAGGTTTTTATAAAATTCATGAAAACGATAATTTAACCATAACATAAACGGGGATTGAGGATCTGAAAATGAATCTACGAAATAATATCGTGTTATATCAAATCCAAACAGGAAAACTATTCTATATGGAGATTTAGGTAATTGACAAATCATTGAACTTGTTAGTCATGAAAAATGATCGGGATACACAGCACCAACTATTTATTTTTTGCCGGAATGCTGAATCGCCGTGTACATTGAAAAAGTACATGCTCTGTGTTCTCAGATTCGTCACACTGGGGGCACCTAGGTGTGTTGATATGCCCAAATATATACAGGTACCACCTGTATCCGCCATGTCCAGGCAAGAACTGGGTTAATTGGTAAATGGTTTCGCTGAAATATTATGAAATTGCTTTCAAAATTAGACAATAATAATGCGACCTGGGACATATAATGGAATAGGCACTCTGCTTTATCTTTTCTTTAACAAAAGTCGAACTGAGTCCAAGGTTTACCACATCTGCACGTAAATGGTTTATTGCAGAAAATTGCATTACACAATGAAAAAGAAAATGCTTTTGGAGACTAAAACAATGAAAGAAAAAGAAAAACCCAACAAACCAATATTTGTTTATTTATTTATTTCAATTTTTATTGTCCCACAAAATTTTTGCAAAGATTTGCCTCCTATTTAAGTATACGAATACAATGCCATGGTGCCGTGAATGTGTTGTCCACCTAGTCACTCGTATATCGTTCTTTATTTCTGGGTAACTAAGTAACATACATACATATGTAGATCTGCGGCACAATGAACAAACCAATCTACTAAACAATTTGTTCTTGTTGGCATTTAAATCAACACTGGCGTCAGGACGAATGTGTGCATCCTTGCTTTAACTCTGTCTAAATACTACATAGAAAGAAAAATAAAAACAGAAAAACAGAATTGAACTCAACTAAACTGAAATGGCCTGGACTGGACTGTTCCACTTTCAATGAACAAAAATCAAAATCAATATAGTACATTGATAGTATCCTTACCGCATATAGTATCCTCTTATGTATATATATATATAGTTGATACTAACACTACACTAAACTACACACAAGTATCTGCATGGACTATAGATACCATAGAACTCTAGAAACAACTCGGTTTCGCATCACCTCACATAGGATGGCATCGAATTTGAAAACGAATTGAACAAACAACCGGAAAGAAGGCTATGCCAAAGTTGTTATACTCTTCACGCTCCTGTGAATGAGCATACAGAAATAAAATACATATAATTGATTAGACTTATGTTTAGGGTAGAGTCAGTATTCATACTGCATTTCAACTCGGTCTTAAGGGAGCTCATTTCATTTTCAATTTCAGTTCGATAAGCGAAAAAACAAAACAAAGTACCCCTCCTAGTGATCCGAATTGGCTGACCGTCTGGTAAAAAAAAAACTTTGTTCAAAATTTCAGCTCTCTAGCTCAGAAACTGGAGGACAAGTTAGTATACATACAGACGGACAGAAGGACAGACGACATGGCTAAATCAACTCATCTCGTGGAGCTAATCAAGAATATATGTATATACTCTTTGGGGTCTCCGATGTCTAATTCTGTGTGTTACAAACTTCTTGACAAACTTATAATACTATACAATGCGTAAAGAGTATAAAAATGCATACAAAGTACAATACAAAACAAAATACTTGAAAGAAAGGAAATTGGGAGAGGACGAAAGAGGTAAATGGATGCAATGCATTATTTGCCATGTTTGCTCGAACGTTCCTCAGTTTATTTGCTTATTTATTTATTTATTTGATTTTATGTTTGTCTTTTTCACCCTCTCCCTTCAGCTTCTCCTATTTTTCTCCTTCTTTTGTTAAGTGTCCATTGTTGTCAACAATTTTTTGGGCACAGATGCATAAATTTATCGTTACTCGGCCATTTGTGGGTGCGCCTGTTTTACTGCTTGCCTACATATCAACATTATATGGTATACGACTATATCCTACATACATATATCAGTATATCTGACTTGATAATTGACACTTCATAGTTTTAGGGGCAATTTCAAGATTTCAATTGAATATTGAATATTTATTAGTAGTGCAAAACTTTTGGGAAATTTCATATTATCATATGTAGATTGCTATACATTTCTTGCAAGTTATAATGGATTCCTTTTACTCAGTGATATAATCAAATTTAAGTTAAAATTGCTATTCAAAAATAGTACTGAAATTCTCTTGAAATATTTGAAGGGTGATGTATGTGAATAATGAAATTGCAACCAATTTAAATTTATTATTGTAGTCTTGATTCACGCTCTCAGTACACTAAATGTTATTTTGATTGGTTTCTTTTGTTCAGTTTATTTTTTTACCGACTTCATAGTAAATTGTATCAAATATTTTGCTGCATTCCTAGGTAAATGTACTTACTATATAGGTGAAAGATAATATTAGTTGTTACCTTTCTTGTTCACACTCAGCCTGCATTCTCTCTCGCAACTTTTATTTGACTTTAATTACACACGGCGATTCTTTGTGGTTTCTGACAAATTTCTTCCCATTCACATGCATCCTCACTCTACGCAAGCCAAACGAAATAAACAAACAACGAAATACGCGAAAAGAAAACAAAAACGTCAGGAGAATTGTTATTAGGTGCAAATACAAGCAACTCGTGACCTCGTCAAGCGTTGTGCGTTTCTCCTCTACAAATGCAAATTGCGAGAGAGCCGTATTGCCGTGTGCATTAATGGTCTTTGTTGACAAGGGGAACAAGACGCTGACGAGGTAGCCGAGCTGCTGGTACCAGCAACAGTTCGCATTACTGCCGACGTTTTCGTTTTCTTATATCACGTATTTTGGCTTTTGTGGAGTGAGGGATGTGAGCGGGAGTGAGGAATGTGAAAAAAATTGCTAGCGTACTAATGCTGAGTGTGAACATCGAATGGCGTTACCAAAGAAGAATGCCCCGTGGCCAAACTAATTTAACAAACTCTAAACAGGTATTATAAATGAAATGCACTTCTTATAAAGTACAAGTATCTTTTCCCGAACCTTCCACAATTGTTTTAGAGATTTGAAGACTGATTGTAAATGAAACACAAATCCTAGATATTTATTTATATTTATTTCTCGAAACTTGCTCTGTTTAGGGGCCCTACGTGCCTTAGTCCGCTTTTGATTCCAATTGGTTAAGTACATGTATCTTTCTCCTCATGTCGAGTTGAATTCTACTCTATTTTAATGTGAATTTTTTATCATTTGAGACTTCTATAGGCTATCAACTAAAAATACAGAAAATTTATTAAATTTAAAAATCTAAAACCATCTGAATAGTCTGGTCACTACCATAACCTTTGGACCATTGAAAACCAACTTATTATTACTGGTACTTTGCCTCTGTTGCTTTAAAGTTAAAAGATTAAACTCGTTACTGTAGAACCAAAGAACAAATACAAAAGTTCATTTTCACAAAAAACTTTATACACACAATAACAACGAAAGCAACAATACCAACAACCAGAATAAAATAAAAAGAAAAGAAAAGAAAATGAGAAGAAAGTAAAAGAAAAGAATTCGTTTATTTCTTTATTGTTTTTGCCATTGTTTTATTGCAGCCGCCATTGCTATTGTATTTGTAACTGTTGAATTGTTGTGTGGTGTTTACTTTTACTTTTGTTATTGCCATGTTGGTACAATACATACTTCTTTATCATCAATGATGACGAAGACGATGATGGTAATGGTGATGGTGATGATGACTATGATGTTTTCAATGTCTTACCGAAGGCAATGATGATGGAAAAGAAATAAATGTAACAAGAAAATTTCGTTTCATTCCGTTTTTCTTTTATGTTTGAGTTTTTTGTTTTTAACTTTTTCACTTATGAAGTTTAGCTCTTGGGACTCCTCTTTTGCCCCTGTTGAAGGGGGCGAACTTAACTTAACTAAACTTACCTGGTTATTTACTTGGCCGGATTGTAGGCATTGTGTTCTTCTGTACATATTTACTTTTTCAGAAACTCAGAAACTTGGCCTTTGATTGACAGTATGATGGAAGGCTGTGAGCAACAAATGATAAGATAAACTGATTGACATTAAAGTGTTTGACTTTTACTTGCAACGTGGTAAAGATTTTAATGAAGTTTACTTCCCTCACTCCTACTGCTTTTCTGTCCTTAGCATTTAAGCCATTCATGGCCACATACACAATACTCGTATACTTATGTGTGTACAATAAGAGTAGTAAGTATGTAAGTTTTATTGTTCTATCGTTTCATTTCATTTAATTTTATTTATTACAATATGATACCGGTGAGGCGTAAGTTGTGTAGTAAGTTGTTGTCTGTCGTGTACTATAATTTCCTTGTAATTATATTTTGTGACAAAAGTTTAACAGGCCATTGTTGCCGCCTTTCCTGTCTTTAACTATGAGTACATAAAAAAGGTTTATTTGATTATCTTGTGTCAACATCTTAACTAAAATTAAATACAGAAAGTATGACCTTATCAAATTTGTTTGACATTTCCAAAATTGAATGGGCTCAGAGATGGCAAAGTATTGATAAAGAGAAGGTAAATCAAAATCGTATGTTTAGAAAGTACATATTTGATCTTTAATCAAGGTATTTCTTGAAATGTTTTAATTGCGTAACTATGTTTAACTATTTTTATTGTTTACTTGTGCCCAAAGTTGTCCGAAAGAGGACAGAAGGTATTCGAATCAAACTTTCCAATATGTATTGCATTGACTTACTAGCATTCATGATATATTGTAAAAAATTAATTCTGACAAGTACCTAAAATAGAACAACATACAGTCAAGTGTGAGTCCCACTCGCACATGCAGGGTTTCGCACCATCGTTCAGTGAACCCTGACCACCAAGCAAGCCGAATTTGCAATAATTTTTTCTCTTTTCCAGATATAAATATAACAGGTTTGAACACAACTATAATCATGGGAACGCAATATAAAGCAATTCGAACTAGTAGGGAATTCCCTTAAATTCTTTCTGTTGTTTGTATTCTGCTGCAGACTTTACTTATTGAAAAGTTTATATAATTTTAAAGTTAAAATTATATGTAATTATGAATTTTTGAGATAGTTAGAGATCTGCTGGTCTATACAAAAACAAAAAAGTCCTACGAAAATGTATATATTTTTTAGAAATTGAAACCGTTTCAATATGACAACTGCTCCATCACATCACACTGCATTATCAGCCGCTGACAAAATGTTGTAGACGACAGAAATCAGTGTGGTTGCTTTGATTATGTGATATGAATTGAAACACTCCTTTGATTATGTAAATAAATTATCGAAATTCTGATTATTTGTTTTTATAGCGGTAATAGAAATACACACTCTGTGAAAATTTTAACTGCCTACCTTTCACGGTTCATCAGATAGAGCTCACTGATGGACGGACGGACTGCCGAACGGACAGCGTAGTCTTAATAATAGGGTCCCGTTGGCATCCTTTCGACACGGAACCTTAAAAACTGACTTTGTTGGCAACACGTTGATCATGATTATGTAATAGTATTCGTAAAGGGAATGAAAGATATGAAGATAACAGTATCAGCCATTTGTTTAAAACATTAAGAAACATTCTCTGTTTTTGTACTCATTGATGCACCTTTCGTAATTATTACTAAAAAGAAACGTTTAGCTTACTTGATATAGTACTTAATACAAGTACTTCAGTTTTTGAACTCATTGAAGGACATTTCGAAACATGAGAAACTTATACTAGCTTATTTGAGATGGGTTAGGTTATGCAGGCTGCTCGCAATTACTCGCGAGTTCACCCGGAAGCCTTAAAGGCCCATTGTGATGCCTGATAAAAAAAGGGGAAGGGAAAGAGGGGTTAGGTCCAAGGTCGGTCTAGGTATCTCCCTCTATCTCTAAAACCAACCTGAGTAGTCCACGAACGCAGCCAGGTTCCCCAAAGGACATTTTGCCAAACTACCCAACTTTTCGAAGAACGGCTTCCCGAGAAACCGGGTCCGTTTACTGAGAAGAGCAGGGCAATCACAGAGGAGGTGTTAGATATTCGCCGGCTCCTCCTCGTCTTCACAGCCACGACAGAAGTCATGGTGTGGAACTTGCATCCTGTGAACCATCAGCCCGATGGTGCAGTGCCCCGTTATGACTCCCGTCAACGTCCGAACCCTTTTCTTTGCTTATATGCTATGCTCAAGCTGAAACATTCTTTTCAGCAATATGATTTTATTTGAAATCAACAAAAAAATATATTCAATAGAAATTGGATATTCTAGTTATTTGCATATGTATAAGGTAGCTCAATTCAATGTCTAAAATTGTTAATACAATGTGCTGCATAAAATATTCATACTGAAAGTACAATTCTCTTCATTTGTAGCTTTAGTTTGATAAACAAAAGTTTTCCTCCTTTGATAATAAAAGGCAATAATTTTTGTTGATTATATGAGTGCTTGTTGCCATGCATTTTATTGTTAACACACATATAATGATTTAATTGTTCCCATTTGCCATTAAGTCACACCAAAGTTGCAATTAAATGGGTCTACCCACAATATACTCACTCGTACTGTAAAAACTTCTTTGTGAATGCAAGTAAACTGTTGCACATCAACAGGCTTCAACAGAGAAATAATAAATTGCCTCCCATTTTTGTACAATAGTTTGTCAAGTGCAATGCATGCAGTACATAATGCACTCGTTGTCTTGGTGACAACAGTAACTGAGATATAGTGTCAAGAGTACAAAGAATGATACTTTGATTATTTGCATTTAACACTAAAGAACTTATGAGCTGCGAGTTAGTCTGAGTAAAAATTTCATGAATTTCCACAAAGATTTGTGGCTTTTGATTTGGATCAAGTGCCAAGAATGTATCTGCATGTTATACACATACCATATGCTCCAAATACATGACACAAATGCAGATTATTGTTGATTGCTTCTTTATTAAGTCATTCATTCATTCATTTGTTCATTCTTTCATGCACTCAATTAATCTGCAATCGTTTTGAATTCATTTGGGGCTTGAATTCAGAGGAGCGTAATAAAGCGATAAGCGTTTGTTTGTACCATGTTCATTTGCTCTTTGCGTGTTTTGCAGACTTTGTGGCAGCTTGCAAAGTTATCAACACGCGCTACTAATTACCTTGCGGCTTAACTTTGAGTTGGTCGGGACTGTTTTCACCTTTTGTTAGGAATCAATCGGAAAAAACAGAAACAGAAACATGGCAAACTTGTTTTGTTGCCTCCATGTTGCTTCAGTTTAACTTTTTTGCTTGTTTGGGTCTTCATCTCTTTTATGATATTTCTTTCAATTCGTTTGCAATTCCATTTCCATATCCATTGAATGGTGAATGTGACATGTGGCATTTGCAGAAGAGTAAAAACGATAGGATTCATATTCTTATCGGCTTCCGTTTGCATATTAGTTTCCATTGATGGAGGAAGATGAAGAGTTTTGCACAATTTTGTAAACGAAAAAGCATTTCTGCATCGCTTTTCAAAGTACCATATGTAAATGATTAGTATGGGTAGAGAAGAGAATCGTTTGACTAACTGAGTGACAACATTCATAAGTTGAAAAGAGTGACAACTGGAAATATTGAAGTAGTATAGTCACTAGATTGTAGATTGCTTCCATCAATATGCAGCAACTCATAGAGACTCACTCGTACGTGTGTGTATAAGGTTGCAGGTTGCGAGCAAGCATTTCCTTTATAGTGTGCGTTGCTAACTTTATGCATTTGAGATTTTCCTTTTTGGAATTTCTTTTGCCGTAACAACACACATTCATCACCATCATTATCATCATGTGAATGTAAGTAGATTTATGTATGAAATATTTCCTTTCATTCTTCTGATTATACACTCTTATTATTGTATTTCGAAAAAATTGTAAAGCTTCTTCAGCTATCAAAATGAAAGAGTAAAAACCATGAACAAAAATAAAGTAAACAACAAGTTAATAAGAACAAGATAAAAAATGTATTTTGTTTTTTTCGCAACATCACATTAGCATACAGTTGTATCCTTTGAGAGATTGTGGATGTTGTTGTTGTCATGGTTCACTGATTTTATGTTATATGTATCCCCATACTTTCGTTATTCCTTTTCTTTTAAGTTGAATCACCCACTACACCCATTTCTATGCCCATTTCATGTTTTGTTACATGTGGAAAATAAAAAAAAAGAACAGAACTCGGTATTATTATTTTCACTTTGTGATTGTTGCAAATATTTAAATTTTTAACATGTGTGTACACACATTAAATCAACATTAAAACATGAAAGGTTAATGTACAATACATCTTTCTGAATTTTTTGTTACATGGTTAATCCACCTTTCTACTGTCAGAAAATTGATGTAAATGTCATCACAAAAGATAGCGATAGTTCATGTATGTACATACATATAGTAAAAATATTGAAGTGAACATATGAGTAAACAATTAATAACATTGATTGAATTTTACACGTATTTTATGTTTTCATATATTCATTGAAAATCCTTTCTAAATTTAATAGAAAAAATAAATGAAATAATTGATAGTATTTTACATTATTTTGTTTATTTTAACTACTTTTACTATTCTATTTATGAGTTTCAACCTTTGTAGTGAAGGGCTTACAATTAATATTTTACTTAATTAAAAATACATAATTAAATATGCTAACAGTTGAATAAATGTTAGGAAATATCATAAAACTTTTCAATAAGCAGCTTATGTGCAACAACATACATAATTACAATTTCACTCTATTTCATAGAGATTTTATGAAAATGTAAGATCGCTGAATGGAAACTTCTTCGTTTACATGATTTTTTAGTTATTCTGCATTGACAGATTTCAATCTGAGGTCCCGCTCAATATCACTATTAGCAAACCTGCAATACTACGATGATGTTTTAACAATACACCTAGAAAGTACCTTGTTTTGAAATCGTTAGATTGTATTTATGGTGCTTTGGGTATCCTAGATTAATAATTTGTTTTATGTCGATAACGCTGATGAACCATTGCAGCGCAGAAGAACAACGTGCAGTGATTAGATTTTTAGTTGCAGAGAGTTCTTCGTTTGGACCCCTTAAAGATGCTCTACGTGGGACACATTTTTGAACCAATGAAGAAGTTAAAAATCAGCTGCAAAAGTGGCTTCGAGATCAACCCTAAGAATTTTATGCCAGAGGCATACACTAATTAAAAGGATGTTGTTGAAATTTAGACGAATCGTTTTTTTAGCTGCAGGGATTTGTCTCGTTCTTTATTGAATGACTTTCGTATATAAAGGGTGGGCCATCTATCGATTTCATATTGAACCACGGGTTAATTAGACTCTGGCAATACTTATGTCATTCTGTTCTGTCATAAAATTCAGTATATTATCTCCGCTGAACGAAATGAATCGGTTTACGCTTGAGCAACGTTGGAATATATAGGAAATTTATTTCCAAAACAAAGACAAAAAAAAAAAACATCTCATGCCACAATCGACTTATTGCGCGAAACGTTCGATGACCGTTTATCAGCCGAAATGGTGATGTCAATTGGCTGCCAAGAAGCTGCTATTTGACACCGTTGGACTATTTCCTGTGGGGCGCCGTTAAAGGCAAGTGTTATGTCTACCATCCAGAGACCATTGACCAGTTGAAGGCCAACATTCGTGATGCCATTGACGAGATACGGCCCCAAACACTCGAAAAAGTGCTCGAAAATTGGTCCGACCGTGAGGCCAGCCACGGCAGCTATTTGAATGAAATAATATTCCATTTCTAAGCGTTGTTGTTATTGCATTTTTAAATCGGAACTTTTAAATATTATATAATTCGAGTGTAAAAAATTGTGTGACTGTTTTGCTTCTAAACGGCTGGACCAAATTCGATAAACTTTTTTTGTTTTACTTATGGGGTCACCAAGATGGTTTATGCATCAGTTGGACCCGGTAGGTGGTGCTGTTGTCGAGATAAAGGCACTTTTTTACCAAATTTTTAACATTTTTTTATCTGGAGCCCACTATACTAAGCCGGTTTAAATATTTTTGTTTTTTAATGACAAATGAATCCTTATGAAAAGAATTGTATACTTATTTTTTTCAGTTTTTAACTATTAATATACTATTTTTAAGTATTAAGTTTTTGAAAACCACTGCAAGACCAAACAAAATGTTTTGTACGTTTTTTCGTTTTTAATGCTTTGGTTGTTCTTATACTTCTATTTTTAATGTCTTAGTACGCACTTTTTGCGCTCTTCGTTTCTGCATTTGATGTTCATTGAGAGTGGGACAAGAAGGAGACAGTGTGTTTCGTTGTTTGTGCTATTGATTATCACGACGGGGCCGCAGCAAAGCGCACAGCGCTACGCTCGTGTATGTATATTATTATTAAGAAGTAGGATAAAAAATAAATTCTTAAACTAAGAGCACTAGCTGCCATAGCTTTCAGCTCTTAGATTAATAAATTGAAGTATGAGATTAATTATAAAAAAATTATAGATAGAATTTATGTTGTTAAGATTTGCTTGGACTCGAAGGTTTTTTTGCATTCTGAGAGCAGGTGCAATGAATAATTTTATTGTATCACCGTGGCATTCGGCAGGATAAATTGGAGTGATAGCACTTGGATTTAAACGCTTGCGTTATCCCATGAAATCCTCTCTCGAATATGAGATTTAATTAAGCGGAGGATGTCGGCCTTTTAATATATGTTAACTGTGTAGTGGTTCTGTTAATTCGAGCTTAGCAAGGGAGTCAGCTAATACATTGTCAAGTATTTTATATATTCCTTATTATTCATAATTATGGGAATGGATCATTACAAATATGTTTGTCTGATGTACTCTTATTCTTTGATTAAAATACAGTCAAACTTCCATAATTTGAATTTTCTAATGTACAACACGAACCAAATCGAGTTGCTACAGTGTTTAGAGTGAAAATGCTATATAATTTTTCTTGCATAACTTGAACTTACATAATTCAAATAAAATTTTGGCACGTGCAACCTTAAGTCTTAAGATAAATCTAAGATTATGACGAACATTTTTTGTATGAAATCTTTTGATATAAGTAGACGTCAAGTATGAGACAATAGCAATTTGCTTAAACAAAAATTAAATCCATTTTTGTTTATTTATTTTCTAAATGAGACATTGGAGTTTCTTTAATTTTTTGTTTCCATGAATGATGATGGCGACGAGTCGCAGGAAGAATTTATTTAATATATTTCCAAGAATGATGTAGCTGATTTCTTGACAATTTTCAATTCATTAGAATAGTTATTACAAAAATAATAAACACAAATTCACAGAATATTTAAGGAAATTTTAACTAGAAAATTTGATGTTAAGTATAAAAAAAGAATGAGTGTGCTTAACACTCACGAGCCTTTGATGTGAAACACGTTGACTATGTTATTAAATGCAGCAATTCTTTCTGTTTGTGCTTCCAAAGTGTGCGATGAATTAACTTCTTCTAGCCTAGCTTTTTTGCGATTTCGATAAGCTTTGATATTTTTAGCTTGTAGACCTTTTTTACGTTGCAATGTTTCTCTTTCTGTTTCCGAAATGTCCGAGGAATGAACTGCTTGCGACCCAGCTTTTTGCGATCTCGATAAGGTTTGGCATTTTGACGTAGCGTAGCTTGAACTGCTTCGTGGCTCTGTGTTATTGGCAGAACCTCAATTGTATCGGCTTTAATATCATTATTTGTGCATGTCGACGAATATTTGCAGCAATTCTGTCTCTTTGTTCTATCATTTTATATTAGCCAAAAATGAGTTTTGTTGTATTGCCACTTATCTGTTGTAGTTACAAAGTGTTGCTATGAAGATGACGATGACGAAAATGTAAAATTTTACTCTACCGAAACCAAAGATGTTTCACATCAATAATTGTACTTACCATACTTTTCACCAAATTTCCTGGTTTTAATGAAGTCTCCTTATGTCCAACCTTTTCTTTTTGTGCATTATGGTGATTTGAATTATATAAGTTCGACTGTATTTTCTAATCTAAATTTTTAAATCTTCAATAAACTCAATTGTATTTGTAATTAAGAAAAACCTTTTTACTATATGAATGTGTAATTACAAATACAATTAAGATTGTTGAATTCACCTTCATATAGTACTTATAATAAGGAAACTACAATAACTTTACATACATTGTGTGTTTTGTTTTCTATTGCGAACGAAGGATAAACATATGAATAAGATACTATTGTTATCATTTGAGGAAAAACTTGGATTTGAGGTAATTTAGTTTAGTTTTCAAACTGAAATAACTCCCCAGCACAACGGTGCGTATACGCGTTTTACTATGTTTAAGTTTCAATTAAATTAATTAGTGGCGTCCAATTAAAAAGCTGTCCTTAACAGTAATAAACAGAATTAAAAAAAAAAACTTAATAATGTTTTGTTTAATTTTGTTGCTGTTGTTAAAATAGTTTAACATAGAACACAAAAAAAAGAAAAATGTGAATGACAAACAAAAAACTTTAAAAAAAAATTGAAATGAAAGAGTAGAAAGTAGCGCCTTGTTGTATGCAATGGAGTTTTTCATTTTTGTTGTTTGCAGTTTGTAGTTTGTTTTCAGGGTTTTCACTGTTTTTCACTGTTTTCTATTTTTCGTAACGTTTCGTTCGTTTCTCTTTAGTTTTTCTTTTACTTTTCCGTATACTGCTGACTGCTGCACGCAACATCGCCAAAAGAGAAAACATGTTAATTAACATTGCAAATGAATGTTTTTCAAGTTTTTTAAACTAAAAATTTCATAAAAAACATAAAACAAAAAAAAAAACAAATTATAATATTTTATACTTATATTTGATGTTGTTGCGGTGTTAATGGCAACCAGACTTGTTGTTTATTGCTTATTATTGAGTTGTGTTGTCTTGTATGTTATCTGAGTTCATATCACTTAATTTTAACTGAGAATTTTATTAAAGCTTCATTCATACAACTTTGACTTTGCATTGCAAGAGTAACAAATAACATAAGTAACAAGGTAAAGATAATGAATGATCCAATATACAATACACTTTGTGTATGTTGATTTTTAATGCATTAAGTGCCAAAGGCAATACTTTTTGCTTATTTAACATTTCTTGCGAAAACCGATTCATCTTTCAGTTTTTCTTTTTTGTTTGTTTTTCCTTTCGTTTTTATTTGGTTTTCAAAGCAAATTCAGAGAAAGCCTATGTTACATTGTACATTCATATGATGTTTGTTCGTGTAAGATACCTTGCAGCTTTAGAAGGAAACATAATAAAGAGAACACAAATAAGCAAGAAACAAACAAATGAATGAATCAATGATGAATGTATGAATGAACAAAAGAATGAACGACTCGACTGAATGAATGACTAAATGAATGAATTGGCGATAGCAAGAATTCAAAACAAAAGAAGAAACGAACAAACAAACATATAACTAACTGACTGTAAAAGAGAGTAACAATTTTATGAAGGACATGTCAATTTTCTTTTCTTACTATGACTGTTCCTTTTCATACATACCCTATAATTCTTTATCAATAAAATAAAAGATATATAAAATCGTAAGCCTTTTTGTGGCTGTGCACGCTAATCTCAGAAACGGCTTAACCTATTTAAATGCGGGTTTCACTGGTGTATTGCAGCAAGCTTTGTGTAACATTTAGAGTTTATTTAATCGAAATCGACCGACTAAATCAAAAGATATTTTTAATTTTGTTGCCTACTTTTTGGCTGATTTTCGAATATTTTCCTCTTTAGCTGCGAGGCAACATTAAAGATCTGATAATTTGGGAAAAAGATAACAAAATACACGATATAACAAACATATTTCGAACCATGGGTTAAAAGTCTGGGGCACAGCTAGTCTTCAATATGGATTAAATTTTTGAACAAAACAATAATCTGAGCAGTTAACTTGAACATCTTGATTTAATTAGTGTAGTTTTTTATCAACTTATCTTTTATGTATCAAAATAGAAACTTAGAATTCCTCAAGGCAACAAATGCTTTATCAAAATATCAGACAATCATCTAATATTCTTAATAATTGATATTGATCGTTTTTCAAAATCAAGTAATGTGCTCTGTATTTTGAGGAGTATTTTTTCAATACATTGATCTACGTTAATATTAAGATCTTAACGATTCCTTGATATGCTGCTTATAGGGTATTTTTTGTTGTTGTTTTGTCCAACATAAGTTTTCTCTTGAAAGCATTTAGTAAGTACCTGTTACTTTTGTCTTATTCATAATTCTACTCATAACTATTGTCATCGTCGTCATCATTTCTTTTGTTCGGTCATTAAAAGTGTCCTTTACATTCGTTGAATAAATGGAACACGTTTAGATATGACAAAAATGTCTTAACAAAAACTCAAAACAAACTTGTTCATAAATAAAGAACAAAAGAATGCATTTATTTAGTTCAAAATGAAAAAGAAAAAAAAAGTGATATAATTAAGTGCTACAATTCGGTTAAGGATCCTTAAATCATGCAATTAGTAAAGCATGATCAAAATATGCAACAGATATACACTAGAGAACTGCACGACTACAGTTAAACGCGTAATCAATGGATTCCCTCTGGAAACGAATGCCATTCTCATTTCAAACGAATTCAAATACATGGTGTACATTGTATATGGTAATAGTATTTTCATTCAGTAGCACACTTATTTACTTATGCACACTGAATAGTGTATTATTTAAGTATTTAATCCACTGTAGACTCGCACCAGAACAACAACGTTTTCTTTCGTCACGGTGGATTGAGATGCGTGCAGGATCAGAGCATTGATAGCGGTCGGCGATATCTCAGGAGAGAGGATATGATAAAATTTATTATACGAGGACTGCTATTTATATTTCGGGAATAGCAAATAAGAACAAAATTTTTTAATGAAAATGGCTTTAAGGTTTTTCAAAATATTCCCCCTGATATTCAATACACTTTTGCATTCGTTCGAACCATTGCTCATAGCAATTTTTCCATTCTTCTTGAGACACCTCCAAAGCATGGTTTTTGAACTCTTCAACTGCTTTTACGGCGCTCGTAAATCGTTGACCACGCAGTTTTTTTTTTGATTTGAGGGAATAAAAAGAAGTCATTGGGTGCCAAGTCAGGACTGTAGGGCGGATGAGTCATCAATTCGATGTTTTGACTGCTTAAAAATTCACCTGTTTGCCGAGATGTGTGAGAGCTCGCATTGTCATGATGGAGAATGATTCGTCTTCGGGAGTTGTTTTTGGGAATTTCTCCGAAGACCTTCTGCAAACAAATGGTCGTGCACCACTCAGAATTGACAGTCCTACGTTGCTCTAGCGGAACAGTGGCCACATGACCCATTCTTCCGAAGAAACAGGAGACCATTTGCTTCAAAGTGCTTCGTGCTCGAACAACTTTTGTTGGATTTGGCTCATATTGGAACACCCACACGGTCGATTGCTGTTTAGTTTCCGCCTCATACGCATATATTCATGATTGATCACCTGTCACGATTTTATAAACGTCTTTTGAAGCACCACGGTCGAACTTTTTAAGCATTTCCTTACTCCAATCGACGCGAAGAGCGATTGATAGGTTATGGGGTATCCAACGAGAACAAACCTTTTTTACAATTAAGTGTTCATGCGAATTAGAATGTATTGAAGTGGAACTAATGTGCAAGGATGCCTCTATCTCTCGATATGTCACATGTCGATCTTGCACTATCAGTTCACGCTTCGATGTTTTGTGGCACAACAACCGATTTTGGACGGCCTTCACGGAATTCGTCAGCGACTGAACTACGACCACGATTAAATTCTGCAAACCAGCGATAAACTGTCGTTTTTGATGGTGCTTTTTCACCATACAAAGAACTAAGTTCATCGACACATTCTTGTTGGGATAATCCACGTCGAAAGGTGTGAATAATTATCCAACGAAAACCTTCTATGGAAATTTCAATTTTTTGCACAAATTGATTTTCTTAACTTTCACTGTAAACGTAAAAAGTAGCACTTGTACATCATAATGTTGTGAGCACGTTTATGCTAAAAAATGTCAAACTTTATTATGGCGATGCCAGATTTTACGTATTGACATTAGTATTGCCAATTCCCGAAATATAAATAGCAGCCCTCGTAATTACCACATAAAACACGCAATGGATCATGTGAAACAAAGTTAGTTGTGTACCTACCTAGAGCAATAGGAATGAAATTTCTAGTGGTACGACTAAGGTCACAGAAACTAAGTTGACTCAAAACCCCTGGCGAATCAACAATATCTGTTATAAGTTTATGAAGAAAGCTTATACCTAAAGAAATTCAGCGATGACTCAACGAAGAAAGATCTATAAGATTGTGAGGGCAAACGTACACTAGCGTACCAATTCAAACCACGAAGTCCAAAAAGAAGGAATTGTTTCTGTACTGAATCAATACGGTCTTGATGTATTTTGTATTGAGGACTCCAGACGCACGAACAGTATTCGATTACTGGACGAACTAGAGAGATAAAAAGAAGCTTGGTAAACTAAAAATACTTTTAGCTTTATTAATAGTTGAAGAAATATGATGGTTAAAGCTCAGTTTAGAATAAAAAATGACTCCGAGGTCACTGAAAGAAAATAAACGAGGCTTCAGGCGATGTTATTTCAGTTTTAGATCGTAAATTTTTGTGAAGTAACGTTAAGGGTTTATGCTTCAGAAGGTAAACTTGATGGCTTGACCAATGCATTTTAATTGGATTCATTCAAATATTCAAGGAATATCGGAAATGTTTGTAAATAAGTAAAGAGTACAAAAATGCTTGAAGTGTTTTAAACAGATAAACATATCAATTACAGTTAAATGCCCCTTGATGTGTAGAGATTTTTCCTTAAAGAAAATATCAATTGTAATATGTAATAAGTCACGTCTACTGTAACAATAAATGTGAATAGAAATGCATATGCAAATGCAAACATAAGAGATACAATTGTATCTAAAATGTATCTGTTTAACCTAAGGTTAACATAACGCCAACTGGTGATTTTGTATGAGAAAATTTTGTACTATTCTTGTTGCTTCATATTTTGTTCAATTCTTCTTTTTCCCCCATTTGAACACGAACAATGCAATGCAATTGTGAGAAATACATATTATATGCAATTCAGTTGGGTTGTTTTGCTACTACTACTATTGTTTCTACATAGTGAGATTGTGAGATTCATACAACTATGAATAATAAATGGATTTCAATGATTGTCTACTAACATGTTCGGGTTTTGTTAAACAAAATCGTTTGTTTTCAACTAGAGACACGTACATATGAATTCAGCTTGTCATAAGCTTAATATGATCTATATGTAGATACAAATTTACAACATATTTTTTTATATGCAGGGATTTTGTTTTAATAAAAATAATATATACTAGTTTAACTAACAACAGAAAATAATCTAATTTTCTCGCAATTCATGGCCTTTTAGTAAGTAAATTTATTTAATGCCTTTGATGTTATTACTTTTGTTTGTTTGTTTGTTTGTATGGTTCTCTCTCAGACTTGAGCTCAATTTTATTACAAATAATTTCCGTTTCAAATGCATTCACTCATTCACTTTATTTAGTTATTCATATACTTACTACATATATTTACTCGTATTCATATATTTCTGTGTAATCAAAAGAGTAAACGATAAATAAAGTGTACCTCGCTTTTGAAGTGTTTAGCTTTCATGGCATTTTGTTTAGTTGATGATGATGTCAGTCCATCCACATCTACATCCATATCATCATCATCATCATCATCATGTTACGGACATAAACTTCCTGAATGTGTTTTAATTAGTGTCACTTGTTTCAGTGTGTGGTGTGTCTTTGTATCTGTGTATTTGTGAGCAACAGTTTCCGATGCTTCAGGCATCAGTTAAAAGTAAAGATACTAGGTACTAGTATGGTAGTGAAAGCCTTCTTTTTCCTACTTTCATATTTACTTGCTGGTAAAGCAAATTGGAGCAAAGCAAAGCAACAAGTAAAATTAATTATACGTAAAGTTTGTTTGATTATTTACGACGTCGATTCACTTTTAAGTTTTTCATTTTTCTTTTTTGCAATAAAATTAATAAAGTAGCAGCGCAACACAGCACAGCACAGCGCAACAAACCTAAATGTTCAAATTTAAGTAAAAGTGACTTAAACAAATACATATTAAGTATACGCCATGTTGGCACAAAGAGAAAAACAACCTAAAAGAACTGAGAACAAGCAAAATAGTGAGTGAGTGAGTCAATGAGTAAAATGTACGCGAGGATGAAAGACAAACGCATTGCGACAAGGCCATGATGTAAAATCGTTATGACGATACTGATGTTGATGATGTTGTTGATGCTGATGTTGATGTTAAAAACAAACAGGTAGACAGACAAAAAATTATAACAGTGAAACATAAGTAAACAAATAACAATATCATGTCAACGTACCGTACCGCACCGCAATGTAACGCGTAACGCAACGCAATCTTTTGAAATTTTAATGATAAAATGTCACATTACTCATTCAATCACTCACCCACTCACTCACTCTCTCACTCACTGGGTAAACATGTTGAACATTGGAATAAACGGAAAAACAGAAAAACAAAAAGGACGGATGACCGAAACAAGAACTTGTCGATTCTTGCCCCAAAATTCATTTCAGCTGTTTTATCTGTTCCTGTTTCTTTACATACGTGTTTTTATGTGTCACTTAATGGGTTGTTTGTTTCCATCTTTGGACAGCATTTATCCAATTTAAATTATTATATGTAAAAATAACGTAGGTGGATGTGGTAGAATGATTCAATTTTTAAAGGGTCACCGGTGCATTTAATACTAAGTGATTGTATCAATGAAGAAATGACATTAACAGGAATAAAGTTAAGATTAAGTTGGCAAGATCACAAGGGAAATGACGTGACCCTGAGAACTCTTTATGTATAAGCGCTGCTGCAAGTGGGTTTGAGTGACAATTCAGCCTGTCATTGTGGCGACTGTTGTGCCCCTGAGTTGGATACCATAGGTCCAGGAGGGCCGTACAATTGCCAGACTTAGTTGGCTGTTAGGTCGGAGTAGTACAACAATTCCAATTTATAGTACAGATATTCCATGATCAATCCTCGCATATATATGTACATACTTATATAGAATATGTCATGTCTTCAATGCTCAGCTCAGCCCGTTCGCTTATTTCACACACCAAAGCATTCAAAATCAAACAAAACAATTCGCTTTAAGAATGTTGTGACATTTCATGTATTTATTCACACATCTATACTTACTTACCCACCTACGAAAACTACTACTACTACTTTTATAACTAACATACCTTACAGTATTTGCCACATTCATTTTGTTCTGTTCTGCGCCATTCTGTCCTGCCTGCACTGTTGTGTTGTGTGTCTTTGAGCGTTTTTTTTCGTTTTATTTTGATAGCATTTGCCAATACTATTAACTGCATTTCAGATAAACGTCAACAGTTTGCCTTCGTGTTGCACCATTTGATTGCTTTCAACTTGGTCAGTAACAACATTCATGACCGGTCCTGTACTCCACTTGCTTATCGCTTGCTCCTTTGCACTTTAATGCACTCATCGTATATTTTTAGCTTTGACTGACTCTATACCATATATGGTTTCTGTTCCATGGATACTAAGTATATCCATTGACTGGAGACCGAGATGCGCGTCTTCTTTTTTGTTTGGCTTTGGTATTTTATTCTCGCATGTTGCTGCTGCTGCTGCATATCTCTCTTTTCTTTTATTTATATAAAGGATTCACTCACTTCGGTTCGTATAAATTGTGTAAATATATACACTTGATGTAATGATTTACAACTGATTTAATATGATAATTGAACGAGCTCTTGATGTTGATACTGAATACTGCTACAGACTGAACTGGACTGACTGGAATTGACTCTTTTTAAGTTGCACATGCATTTGCACTTTTGTTGAACTACTTTAGATGCATTGACTTTTGAAAAAGTCCATGGGTATGAGAAGGCAACAAATGTGAATGCGCCAATCGTCGTCTTACATCAAAATGATTTCTCATCATTGATACATCCTGGTTCTCTTCATTTAATTGGCACACGCGTGTCTTAACCTATTTGTCGTTAAACCAACACCAACACACACTGCAACATTAATCTTTGTGATTATTTTTTATGTCTTGCGAAAATGTGCGAACGTTCTATCGTTCGTTTGCAACATTGACTTTAAATGGCTATGCTCGGCACAGTATACTGATATCAAACAAAAAATTAATGAAAATTCTAAACATTCAATAATTTCAAACAATTGATTATGAGGATGTGCCTAACAGATTGGTATGAAAATTATCATAATAAGTTTTGTTTGGTTAGCAGTTCCACCACCTGTAAGATTACATGTTTAATAATCAGAATGGTTAGGCTCTTCTGAAACTTGTTCTGCTGAATATTCCAAAGTCTTGTAACTTTCTTTATATATTACTTCAGAGTTGGCATCCTTTGACCATCCTTTCATTGTCCTTAAAGGTCATTCTTCTGTTCACCTACGTCTAGGTTCACCGCTGTTGTTGGCATGCGCCACGACTCGCAGAGGGCGGGGTCGTCATTCCCGTGGCTCTTGCCGGAAGTCCTCCTGCCCCTTGCTTTTTGATATTTGATCTATGATCTTTTATAAAATTTCTTTTATTGAACCTTGTTTGCTTTACAGTTCCTTGAATGAAAATGGATGGAGTTTTCGAAGTTTTGTAAGATTAAATGTTTAATAACCTAAATTGTAAGATTCTTCTCACACTTTCACTGCTAAAAATTGCAAATTTTTGTAATTTTAAGATTTTTTTGACCATTTTCTTGTCTTACTGACATTTCTGTCATGATTTTGTAACAAAATATCAACAGGAGCACATTTTTCATTGCCCTGTAATTAAAAGATTTAGAAACTTTATTCAAAAATAGTAATTTCCTTTACTGAAATTTATTTAACAATTGATTCATTTGGATATGGGTATTTCTCACTGATCAATACAATGTTGTATGCAAACTTCATTATCATTTTCCGAAACATTTATGCTTTCTATCTTCCACGTTCATTTTGAATATTTCCACTTACTATTTCCATTTTCCGTGAGCAACGCATAACTGATTAATACCGCATACCCATGCTAAGTATGAAATGGCCTGGCCATATGCTGGAGAAATGTTTAAGATCCTTTTTTTTTTTTGTTCAATACGTAACCATCGCTACTGTCGCTAAAGCCTTTACATCAACACTCATAACACAAGCTTGTGTTCCCAGATCCATATAATTGTCTCAAACCATCACCTATTCCGACTCCAACTCCCCTACTCCTACTTATTGCTGCCTCCTAAGCAAACATTAAATGTTTGTGTTATAAAATTTAATGAAACCGCACATATTTCGCTGACGTTTTGATATAGCCAACTTCAGCCCCAAAATATTATACCATACTTACTTACCTAGCAACGATGCCAATGCCGATGCCGATGCCTATGCTGATGGTTGGTTTAGGATGAGTTTGTGTAGAAAGTATGTTTGGTTATGAGTATGGCATCGCTACACTAGGCCAAGTCTAACCAGTTCCGTTGCTTAGTTGTTCACTTGATGTTGATGCTTGCCACCACAAAGAGACGTGCTTATAACGTTGCTGTTGCTTTTACCAACGGTTCGTTGCTTCATCCTACTTCTACCACTACTACTCCTATGTTAATGGTTTATGAATTTGCTTATCACGTATTTTCCTTGAACCTCATTCATTTTTTATGTACCTCATATATGGAGATCCCGTACTCGCACCCGCGTTCGCTTTTTCTGCTTTCTTGCAAATTAAATGTTCCGTACGTGGTTACATAAAAAATTCGCGTGCTCAGTTATGTTATTTGCCCATTGCCCCCAATGTCTAGTGCCTTCTTGCCTTTGATTAAACTTCTACCTGAATATGATCTCGAGAAATATGCTTTTAATTTGTTTAATAAATTTATTGAGTTCGATTTTTGAACCAAATACTTCGACTTCTTGTGTCGCTCTAGCATACTGCTATTGGTTTAGTTTTCAACTACAATAATAAATTCAACTTATTTGTTTTTTCTTTTCATTTTCTTGGTATTTAACTTCCGGAATGTTTAAATATTTTTCAAATATTGACTTATACTTTTTGTTGTCTTTTGCTGCCGTCGATTCTAAGTCTATGATATTTTAATATTCCGTAAATGTACGCGAGCCATGTAAAATTTATTGAAGCCGAAACATGAAATACTTTTCGAGATAATTCCTGGCCAAAAACTTTAGCCCACTTTGAGGAAATAAAATGTTAAAATAACGAAAAAGAGAAAAAAAATACACCAACATTTTTAAATGAAATGAAAAACAAAGAATAAAAACAAAAAACAAAAAAAAAAAAATAAATGCGTAAGCTGAAAAGTACAAAAAAGTTTCCATTTAACGGTCGCTTGCTCAATTCACTTTCATCAACTTAACGCGCGTGTTCCATCAACTTTCTATCCAAAGTACACCCTACAAATGTCAAGCAAATCTTCTTATATTGTACTTTATAATTACAGAGACTTTAAAGTTGAGAGATTTTATGAATAGGATTGGAAGACTAGAGCTATGCTTTCATTTGAGGCAATTCCAACTGCAACATATTACTATCCACTATTTTTAATTCAAATATTTAATATAGAAAAATTAATAATCATATTTTGATTAAGATATATTCCGTCACTTTGACCATCAATAGGTAAAGCATGTATTCCTAGGTCGAAGAGAGAAATCTATATATTTTCTTTAGCCTTCCAAATAAAAGACAGAAGATTTCCCTTTCCTAGTTTTCTGTATCAAGTTCTTGTTTATTAAGGTCTGACATATTAAGCCATCGGATGATTCTAAGTCTGGTGGATCAACCAAAATATGTAGATATCTAGTGTCCTTAAATAATTATAAAATTTGTAGCTTAACCCTTTTAGTTAAACAATATTTTTAAATACAATTTTATTTCAAATAATTCTCCTCAACTTTTAGATAGGCAATTTTAGGATCAATAGAATGGTCAATGGTCTGTTGTCTAAGTAAACCAATAGGGAGGAAAGAAAAAAAAAACTGATTTGTTTTGCTTGTAGTAGGTACATAGTTCAATGCAAGATTTATGTGCTTTTCCAATTGCGCACAGTTAAGTCAACTATGCAGACCCTAAAGGCAAATCTAACAAACAATGCCAGGCACGTTCAATGTGAAGGGAACGAGTAAGAAATTTAAAATTTACTAGTTACTTGTAAACCACTTGACGATGACGATGCTGATGCTGATGGTGGCGACGATACTGGTGCTGGTGGTACGACAAGTGGTGATGATGATGACGATGATGGTGGAGGTGGTGTTGGTGACAACAACTGCATGCTGAGAGGAGTAAAGTTTCCTGAGTGTTATACAACAGCTGCAAGCACTTACGTTTGCGGCTGCTTAAGGGCAACAAGACAAATAGAGAGTCAACACAATTTGTTTGGCTAATAAGTTCCTATATACAACAATATATTGTACATACTACAAGTGAGAGGTATATGAAGTGTGTATCTGCAACATTGAATGTTGCACGTATATGTAGAAACACAGCTTGGTTTTATCCTAAGTCAACAGTTGTTTTGTCTATTGCTATTTGATCTGCACACATTTTGTTTGAAAACCGAACAGAAAGTGATGCTGATGCCACATTAAGACAAGCAAAAGTTAAAGATAATAAAAACACCCACAGGGCGTATTTGGCATTTTGGTTTTTTTCTTTTAGATAATATCACTCGCATATTTTGTTTTTTTACTATAAATTTTTGAGTGCTTCTTTTATATTTCCATTAGTGAAAATCTTGCACGCTTCGACGCGGCGAAATGCATCCCTTAGGTGCAGTTCACAGATTCAATGCTTTGAATGACTGTTCAGTAGTGGCTGGTGATGATGCTGCTGTTGCTGCTGTTGGATATAAAAAACATTCAAAAACACACAAAAAAACAAAAACAAAAAGAAAATCAAAATCAAGAATGAACAAAAAATGATGAGGATAAAAATATAAGTAGAAAAAATCACTTGCTGCAAAAACCATTTCGAAAATAATATTTCCAAGCCAAGTTGGCTTGGCAAGCAAGGAAACAAGTATGCAAGTATGGAAGCAAGGACGCAGACAGGCAAGCAGATCCAAATGAAATTGAAAACTAAAGTGCCATTGAGTGAGTGAGTAAATGAGCAGGGAAGTGTGAGTCAGTGAGTCGGTGAATGTGAATCAAATATAGAAAGTAAGTGAGTGGGTTGATGGTCTGACAGAGCTGAGAACTGGATCAGTGAACAAATGTTGAGTTGAACTGAATTGTTAACAGTTGCAACTATCATTCATTCAAATATCAAGATAGGGATTTCTAAGTAGAATGCGACAATACCATTTCTTTCTGCAATATCTAAATGCTATCGAAGATTATAATAATAAAAATATAAGTAGTATATTTATTCAAGTTTACTTAAGACAACTAAACGAACGCTTCTTACTTTACTTAAAAATTTCATTTTTCTTTTCATTATATAATCTTTTAATCGGTATGTAGTATATAGCGTCATATACACGATAGGACAATTATGATAATTTATGGTATGTATAAATAATTTTATATTTACATACTTAAATTCCAACAAAAATAAAAATTTGAAAAGGAAGCCAAGTTACATAAAAACGAAGTTCGTGGTTGTCAGCATCCCCAATAAAATTTAAGAGTTCACTTGTCGTACAGCCAAGTTGTTGTGGTGTGTTTTGTTCTTTAATAGATTAAAAGGAAATTTGGTTGCATTCCCTTTGCCTTTTAAGGCTCTAGTACCTTGATGTTATTGTACATATTCTCTAAGCTGCCTAGAAATTGTTTAGAATTTTGATGTGTGATAAAAATGGCACCTTTCAGCTCTTAATAACTTTAAAAATATATACAAGGTATGATAATTAGGTATCAGTATTGTTACGGAAAAACGTGACTAAAACGAAATAGTACATATTATAGTATTCTCCTATCGCTTTAAAACAATTATAACATATCGATTATAATAATATCTCAATGCGTAGTCCAGGTCGTTTTGTGGAATGTTCATTTGACGTGGGCTTGTCGAAGGTCTCACTCAGTTCCATTCCGCACTTTGGCGCTCATACTGAAAGCATCACATTTCATTCCTTGTTATTTTTTTTTTTTTTTTTTTATCATTTCTGACCTATCTGGAATGATTGACACGAATTGATTTCTGTTCATGTGTAAAAGAGTGTGGAACAAACCTTGCTCACACCATTGATTTGCACAAATCATTGTGAAGAATGTGTTCAATTGTTTTTCTGATAATATTGAACAGAAATTACTTTGATTCACTGCGAGCATAAACCAAAAAAATTAAACACTTTACTGAATTTTGGTTAAAACAGTAAAGAAATATCTGTTTCGTACTCAGTTTTGATTGATACTGTACTGAGGTTTTGTTCCTTCTCAGTTATGGTTGAATACTTGATATTGAAGTTTTGTTCCTTCTCAGTTATGGCTGCGACTGCCAGATAGTTGGATGCGGTTCCCGTCATTCTGCTGGCGGCCTTGATGCGAATAACATGCCGATTAGAGATTGAGAGTTAAAGGACAGTTTTGCTTTGTTCTGAAAGTCTTCATTTTTATTTTCAATGATAAACGTCTTGGACTCGTCTTCATGCTCTTTTTGGCGCTATGACATAAGCGCCACCGTGGCAGCAACCATGTTCATTTCTGCACAACTATTCAAAGCCTTTTCTCTCATTATTTGCTACAAAATCGATTGCTTTTTCGGAGTACGAGCTGGTCACTCGCCACATTAGTTGTCCTCTGACAACAATTTCCCTTCGAAAATAAACATTTATGCCAAAAGAAACCAGTTGTTTTGGCTTATGGCCAACCTCATAATATCCACAAATGTCAGCTGATCGTAGCAAAATAGATTGCCTTACGTTCAAGGTAGTTAAAAATTTGTAATTACGCCGACCATCTATAGATGGCGTTACTAGTTACTCGGATATAATTTGTGTACTCATATTTAATTGCCACACCGTTTAGTAACATATATGAAGTTCACTTATGAAACTTGAGACAGTAGGTGTACAACTGTTGTACACTAGAGGTGTCAAACTATCGACTGTTTTTTTTTAAGTATGAGTATTGATAGTTCTTGCGTGCACTAAAATCACGTCGGGAGCGTAGCAAAGCACGCCGGATTAGGGAAGCTAGGGAGCTAACGTATTAAAAAACTGTTAAAAAAACCTGTTTTACACTTTTTATTAGTAGTTTTTGATCGATAGTTTTTTTTTTTTTTTTTTGACTATCGATGAGTATTTATTTTATTTTTCAAACTGTTAAAAACTAACGATGGTGACACTATGGATAATTTGAGACCTCTTGTAGAGGTCAAATGTAGCTCAAAAGGATTCATAAATGATATGGTTACAACTGATTTCGCTTACCCTTAATCTTCAAGGCATTGTAATATTCTTTCTTGAATATGATTTATATGACTACTAAAATCAAATCAAAATACATAATAGTTTCATAACCTTACATTGACAAAACCTAACAAGAACCTTTTGCAATTTCTTCATCAAAAATGTTAGAATAAGGAAATGAAATGAATGTGATGTGATGTGATATGAATAGGTTAAACTATCTTCATAACCAATTCACTCAATTTCATTTAGTTTAAATGGTATAACATACATAAAATTTGTTTTACAAGGACATTTCAAGTCAACAATTTTTTGTGCAGCCTCATATGGAAAGTATTAAAGCAAAGTAAATATGTTTTCCATATACCATAATATTGTACAATACAATATTTTCTTTGATTATTTTTATTGAATGCAAATCCCACAAGTTCAAAAGTACATTGTTGTAAAGAATCATGATTAAGTTCTCTCTCTCCTTTATCAACATTTCCATCTATGTATGTATGTTCAATATATTTTTTATTTTATTTTTTTTCAATGGTTTCACTCCCAACTGAGTTGTGTTGCCATTCATTTATATATTTTATATATTTATATTTTCGATTCAAATTGAGTCGGTTTGACTCGTAAGGGCATCATTTTTACTTAAATTTGTTGTTTTTGTATTTAGTGTTTTGTTTCGGCTTTTGATACGCATTAGCAAGATTTGCTAGCTTTAGGGGAAGCATTACGCGAAGCTTTACTGGCAACCACCCAGACCCAGCAACCCCCAGGAATAACAATCCTTGTTAACAGGCAAGGATTTGCTTTATGCTACGTACTACATATGGATTTTTTTCTTTACTATTGATTGATTGACATCATTGGTAAACTGGCATTTTAGACAAATTTCGATCTTGGCCCTTGGCGCTCAATTGAGTTGCTCTTCTGCTTTGGAATAGAATAGAATATATGTACATACATACACACATACATAGTACTTCTAGCTTCCTTACATTTTGATGAGTCAAGTTTGGTTGGTTGGTATGACTTGAAATATTCCATTGAAACGTGCATGAAATCTATACACATCACATAGTCTCATTCGTATTGTCATACGAGTATGAACATATGTGTGTTTGTTGTGTGTGGTATGCCAAAAATTTGCTAATAAGATTTTTATACAAATTTAAAATGAGAATGCCAAAAGACTTGATTTTAAGGAGCCTTCACTTAAAATGTATTTTGACATGATTAATTAATCAAACTCAACGCGAATTTGATTTGACATCAACTGAGCGATTTTCTTGTATTTGAAGCTTTTCCGTCATTCCTTCATTCATTCGATGTTTCGTTTCTTTGTACATATTTCCATACTTCATTGATTCTGTGGCTCTTTTGCGCCCACGTTGTCATTTCCGTTTTTGGCATTGTTTGCATTTGAAATTGTCACTTTGATTAGATTTCCCTTCCAATGTATACGGGTTTTTGCTTTTCTTTTTGCTGCGAAATGGAATGAGAATAGCGGAAAATTGATAAATGAAGTGTAACAACGAAAATGAATCCCAGTCGAATCGTGCCATGCTGCACAACCAAAGTTAACAAAAAAGAAACAGGAAGATAAAAACGGACAATGAGACAGTCATACAGTCAGAGGGACGGAGGGAGAGACAGACTAAGTAAGTCAACGACCACTTTCATTATGTAAATTCTTTGCTCTTGTTTTCTTGTAAATGTTGTTAACATCTTTGAGAGTTTATTTTATTGAAGAAAAAAGGGGGATTAGTTCTTTAATTTTATTTTAATATGAAACTTAATTGCTTTGGGAAACTAAAGATATATAAATGAAGAATTTATTAAAAATTTCATGGATTTATTTTTAAAGAGAGAGTTTTATCTATATTTATACTAATATTATAAAGAAGAATTTTTTTTTTTTTTTTGTATGTTTGTTTGTTATGCATAAACTCAAACACTACTCAACTGATTTTAAAAATTCTTTCACCTATAGAAAGCTACATTTTAAGACGTGGTTTGCACGTTACTTTAGCGATCACTGATTCCTCTTTGTTGTTTTTGGCTTCAATTCAGACAGAACGTCGTGTCGTTCAATAAACTTTTGTGCATTCCTCTTTATTTATATTTCTCTGTGAATTTGTCAACTTCGGTCGCAAAGCAAATATATTCACATTACGCATTATATTTTTCATTTCGCATGCATCCTCACTCTACGCAAGCCAAACGAAATAAACGAACACACGAAAAAGTCGAAAGAGAACGAAGAAAAACGTCGGCAGAGCCAATCATTGTTGTGCTGTCGAACGACAACCTTCCCCTCAATTTCCTCGCTTTCCTTATCAACAAACAAACTTTTCGAGAGAGGATAGTAATGCAACCCGAGGCATCAAAAATCTATACTATTTATAAAATTGTTTACAAGGACGCATACAAATTTTCGTACATTTTTTTTTGTTTGGTTTTAGTGGATTCGTTTCATACGAGTAGTTAAATGGTGATTGTGTGGTAGTTGTGAGTCCCGCACAACGCAGGATCGAACCCCAAGTTGAATGTAGTTTTTTTCGCAATGATGGAGAATTTATCGTTTCTTCGCTTTTAAATAGTTCAAGAAAATGTTCTTGGACTCAACATTTGGTCACCCCGAAGTGATGTGATCTGAGATCGATCGTTTTCGCTAAAACACGCACCCATGGGTGCATTCGGCAACGCGTAAAAACATTTGATCAAGTCTCCCGACAGGGGGAGTATGTTTGGTTTTAGCGGACTCGTTTCATAGTTCAATGGTGGTTTTGTGGTAGAGTGCTGCAGGTGCTTTGCTTGGTATGGTTGTATTTGTTCCTCTCATTTATTAATTACCGTGTGAGAGTAATGAGCTCTCGGTTTTTTCTTTCTGATTATGATGAGCGAGTCAAAAGAGAGACAGTGTGTTTCGTCAAAGACTTTTACCAAGAAGTCTTTTGCGACAGAACTCTCTCTAACATCTATTGTTTGTTGAGATGGGAAACGTGAGCATAAGGGATAGCCGTGTCGTTCGTACCAACAACCATATGAAGTGCCATTTGTGGAATGACAGAATTGATCATTCAACTTTTGATCATTTGTAAGCCATTTGACTGAAATAAATTCTAAATAATCTTCATTTTATTTCCCAAACTCTTGATTCCATCTTCTGCCTATCTTTTCAAATTTTTGGAGGATGTTAAACATGTTTTTCATATATTTTTTTTCATTCAAAATATATATCGGCTTTACCTACAATAAACTTCTGTTTCCACTTTCACATTTTATACGAAAAATTGTTCTTTAGTGCGGGTGTGGAGGCAAACAAACAAACAAAATGACGCGTAAACAATTCAGAGAAATTAAATAAGGAAATGGTGAAAATGTTGAGCTAAAGTTTAAATTCCACTCGATTACGTGGTTGCCGGTTCGCATAGAACTGGAAACACTTAAAGGGCATCACCATCAACATCATCATTGTCATTGTCATCGTCATTAGTCGATTCTGAAGTTGTCAACTTAAATTAAAAGAGACAACGAAGAATAAAAATACAAAATAATAAAAAAGAAAACTTTTTGTTTCAATTAACTCAATAATATCATGAAGTTCAGTTATGTATCTGGTTGCTGTTGTTGTTGTAGTTTTTTCATATTTTTTTTTTAATTTTATTAATACTGAAAACCAACAAAAGAAATTGTGGCGGATGATGAATATTTTTTCGCTTTGTGTGTGCAATACGCATACGCAATGTTGTTGTGAGCAGCATAAATGTACATAATTTATCGTTTTATATATGCCACAACAAGAATAAATATGAAAGGGACTGTAATGGCAAAGTCCTGAATGTACCTGAATCAAAATGGAAATGAAAAATTAACTGCGATAAATTAAAACACATTTGAAAAGTCAAAATGGGGCACATGAGTACGAACAAGTAAACGTAAAGTCAAGAGTTCTAGCATGCGTGCTGCCGCTTTAGGATTGCCCTGAATTTATATACATATGAGTTTATGTCATCGGGTGACCTGCTCTCTTTCTCGTTACACATTCATACACATAAACAATGAAAACGCAAAATTTCGACTAAATTTGTAAATTAAATGAAGTCAGTCAGTGTTGAGCGATTCATTCTATATGAGTGCTGTGGTCCTTGGGCCTTACAGTACAGTATTGTAATGTACTGACTGTGATAGTACCAAGTACCAGCACAACATCTAAGCAGGATGACAGCAGTCAACAAAGCATGTCGCCTGCAACAATTTATGACTTCTATCTTGAATATTCATTAGTGTTCACAAGAGCAATAAACAAATAAACTACTCCGGACCTTTAATGTTTACCAACAGCGTTTTTGACTTGACTTGACTTCACTTGGTTTCCAACAATTTGTTTTGCTTTGATGTTGAAGTCCATTTTAAAGAAGATTGGACCGACTACTGGACAAGTTATTATGTAGTAGTATGCCTATCAATCACAGCAATAGCAATATTGATTGCTGATATACTCGTACATATTTACAATACTATACTATAGATTGTACAAACTGTGTACATAAAACTACAATGTTTTCTGGTACTGATACATCGTCAATCTAATCAGGGAGAGGGAGAGCGGAGCAAGATGCAGGAACCTTTAACATTTCCAAAAAGGATTAAACCATTTTGTTGATTGACCAAAAGCTGCTTTTTACTCTTTATTCGAACTTCAAAGTTTATTCGGAGTAGTTAAACCGATTAGTTTCATTTGAAAGATGAAACTGAAGTTGACGTTTGTTGCCACTTACCTCATGCCCATGTCCATGTTCATGATATTTGATGTTCCTACAATTGAAATCTGAAAACAAATTTTCTTGTACCTATGCAAGTTTTGCATGGCTAAATACTTACAATTGAAAAATTGTTTCATAGTTTGCAAATTTTCAATAAAATTCTATTTCAAATACTCATTTCTATTGTTGTTGTTGTTGTTGATGTTGATATTGTTGTTATTGTATTTTTAATACATTTGTATTAAGTTTTGTTGGTCGAAAAGGATAACTTGAAACAAAATAAAAGTGCAATTGAAGAAGGGTTGTGCAAGAAAGGAAAATGAGTAATGAATATGAACTGAAATCAAATAATTGGACAATATCGTACAAAGTTATAATCCCCAAAATGTTATGAAATGGCATTCTATTTGTCTGTTTTTTTGTTAAAAATCTTCTTTTAAACCAAAGCAAATTTATTGATTACAAGAAGCCATGATTTATTCATTCAAAAAAAGCTTTGAATTAAGATTAAACTATGAAATGATTTTATATTTTTAAAACCTATGTGGTTGTTCAGTAAAATCTTAAGAAACAAGTTAGCAAATGCCTGTAATATCCTAGGCTAATCGTATTATCTTCCATTATGTTAAGATTGAAGGTGAACACAGAAGCTAAGAGCAGTCCAAACTAGGCAATTAAATTCGCCGCAAAGCTCAAACTCCATACCACGCGTTTTGACGACGGCATTTCACGTATTGTGTACTTCCTATTCGTTTCAACTGCACAAGCTCGAATAAACGCATTACGTGTGTCAAATTCTTGTAATCAGAAAACAACTGGTGTGAAATACCGAAAATTGCTTGCATTCGCTACTTTACCATCACTCAGCAGCTGTTTGTCCTCGAAACGTCATGGAAAAGTTGAAAGTAGCTTAACTTTTGACGAACGCACACGAGCTTGATGACATACTAACGAGTTTGCTTCATAAGAATGAATACATTCAACTTTAAAACCCGATGCCCATAACGTCAAAAAGCCTGAAACGCTTGGTATGGAGTCTGGATTTAAATGTGGAACTAGACAAGCGACTTTGAACAACACAAGCCACGTAGATTTTATGGCTTTTAGTAAACAAAATTTAGTAATGAAATTTGAATAATACGGGTACATATGTGCTAGAAACCACTTTCGTCCCAACGGTTTCCAACCCAATTTCATTTTTGGCTGTGCTAGAAACCGCTTTTGACGTTTTTGAAATAGTTTTTTACAGACGATTTGGTTAAATTCTCCCTTATCTGAAGTTATTAAAGGAGAAACAGTAGCAAGATCTATAGCTTATTGTTTTGCTCGCTAAACTGCATTTAAAGAATATGACATTTTAGTTGTTTAAAGTATAAATTAGCATTTAACAAAAAAGTCTTTTAAATTCTAGCAAAATAAACGAAATAAGCAAATGACACAATACTGGCAATCACAAAAAATCGCATTTACTTTTCAATCAGCTATTCAATGTAAATCGTCGTGTTTTCTATCACATACCCGCTAATAACAATTTAATTATTATCCATATTTGTCATTCACTAAAGACAGCAATACAATGTTTTGCATTCTTCAAAACAGATATTTGTCATATACTATAACATCAAACAGTTCTTTTCGGTTAACAAAATAGCTGATTTCAGTTCACAAAGCAGTTCTTTGCCCAATACTGTGTTCTATCGAATTTGATAGATGATCAGCTTTTGACATTATGGTTTTGCCGGTGAGTCTACATTGTTCGCTTCACAGGAATCCATACATTTCAACTTTCATGTAATGTCTCCTTAAAAACCTGAACTTATGATTTCCAAGATAAGTATTGTCTAGTTCCAACGTAAGACTTTTCCTATCCTAAGATAACATATTTAATTGATTACTAGAACAGTTACAATTTATATGGAGTATATTTAGATTGAGAGACCAGTGACTTCAATTTTTAAACTTATTTTCTGCTAACAAACATTTTCAATTCTAACTTAATGTATCTGTTTATGTATTCGTAATTGTATCTTAATATTTATAGGTTCTATATTGTTAGTATAGTGCATGTGCATTTGAAGCATTTGAAAGATATTTGATATGTGTGTGTGTGTCACTTGACATGCTTTTCAGTTCAGTTTAACAATACAATGCGGATGACAACAGGAAATGCTATCAAATGCTACCGAAATGCATCAAATTACATTTTAAATAAATAAAAAGGCATCAAATTGCATTTGACGACTTGAAGACTTGAAACAATTGGAAAATAAAAAAAATAAAAATAAAATTGCTAACAGGAAATGAGTGCACAAATACATTTGCAACATACACCATACATAAACACACATACTATAGCGTCGTGTATGTATACAAATTTAATGTTTCAAATGAAAAATGGACAACGATTTTCTATTACAACATCCCATCCCATCCCATTTATCTGACCTGACCATCAGACCATACGACCGACCTTTGTCTGACCGCTTTTCAATGCAACTACTGCATACACGTATTAAGTAGAAACAACAACAAGGATAACAAAATATAGAAGGAAAGTAAATAATTTTACACCGGAAAACCTATGCAGGAAAAATTTGTTGATCAACAGAAAAGTTCAATTGGTCTTATCCACAGCCTATTTTTCTTTTCTATAATATCAGAGTAAATGTGTGTGCGTGTGTGGCGAATGGTTGGTAATTTTTGTCGTGTTATAAAAATCAACAATACAAAATGTAATTAAAAGCATATCCTAGCAACAACCAATCATATACGCACCATTTTAAATTTATGGAACAAAATACATTTCCATGAAAAAGGCGACAATCTCCTGATTCTAAATTAATTTCCCTGTCAAGTTTCAGTTGTCAGTTGATTTCACAGTAAAATACTATAGGTAAATATCATTTCAGTTTTTCATTATTTATCTAATTTGAATTCTTAGATGTGAGAAGCTAATGAATGTTACTCGTACTATGTTTAGGTAACTGTCTCATAGGTATCACTACCATTCACCCTATATTTACTTAGATTGATTCAACCTTCATCCATCTCTGCGATAAGCATTCACTCTTTGCTTGGTACTGAACTCAGGCAGATCACTGTATGTGGATGAGTGGTTCTTGTTTTTTTGTATATAATATATAGTACACGTTTTTTCGGTGCTTTAAAGATGGTATGTATTATGATATCATTACGAATCGCCAAGTGATTGGATTGGGTATGCGCTTAGTTGACTCATTTGTTTGCAACACTTGATTACATTGTTCGTGCTTTCAATAGCAAACGAGTGAAAGACCCAGCCTATCTGGTTCCATACTGACAATTATCTCTTCTTCAATGGAATCGTCTATCACCTAAAGAAAGTCCTGTTTCATGTAATTGTGCTTCTCTGAAGCTTTCTGCATTCCATGCTCTGATTTCGGCTTCACACACAACACAGTCAGTGTTTGAAACAATTTCTTTTCATAATGTTTATGTTTTTTATTGGAGAGAATTGGAATATTATTCGAGTTTTGCAATACTCATCATCATTATGCTAGTAGAAAATAGAGATTAGCTAAACAGTGACACAGTGATTTTAAACTGTGATTGAGTCACAGTCATTTGAAGGGAGATACACAGTTTAATTGATTGACTGTGACTCACTTTGATTCAGTTACTCCCTAAACTGTGATAACTAATCACGGTTTGAACAAAGTAAACAGTGTTTCTCCCTTCAAATTACTGTTACTCAATCACAGTTTAGAATCGCTGTGATTTTGAAATCACTGTTTAGCTCATCTCTAGTAGAAAATTATTATCACTGTCGAATTTGTCACCACTTTCAATCAAAATTTTTGTTTTATTTTTTGTGACATCCCATGAAAACATGAAAATCAATCAAAAATTAGTGCATAAAATTCTAATTTCTGAGCATTCATTCTTCACAACTTTTGGAAACTTCTAATATTTCAGAGATCTATTTAAAAATCTTGCTCTTTATAAAGAATTGTATTCCAAGATGACTGAACAGAAATGTATGTAAAACTGGTTTCGTTAGCAAATTTCTACTCAATTGATTCAAATGTTTCTTCGCTATTGACATTGTACATGTACATTGATTTATCTTAATCTACCTTTGTGGTGAGTTTAATTTCTGGAGAACAAACCGAAAACCATTAAAATTGTTGTAGGAATCTTAAGAAATTCAAATCACACAACTGTCAGTTATACGAATTGTTCAGTCTATTTAACTTGATGGTCGAACAGAGCTTTTGTTAGAAGAAGCAGCTGCTATCTTATCTTTATGTATTCATATTTTCCTCTTATTTTGAGATCTTTCAACAATTGGAAATTGCGAGCAACAGGCTTTTTTTGTTGTTTAATGGCAATTAATGCAGAAAATTCTACGAGTGGCATTAAGGATGGTCTGAACCAACCTCCTGTTAAAATGTTTGGGGACTTATTCTAATTCTTGAAAACAGTTGAAACCCAAAAATAAGAAAATTACGTTCTTCCCGCTGATTGAAGACAAAACAACCTGCTGGCATTAGATTCATAAAATTTATTAAAAGATTCATTGTAAAATATATGTTCTTACATACTAGAGGTTTGCATGATGGCAAAAAAACTACGTTCGAATCAACAATGTTCAATATAAACTGAGTGAAATAGAATGCAACGCCGAAAGAATTCGAGTGAATTTGTGCACTCAGTCGCGCAACCTTCACACAAAGATGCATTAATTGAATGCGTGAGAATGAGAGGTTGTTCTCGAATTAATTCGAATGCCTTCATTTTTTTTGCTTAAGAACAAAGGGCTGTTGTTGGTTTGCTGTGCGTAAGGAAAAACATAAAGAAAACAACAAAAACAACATATGTCTGCGTCTTATTCTTCGCTCGCTTCACTCAAATCAAACGAAAATTCGAATTAATTCGGATGTGTTCGGCTATGCTGAAGTTTTCATTTCTAACTCATTTGACAGAATGCAGTCGGCTTTAGAACTCAAAACACAGTCGCATTCATCTTCATTCATTTCGTATCTCGCTCTCACTCAATTCAATTCAATTCGAGTTCATTCTTTGGACTTCAGTTGTGAGCGAAGCCACGCAGCTGTCTATTACATACATACTTTTAGAGACTCATCATAGCCTCAATGAGGAACATAATTTAGACATACAGTCGGACTCCTCTATAATAATGTCGTTGCGACCGAAAGAAAAGTCTTTGCTAAAGATGAGTTCGGAATCATCTATAAGAAGTCGTTAGAACCTTCGATATAGAGAATTTGTACTCAATCTACACACAATACATACATATATGGACTATAATATTATCCATTATTAAACCAAATTATCATAAACACAGCATGAAATACTTAAAATCCTTTCATTGTTGTTTAGCACTTAGAATTTTGTTACAACATCAATTGTATCTTGTCAAGTCCTTTATTAAGTGTGTGTTTTTATTTTTGTTAGATTTATTTCTTTTGCAAAGTTTCCTATATGATTTTGATATACAGCATTTCTTTGCACTCTTAATTTTTATCGAAGATTGCTTGTTAAGCATTTGGCAATTGCATTGCAGTTGTACGATTTCGTATAGTAATGCTGCACACAGTTTTGTGTTGCGCAAATAGAGATCCATTGGTATTGATTCATTGATAAGATCGCTTGAGGAATTAATGTTCGTATAAGGCAAAAAGAGGAAGTCCTTTTTGCAAAAGGAGCGCAGCAATTGTGCTACCGGAATGCTATGACATATGGTAATTGGTAGTACGGCTTCGATATTGTGCACACAGCGAATAGCATTGCAGATGGCTGTGATATGCGATGCACGGCGATCGATATAATAAGGTGCTTGACGTTCTAACACTATAAATTTGAACTTATTGTTAGAGCAAAGTCGTTTAAATTGTTGATGAAGATGTTCCTTGACAATACTAGCAACATAATAAGTATTTTGTTCGGGTACCAACTTCAAGGAAAATTTTGCCATTGCTCTATCGGGTGTATAAAGCGTAGAGTGTTTTTGCCACTGAAGGGGACTCTCAATGCTATGTAAGGTAAGATATGGTCTGCACCAGAGTTTGTAAAGCATTTCAATTTTGTTCCGATGCGGTAATTTTTTCACTTGCATATTTTTTTTGAATGTTTCCAAATTAAACTCTGCTTCATCCAAAAGCTTCCATTCAGCTGCTTTAATTTCTCGGCAGTGACGTTGGATATTTGGCACACAAATGTTCTGCTCAACATTCTGTAAACTGTTCATTACTACACAAAGATCTGACATGGTACTATGCATGAAATGATATCCCTTACAGCGATCAATATTACATGTACAAGGTGGGCTATCTATCTGCACGCCGAACTGCAGCCAACCGTTTATGTTGCATGGCACCAGAGGACGGTAGGAATTGAGCCAAGAGTTCGTAAACATAACTACATATTCCACATTGTCAAAGAAGTTCGAACGCTTTGCAAACTTCTTTTCCAACAAACTCAAGTTGTCAAGCCCATAAGTTTTTGTTGTTATTATGAACTTGATATTCAATGGAAGTTTACCAATTTCTTGTATCCAAGCTTCTAATGCATTCAGCCAACAGAGCAACTGACCTTTGCCACTTGTAACGCCTCGTCCATACAGCTCTTCTTTCATCATATATAATGTAAAAGGATCAAATGTCCAACCGTCACTTTTATTTGCTGATGGAACATTCAAATTGCCATAGATGAGTACAGTAGAATTTTTGGGTCCATCATTTTTGGAAGCAAAAATAATTTTTCGTGTACTCATCGACACATGAAAGCCAAGTGTTTTAAGTCTTTCTTTTGTAACGAATATCGCTGTTCTCATATAACCTTTACAATCCGATTCTTCTGAAACAGTTTTCAGCAATACAAAATTTTTGAGGTTATCCAGTATTTGTTCACTGTTGGCATCAATTCTGCAAAGTACATTCTCCAAGTCTTCTGCCATGCATTCATAGCAGTCACACTTGTTCGTTTCTGCCATTGTTCTGCTTCTTCGCCTGGAAGTTTTATTCAAAAGAAAACTTCAAACAATTTTAATATTTGACAAATTTTTCTAGACTTTTGGTATTTGACATATTTTTCCTTTTTTTTTAATTTGTCGATGCGAAAACTATTGATGTTGCTCAAGCATTTTTAAGAACATTAATTGGCTGTATAATCTTAACCTCATTTGAAACAATATACTTACTATACATATGTTGCTTTGTAGTATGAGAATTAGGGTCCACTAAAAATAGTCATACATATGTGAGTTTTTGAGAACATCTGAGAATTGGTAAGGAAATTTAAGTCAATAAGCCTTGATTACTCCACATAGGATCAAAAAGACTGAACATAATTTAAACCTTTATTACACGTATAAAAATATACACGTTTTGTTTCAAAAGTTACTGGACTTTTTCAAAAGATACATACTTAGAAAGTAGCGCCATCTGTCTGTATTTGCCCAAATAATGTAGCGGCATCATTTATGAGCAATCTGACACTTCAATGGTGGCCAAAATTGGGGTGGTTTGACGAAAACACCGAGAAAGTGAAGGCTGTGATCGTGCAATGTTTGCAAATATCATTGCGGAAGCTAAAGGAGGATCTCAACATTCCGAATGTCACAATTCATCACATTCTGACCAAAATTCTGGGCTATCAGAAGATCAACGCTCGCTTTATGCCTCACACGCTTACAGAGGCCCAAAACGACAATCGTTTTGATCACTGCAGAGACCTGATTAAAGCGGTCAACCGAAACCCGAAGTTCATCAAAACTGGTGATGAAACGTGGATTTCAATACGATCCGGAAAATGAAGGTCAAAGTGCCGGGAGCTGGTAATTTTTGGACGACAATGCGCCACTGACTTTTATGCCAAACACAGCATCACAACCATCAACACAGCCTGAATTCGAGAAAGCTGTGACGTCGGTCCTCAGCTCAATCCCGATGAAGGGTAGCCAGCAGTGCTTTGAATCCTTAATGGACAGTGCAAAACATTGAATCGACTCCGGAAGGCTTGTATACGAGTATACTTTGAATAAATTGAAATGAGAATGGAAGATCTTTGTGGTTTTCTCTACATACATCTAAGAAAAGTTCTGTATGAACAACTGAAAAGATCATATTGGTATAATCGAACATTAAGTTTATATAATTGATCCTTGATATCAAAAGCGAGTATCCCTTCATAGTGACGAAGATACTATTGACATTTTTTATAGACATTTATGAAAATTTACTTTATCAATCTATCACTTGATTTTTAAAGTGAATATTTGTGTTTCTTCAAATGTAAACGAATTCCTCAAACTAGTAAGTACGAGTTTTGTAAAAGCAAAGATACACATTTCATATGTAGTGGATATGCATATAATATATGTATGTATATGGTAGATATGAATAGATATGGATGCCAATGCAGATGTAGCACGTCGATAGATGGAAATGATAAATATGCAAACGTGCAAAGGTGAAAAAATACTCAGCATTTTTAAATTTATACTTGAATTTTTATTTTACTCACATAGTTTTTAGTTTTATGCAAAAATTCCATTCTTCTACCATTGTTTGTCCTTACGATAAAACGACGCGATTGGCTTATGTACGAGTATCTCCTACCATATAGTATAGTATTGTAGTATCGTATCGTATAGAACACACATCAATAGGAGGAATACACACTCGATATAGTCGATATACAATATATGTACTATATGAGTATTGCAATAATGCATTGTTGTTGCATCGTTGTGCCGCACTTAACGCATAGCATGACAAGCATGCGAAGGATGAAGATGGTAGATGGTGGAAGAATGAATATGTGAGTACCAGTAGTACCATTACTATTACCAGTGAGTATGTTGAGTACGGTTGTTGCTGTTGTTGTTGTCGTTAGGGCACTTAAAGCAGCAGGAATCGAATCATATATGAAGGTATTTACTACTAGTACGTTGTTTGCCAGGTACAATCTATGGAATTATTACATTCTCCCACATACTAGGACAAGTATAATACTTTTTTATCGGCAAAGATTGATTATATTTGTAAAGGACTGTTGTTGTTGTTGTTGCTGCTGTGGTTGCTGATATTGCACATAAACGATAGTTGAAGGTAAAGTATCCTTTATACGCTTATAAAGATAAGGATACAACATACAGGAATATACTACAATATATTGTATACGTAAGTATATTAGTGTATAGAGATAGTAGGGTTATGGATTGTTACTGTGACAACAATTCAAGATTTTTTTGTTTTAATATTTTCATATTATAACGACTTAGTTACAAATGCAGCAACCAGTTATTGACATTGGCCATAGACAAGGATTATTACCTTCTTAGTGGAATCAAATGGGTATTTTTAAGGTTTAATGAGCCTTTAAGCAAATCATATGTATTTCAATGCAATATTGCAACAATTATTTGAAAGAAATAACAAAAATTGGAAAATTTATTGTGAAGTTGCATGATGCTAAAGTTTAAAGTTTCTTTTGATAATAATACCCTTGTATTATAGGATCATTGGAATCGCTTGTCATTGGGTGGGACTTGGGTCGACTACGCAGAAAGGGGATGTTGGACGGACTGATCCATTGAGAAGTTGTTGATGGACATCCCGTGCGCAGGCGAATGAATGTCCCACATACCCGTCTCGTTAAGCTGGACATGGCGGGTTGATGGCAATGTATTTTTGGTTAAACTACTCTCATTTTGTCAACTTCTTTGCTTGAAGTTGTTGGGCAATGAGGTTCCTTAAGTCCTTGGAGTGATCTGTACATTAAAGAATTAAAAGCAATTGATAGAATTCTAGTTAAGATGCCGTAAGCGTATCTTATTTTGAAGAATATCATGTTTTAAGTTAGGTTAAGTAGTGCAAGACGTGAACAGAGAATGTGGTTGTGTTCTCTTTCTCTTTAGCTACACAGCTACTGCAAAAGATGCTTGCGGGAACATCCAGCTAGTTCCATGTTTGCCTATTAGGCCGGCACCCAGTGACGCATTTACACATTTGCCGCCAGTAGGCTATTCAAATTTTTCCGTCCCTACCGACCCCTACAATTCGATTTGATTTGTGCTCCCTCGTCCTAATTACACGGCCTGTTTCCCGTAATGAGTATGATTATTAACTAGGGGATCAATGTGTCAGTTCTTAGATTATTTTTAAAACCCCACGATTTAGTTGAGATTAGTTTTAAGACTTTATGACCCATAAAGAAAACAAACTCATCGCAAACGGTTTTTTTTTCCAGATCCTTGATTCCCAAATCGTAAAAAAAGTATCGACTTCAGTTATCAGTTCCAAAATCATACAATCAGGGGTGTCACAGAAATCGCTTTCGCCTCAATGTTGTGGCGATTTCAAAGCCTAAAAATATGCAATTGAAATTTTCATAATTAAGTTTACATGTATATACAGAAATAGCTTTCGCACCAATTTGAATTTTTTTTCGATTTCTGTGAAACCCTGATACTTTAATAATTGAGTAAATAAATACTTGAAAACTAAAATTATAAACATTTTAATTGCATACTTTTAGGCTTTGCAATCGCCACAACATTGAGGTGAAAGCCATTTCTGTGACACACCTGAATAATTCACTTTAAGCGTATCAGCGGAAGTTTTCATTTTTTCCTCTGAAAGCGAAGCATCTTGAACATAGTCGCTTCACTACGGCAACAACCCGCTTTTGAACGTTTATCCAATAATCATCAATCTGGTTATGAAGTAAATTGTCGAGTTGGGCATCAATCACACTACTAACTATCAAATTAAAGGTACTAGATTAATGCTTAGCATCTCGGTGTTCTGCATTTTTTCAGTCATTAAATCTTTGGTTCTGAAACTGACTCTTATACTTCAATGGACCCGCAATACACAGATCTTTTACTTTTAGAATAAACCAGCCAATTTCAGTAATTCACTTCATTATTTTTCATTTTTCTTTGAAAGATGCTCACATAAACCACGCTGATCAAGACTGGTTTTGATTGAAGCTCCAATTCTTTTTAATAGTGCAAGACATAAATAGAGAAGGTCTTCTTCTCTTCTTTATCACCACGGCTTCTGCAAAAGTTGCTTGCGGGTGTGTCTATTGGGCCGGCACCACTTTTATGTGTGTTAGATAGCCATTAACTCCGCTTGGTAAACGCTGCATTGGTAAGACATTCTGAAAGCCTATTTAAAACATTAAGCGTTTCTGAGTATACTACAATGTCCTCCATCCCTAACGGGAAGCTTGACAGCTTGAAGCCTTCTGTATAAAAATATTACTCAAGATCTGAGCCTTCAAGTTTTAAAAAACTAGAGAAATATTTTCTCAAAAACCTTAAAATAAATAAACAAAATAAAATTTAATATATTTGATGATAAATTTAAAGACTTTAAGAAAGTGTCACAGACACGACCAAACTCTTGAAATTATTGGTGTAAATGTATGAATGAATTTCATCCAATCATCAAGTGAAAAATTGCCAATTTCGGCATCTGTTTTGGGGGAAAAATTAGTTGAAGAAACTTCTGTTTCTCGAATTTATTTTAAATAGAAAAAATATATGTAAAGTATATTGCTTGTGCATTCTAGCGTATAAAGTCAATAATTGAGAAATCAAAGTTCAATAAAGCATAATTATGTAAATTTTCCTTTTTTTTCGGAATCAAAGCAACCAACCACAACAACAATAACAACAACCACGGCAACAGCATAAGGAAGGAAATAAGGAAATAAATTTAGAAGTCCAAGTGAAAATTTAAAAATCATCGATTTGGTGGGGGGGGGGGACTGTGTTCGAAAAGAATAAAGAAGTGGGTCTAGAAGAAGATTGTCCAATGGGCTAAGGTCTTATGAAAATATTGCCATGCATTTGTGTATAAGTATAAGTATGAGTGTGCTGTGTGTGTGTGTCTGTTTTGGAATTAACATAATTCATATTTTGTTGTACTATTTGCATAATAATATATTGTAACTGGTGATGATGCTCTCCTCCTCCCCAACCATAGAAACATCGTCGTCTATGTGTACTTGTATTCACAACTTTTGCTTTTGACAAATGGTACACACATTTTATATCATTTTTACATCAAACCACCTCCCACAAAAGATACTCTAAACAAATAAAAGTTAGAAATATAACCAAACAAAGAAACAAACAAACAAATATAAGTAGAAAGAAAGAAACAAAAGTCAAATACATACTATTGTATACCATATACATACTTTGCATCTAAAGAATAGAGAAATGCGCTCCCGCATGGACAAATATTTAAGGATTTGTAAGAGGCGACAAAGCAATGCATTTTAAAAACTTGTTCTCGACATTAAGCTGTGTGTCCCTGCTTTACCATGTCTTGCCCTGAATTCCTCTGAGTTCTGTTGTTCTGAATAGTTAAGCGCATGTTTCCGTTGCCACTAACATGCATCAACATCACAATTCTTAACATTATCATCATCATCATCATCATCATCATCATCATCATCATCATTGTCTTTAACTTACTCAAAGAACTGATGGTACTGGTAGAACTGATGGCACTCGGTACTATTGTATGTTTGTGTCATTTAGTAAGCGGGTACATTGCTGCACTGACAGCTGTGGCACATAATTCGCTGCTTCAGACACTTAAGAGCTTCATGTTTTCTTGTACATACTAACTTATGTATTATATATGTAAACATTGACGAGGGCGAATTTTTTAACAAAATTCAACTTAAATGCACTTTGCATTAGTTATTCATAATGAACACGTAGTGTTGGTGACCATGCCAGGACAAGGACACTGTCAAGTACACATTTTATCACTCGCCACTCGTTTCTTCTATTTTTCTTTACTGTCTTGATGATTCTATTTTCCAGTCAAGTCCAAACCACCCAGGGGAAATAAGAGTTAAGAGTCAATTGCTATTTGAATGACATGACATGACATGAGTATTTGCAAAAATAATGAAGTTTTACCTTGAATGATGAAAAATTGGTTGGCTGACAAGGTAAGCGATTTAATTTAATAAATTGATTTTCACAATACTATATAATATACTTTGGTAAATGTATTTAAATTATGTAAAATGACAAATTAAAATCCACGGCAACAACAATGTTGTCGACAAGTGACAGTCGTTACACATGAAAAATGAATAAATTTTATATTAATACTCACCATTTAATTTTAATAAAGGTGGGAAAAGTGAAGAGAGATATGTCGAAATGTTAAGTTGAGAACATACGTGACATTAATTGCACCCTTTAATACAAGTTATCAGCCCCTTTAATTTTATTCAATAGTTTATATGGTTGCTATAAGTTTTAAGTCAACCGATCATACATATCTACTTAGTATCCTACGAGTATCTATCTCAGCATATATTGTCATATATCTACTATCTAACAAGACTAAGAATTACTTATATTCGTAGTTTTTCTAGAAAATATTAAAGAATGTCATTTTCTGAATATTAAATGTTATACCAGAGTAGATCACTTAAAGTAAGGCTATGCAACCCTCGGCCTAAGGCAAATGTCAGTACGACCCAAGTGTCAAACGCAGAGAAGATAAGAAAACAGAAATCTCCTTCGTTTTTCGCTCATCAAAAGGCTTTTTTTTTTCTTTGCTCGCCACCAATATTTGCTACTTAAATTACCACGTCTTCTTCCAATGTGACCAAGAGCACCAAAAAGGTGATACCCCTGGCTCTGAGATTAATCAATTCTTTATCCTGAACTATAATCAAAAATTATAGGTAATTCTTTAAAGAATTCATTTATTTTTTTTTTTTTTTTAGCATTATTATTCTAACATCACATCACATAATTTTATAAAATACAAGTAGACCCGGCGCACGTTGCTACGACCCTGACGTAAGAGCTACACAATTCTGATCAAGGTTGTAGCTGGTGCTTGAAGAGCTTATTGTAATGGGTTCTGTGCCGTGAAATAAAGTAAAAAACTGTTTGTATATCCAAAACTACGCCACCTAACCATCCACTTGGCCTCATTAGTACAGCACATAAAATTTCATCAAAATCGGTCCAACCGCTCTCGCGTTTTGACAATTCATTTTTATATATTTTGTATGTATAGATAAGTAGATTAGATAACATTTACATAGGCTTTAATAAACTCAATTGATAACTAAATTGCTTAGATCACATTCGTCTTTGAAAAAGGTCCTTGGGTGGAGCGTTTTTAGTCTTCGTCATGTCGCATCTTATGTTCGACCTACCATAAGTAATACATATATTTTGATGCCTTTAAAACTGTTGATTATAGCGGCTGCTGCTGTAGGAAGGAGGCTTTGATACCGCTAATTTGTATAGCAACATGCCGTAATGAATTTCACATGTGCACAATACCATAGGTTAGTGGGTTGTCCAGGTTTAGATCGCGCTACCGTATGATAATCCACGAACGATATTCGATATGATCTCTTAGCCGTACATTTATGATATCTGGTCATGCGTTGTTATGATTTACAATAGTAGTGATGAGCGATTGTGAGAAACGGTGATTTTTTTTCACTGTGACACACAAGTCACAGTGACTCACTGTGATTTAATTGCTCCTTAAACTATGATTTACAATAATAGACTCATCTTCAGCTTCACCATTCTGTTTCAGCCTTAAAATGTGACCCAATTACAGTTTAAAATGACTGTGATTTTAAAAGAGCAGTCACATTTTTCTCTGTGATTGTGACATCACTGTTTACCTCACCACTAAATGGAAGTAGTTCTTGCATATTCTTAGGTTGTGAGTCAATTCTTATTTGTCTATGTATCTTTAACCATGGTTTTATGTGTCTTCTACTAATCAAAGATTTTAATCATGAAACACTAAACATTGGCTTCGTTAGGTTAGGTATAAGTTGAAGCCAGGTATTAATACCAGGCCTGTTGTGATGCCACATATAAAGTGAGTCCTATTCCTTGGAGATTCTCAACCAGAAGAGTTTAGGAATCTTATGTTATATGTAAATATGTGTAGACTCTTCTACTTAAAATTTCATTCAAAACATGGAAACTATTATATTAAAACAACAAAAACAATTGGCTCTCTGATATTTCTTTTATTGCAATAAAACGTTACAAACATCATAATAAAGTCATAATACATAAACACTTAATGTGAAAAGTATTAAAAGTTGAATAAAAAAATAATTAAAATAATATAAATTTTAATCCCACACTTGATTAATTGAACAATTAATTCTTTAATATGCTCACTTTATGTGGGAAAAAAATGAAAACAAAAACAAAAAATAGAAACAAAACAAAAAAAGGAAAATACAATTTTACTTAAATGATATTTTCTTCACATACACAATTGAATCAATTTATACTGATATGTTTATAAATATATACAATACAATAATATTTAATGTTTAAGAGCTCAAAAAGATTGACTGATTTTTTTTGTCAAACAGTAAAAACGGCAAAACAAAAATCAATGAAAACGAGGACAATAAACTAGTAATAACAGCAACAACTGCAAGAGCAACATAAACGAATCAAATACATACAATACAGAAAAATCGAACAAAAACTCACAAAAAAAATGTAGTACTTGCCATGTCACCTAACCCATCAACACCACACAACCACCCACCATCATCAAATCCACACTTAAAGTGTCACCACACTCACCGTTCACCGTACCAGAGAATATCATCAAAAATCGATTATTAAAGATTTATGGATTTAACGAAGTGTAAATGACAAGAAGAAAAAAATCACAAAAAATAAAATCATAAAAACAAAACTAAAGTCTACAAAAAAATACCATAAACCAAAAAAGGTGCAAAACAAAGTAAACGACAAAACATGCGATTTAAGTATAAATAAAATAATGAAAATGAAAATGAAAAACATCAATGGGTTGACTCGAATCTCTGATGCACTTTGCCTTCTTAATTATAATGGTGGCTCACAGTGAGTCTTTAGCTCCCCGGGAAAATACAAATTTTACCGCAGTTTGTTTCGATAAAAAGACGTACGAAAATTCTAGCAAATAAAAGTCGTGTCAAAATTCCTATTTTTATAAATGTTTTGAAATTATTTTAATAATTCATTTATTAGGCATTCGAAGAAAATTTCGTATTTGCACATTTCGAGATTTAAGGCGTGCAAATTTCAATCTTAATCTTATACAACTTTTCTTTTTCAATTGATACAATATATTAGAAAGTTCATCTACTCTCTTTTGTGTAATGTTAAAAGGAAGCTAATTTATTTTTATTTTAATTTTGAAAAACTTGCTTCAACTGTGGCCACTGAATAGTAACCTACTATTTAGCTAGTGAATGATACCAATTTCATTAAAAATGTCATTTCCATCGAGGTTTTCTTGATTCTCTTGACCCAAAATTTAGCACTGTTTTATTGTGATATCATTCTGCATGTTTTATTCACATTTTTCAAGTGTTTGAATTTTTCAAAAAATCAGTTCTATTTTTTGATTGAGGGTCAACTATATGACTATATGATAACAACTGTGTAGTGTATTTGTTTCTTTTCATGCATTTATACTTTTCTTGTTGATTATCTTTTTCTTATTTCTTTCAAGTATCGGAACTTTCTTAGCCATGCAGTAGCGTTAAGAGGGTTCCATACAATTCTTGTTCCATTATTCGAATAGCTCCTTATCAACTAAGTAAAAAGCGATTTTTTTGAGAAAGTGTCAAAGTTAACATAACAATTAAAAGTAATGACGGGGCACTGCACCTTCAGTCTGATGGCCCACTGGAGAGCATCCAACACCTCCTCTTTTACCCCATTTCAAGGATCAACCTTGATTTTTATCAGACATCACAATGGTCCTTAAGGCTTCACGAACAATCGCGAGCGGGCTGCATAACCTATAACCTATCATAAAAATTATTGTGTAGTATAGTATATAGTATAGTATAGTCATCAAAAAAACAAAAAACAAAATTTGGATATTTCGCCAATATTCAATATGAGGGACAATTAAGATGACATACCTATATTTTTCTAGACTACTTATGAGATCAATATTTGATGAACGATGTTTACAAAGCATTGATAAATCAAACTTCAAATGCTTTGGAAGATGATAATGATGGTTGGGAGAAGGAAGTTATTCCAAGAATGATGTATTAGATTTCGTTACAATTTTAAAATCATACACATATTTACAATGGAATAATAATACAATTAACGATCTTTATAAAGCATCAAATAAATTAGAATCCCTTTTCACCGAATCTAACAAATATATTGCAAATTTTTAAACGAAAATTAATCAATATTTTAAGAAATTGTAACATGAAGTGATTCGTGTTATGATAGTTCGACTATATCAAAGAGTGAAAATCACATGGAAATAATCGACAAGGTCAACCATGGGCAAGGCATTTTGTCAAAAATTTATGAATGGTGATGTCCTTCTTTGAAGCAATAAAATACAGCCATACAGTCGAATTCCTCTATAGTGAAGTCGTTGAGGCCGCTCAAACACTTGGTTGGAGGAGTCGTAAAAAATTATTATTTATTGCGACATTTTAAATAAATACATAGAATAAGGGGCGAATCGAGGTACCCGCGGCAGTTTTGGGGGGCGCCAATATTGAAAATAAAAAACTTGCTCCACAAAACGTCTAGCATACGGAAGCCTGGTTGGCTCACCGTTGACTTGTAAGAAAAAAGGCACCACACAGGTGAACTTGTGCACCAGTGCACTAGTGAACTTTTGGACTCGAGATGCCGATTTGAGATTGTCGTGTCAACCATTGACATCTTTTTACTGAAATTGACATCATTGAGCTATTAAAAAATTTATTTCGAACATTTTATTTGAATTAATTTCATTAAATTCTCTATTTTAATTAAAAATTAATTCGAATCTTTTTTTTAAGTTTTTTTAAATAATTTATCTTAAACACTGGAGAGAGGGGCGCCATTATCAAGTTTCTGCCCCCGGTAAATTGCTCTCATCATCAGAAAAATTCAGCTTCCTAACTCTACTCTATTTTAAAACCATTTTCACATCTACATCAAGCTTCACTTAATTCTCTTATGGCATCAAGTAAAGAAATTAACAATGAGACGTTTTCTTTAGTTATTGTATCTGAAGACCATTCTTGTTTTGAAGGAAATAAAGATAATAAAAGAAAATCTAAAATCATCACAATTATTGCTTTATTTTTTTTTTTTAATATTTCCAATTTGGATGTTTATTTTTTATTTTTTCACTCAAAACATTCACATAAAATTTGCGTAAAATAATCAATACATAATTTCATTATTGCACGTTTCTATTGTATTATGATGATGATGATGACGATGATATTGATGATGAACTCGAATTTTCCAAATAAAAGCAAACATATTTTATGTGAATAATTAAACAGAAAAACCGCAGACGTGCAAAAATTCATGATAAACAACGCAAACGTGTAATGAAACTGTCAGGATATTTGAATCACATTAAATGTTTTATCATCCAGGGGGAAATTTCTTCAACATGATTGTTTCATAATTTTAAGCTTTAAATAAAAAGTTACCAAAATATTTTAGTCGTAACCCTCATCATTAACATGGTACATGTAGATACAATAATTTAATATAAGAAATGTTAGAATAAAGTTAAAGAAACAAACCTTAAGGCTGAAAGCAGACAGGCAGGCAGGCAGGATGTCTACATGACTGACTAACTGACTGACTGACTAACTCACTGACTGCTTTTGACTTTAAATTGTAATGGTAAAACAAACTCACACACTAATGTACTTAACCAAAATCATACAAAGTAAGACTAACTAAAAGTGAAAACTTTTTAATCATGCCCCGGAAAGAATGTGCAAAAAATGAAAAAAAAAATATCTAGTAACAAATAAAGGATGAAGTGGAGAGAACAAAAACAGAAAAAACAAAGTCAAAAAAAGCATCAAGTGAAAAATTGAGTGAGTAGAAAATACTTTTATTTGCTTTTATGAACTACAACTAGTACTACTTCTTTGATCCTTCCTTCTTTTAGTTTTCTTTATCTATTACACAACAACTACAGTTCTACAATTGTACAGTTCTATATCCTTTTTCTTAGTTTGTGTACTACGTTTTCATATTTCTTCCTTGTATTCGTTGTTTGTTTCTTTGGTTGTCAAAAAGCTGAAAACCAAAGAGAAGATTCAACAACCGAATAAGAAAAACATGTCAGGCGGTATTTTTCCTTTACTTTGCTTTGCCTTTTTACAATTTATCGTCCAAAATATGCCGACGACGACTGAGTCCACCAACTTGCTGAAGGACAAACAACAACGAACTAACATTCATAAAGCCTTAAAAAAAAAAAAATGAATGAATAAAACAAGTCGTTCTAAAGAAGCCATAAAGATATGATATTGTTGTCAGCAACAATAACAACGAATGACAGTTAATAAGGTACAATATAGAAAAGAAATACGTAAATATTTTCATCCTTCTAAAAGGAAATACTTGTATGAATATGTCACATGCACAAAGCTGGAACATTATTTGGCCAAGTTGCTTGGCCAACTGAAAGTATATTGTGCCAAGGCAACTTGACTTTACAAATTGGAATAAACGACATGTTGGGTTTGAAGCAAGGATGCGAACATAAAACATACATAGAACATATTCAGCACATGGGGATATTCCCCATGTTGCAGAGTATTTTTGTACAGAGAACTTATCCGAGTGACAATGTAGGAACAATGGAGTAACAAATTCTCCTTACTGTTAAAATAACCCTTAGTTAACATAGGGATCAAATTGATATCCTTTTGAAATGTAAAACATCCCTTCGTATTAAGGCACAACAGAGAGTATGTGTTTGTAACATTTAATGATTTAAGGGGTGAAATTACATTAGCATTTCTGTACTTGTCCTGTGCAAGTTTTTTTTTGTTCGGCTCATAGAATGCTTTTGTTCAAAGTTTTTCAGCTTCATTGTCTTCTGGCAGATAGTCTCTATAACTTCTTCATTATCAGTATTGCAGTTTTCTTAAATTTAAATTGAACAAGATCTTAATATTAATTATAACATATTTATAACATTTCAAAGTCTTCTTTTGACATATTTACTATCAGTTCAAAGTGCATAGACGCGCACATAATCAACCAATAATTCAGGATTATGCCACGTCGATAACCAGTCCTGCTGATGATCCAAGAAATTAAATTGAGCCTTTGGATGTTTGTTAATCCAAGGCTTCATATGCTTGCCTGAGCGCAAATTATCGGGATAGTCTCCAAAACCTCCAACAGATAAGCCAAGTGTTAAATAGAACTGACAGTAATATAGAAATACTTATATGAAATAAGAATGTCAATGCCAATTTGCCTGCCAAATAGCTAAAACAGAATTTACTTACTGCCTGATCAAACGGTGCCATATAACCGCCACGCTTCCAAGCATTCACCAACAATGCATCATTTGCTGAAACGCCTGTAAAACCGCCTGAAATTTGTCCATAGATTTGGTTATCAACCTCAAGCACCAAATGTTCTGGTGTCCAAGTGAGCGAATAAATATGAAAATTCTTTCCTAAGTGGACATTTCGTCGTGTGCTCGCCATAAATTCATCACGTCTGTCTGCATCCAAAAAAAGTGTTGCTCCTCCATATAAAATGCGACCATCAATAGTCTTTCCATTTAAGTGGCCGAGTTGTACATTACCGCGTGCAAAGGCGACACGTAACTGACCCGATTGAAAACCCGTTTGACCATAATACTCAGTCAAAGGTTCCAGCAAAAGCACTGTAAATTATATATTAAAGTAATCATGAAGTTCATTGACTAGTACAAACACTTTCTTACATGGATTCAACCAATCTCCTTGTGGTAGCTTGGCTCGTATCTCAACACGTCCATACTTAAAACTAAAGGAATCTCGAGTAGTAATGCGTGGTGCTACTACCGGTGGCAATATACGCTGACCACCAGTTACTAGGTAACATTCCTTCCTAAGGTCATGTCTGCCTGTGCACCTGTAATTTATTAAGTTTTAGTTTTAATTAATATTTCATATTAAAAGTATATTTTCACTCACTAACCTCGAGCCCAGTTCCCAGTGTCCATGAAAAACATCTATATCTGGTTTATATGTGGACCATTGTATCGGTTTAATTTCCAACTGTCCGTTTTTTATTTGTACTTCGCCATCATAGAGCATGAACTCTGCATCGCCTGAATCGAGTGCCGCACGAACTTCATGCATCCATTTGCTTGCATTGAACGTATCGAAATTATCCTCAAATATGAGTTCACCACTACAAACGTCACGATATGGTACTTCTGTTACCGTTGACTTACACTGTTTCGTTGCCTTTGTCGGTGCGATTCTTTGAGTTTTTGTGGGTTGTGTTTGTGTTTCCGGCGAATCAGTCATAGACAGAACATCTGAATTGTCATTGCTATTCTTCTTGTTTTGATATTCTTCTAGATATCTGATTTGCCAATTGTCAGGTTTGCATTTACCACCATCAACATCACCTTGTTCTGTAAATACCTGAGCGGTGGTATTTACACTGATGGGACCAATACAAACTGATGGATCCGTATGAATCCAACAAACAGGATATGGGTTTATTCTGCCACAATAGGGAATGTTATTATAGGTAACGTGCATCCAAACATAGATGATGTCCTCATGAATAAATAACCGCGGAAATTCTACTGTCCAACTTCTATTTTTGGACTTAAAAATTGGAAACATACGATCTCTCTTGGTTATATCAAATTTGATAGTAAATGCAACATAGGATATACCAGGTTCATCTGCAAACAAAATATTTATTTGTAAAATCATCTTGGCTATATTTTAACCCAAAACAACTACAAATCAATGCACTCGACTTCACAAACCACTTGTATTTTACTGTTTATCATTTGAGTTGACTAACACACATTTATTTTGAAAATCAGTGTCAGTGAGACCGGAGACCTATGTAAATACGAACCTGGTATAGAGACGATAAGCTTGGTCTCTAGTATCTCCAGGCGAACATCTGGTATTTTAAAGGAAGCAGTGAATATAAGTCGCAATAGCATTGATAATATAAACAAGACATTAGATAGATTCATTATTTTCCAGTTTTTCTGTCTTCATAGACGAACTTCGCTCACGAATGTCGAGATTAAACTGTTAAACAAAACAAATTTATTTCTCCACATACGTATTTTCCATTGTTACTGATAACCTCTTAACATCTTTCGTCTTTGTCGAAATTCGAGTGCTACTGAATTTACAAACCTTGAAGATTGAAACTTGAAGATTATGACTATGATAGCAAGAATAACAATAACAATGGCAACTGCATCAATCCAACCGCTTCGGAAACGCAAACACAACCACAGTCCACAATAACTGAAAGATTCCCATTCAAAAAAATATATATATTGGGGTGATTTGAGCCACCTCAAGTACAATATATTAGCATAGCAACGAACACAAAAAGAAACCAGAAAAAAAGGTGCAATACTCTCCACTCCTTTAAAGGAGCATACAGAAATACATAGTATACTATTGATTTGACTTACGTTTAGGGAAGAGTCAGTATTCATACTGCATTTTAATACACCAATAGTCATTTTGTTCCGAGCGAAAATCTGGGGTCATTGGAGAAAGGGAGGTCTCCCAAATCAAATAGAGCGCCCACTGAGCCCAACTTTTAGGGAGTATACAGCATAAATGGAATAATATTCCCGGTACCCATGTTCATAAATTGGTAGAAAATATGCATAAAAATGTGTACTGATATAAAAATCTAGAGATTTTGGATCAACTGAATAAATGCTGGTTTTTAATTTTTACTAATTCTTCCACTACAATTTTCGCTAAAGTCACTTTAAGAATATTTTACTTATGATTTAAGGAATACCTGGTATTTTTGTCATAATTTTCTATTAACCCGTTTGCCTACTAATCTGCAAAAGTGATCAACATTTATTCAGTTTTGCTCGTTACTTGTAGGTTTCCGGTCTCACTGATACTGAATTCCAAAATAAGTCAACTCAACTTTTCCTTGCTTTGTTTCTTTTGCTTGCTTTGTATTTTTGCTTGCTGTGGTTGTTTCGATTGCATTGGTTGTTTCGATTGATTCGGTTATTCAAATATAATCAGATATTCAATTGTAATCGTTTCATTGCCTGTAGAAGCAAGCAAAAGAACCAAAGCAAGCAAACCTACCACGCATTAACAAAGAGACATATAGAGTGTGAGAGAGAGGGGCTAGGATGAAGACGTACGTTGTTGTTGTTTTCTTACGAAATATTTTTGTGCTATGCGAGCGCTCACATCACCTCGCTCGCCAGTATACAGTAGACAACAACAACGTTTTTACTCTTAGTACATACAGTATGAACTCAATACTTTTCATAATCGTACTCAAAATTATCATTATTCATTTTTATCCATAAAACTTGAGCATAAAGCAAATGGATAGAAAGAGTAATCGTACTACAGAAGCAAAATATGTACTACATTTAATCATAATCGCTGCAAATTAGTGCGGTAAATAAAGGACAAGTTTTAGAGTAGATTATTCAAAAGCAGTTTCAATTGTAATCGAGCACATGTCTAGTACTGCATTGATACTTACTTAAGGTCGCAGATTGGACACCCCTGATCTAAAGTTTAACAGCTAAGAGCCGATCCATACAGAAAGACAAAATACAAATATTTTTTACCGAAGTACGCTGGTAGACTTAGAGCGCGTGGATGCGAAAGATTTTTGGGCAGAATACAAGCCGAAGGCATGTGCTTGTAGGCAAGAAACTTGCGACGCTGACGGGGTAGTTTTGTCTGCTGTACCACAGACGCTGTCGGCGTTTTTAGCCGAACGACCGACGTTTCTGTTCGGTTTCGTCGTGTGTTTTGTATTTGTATGAAATTTGCTTGCCGAGTCGGTGCACAATAAAAACGAAGTTGAAAATATATGTCTTTCACGAATCTGTCGTGTATGTCTACCAATATTGCACATATGCACATGTTTACCGTATTCGATTTACCGCTGATCACTAATTAGTTTTGTCAATTCTTCTTTATGCTTTGGTTTTTGATAAGTAGGTACTAGTACATAATATGTACTACTACATACTAATACATGTACATGTGTAGTTCGAATATAAATTTAGAAGTGCAGTTGCATTGTTTCGTCAGAGTGCTTTGTTAGTCTTTGACATATTGTGGAAGCAAGAGGTGGTTCAATGTAATGTTTCTTATTAGTTTTATTAATAGAAGAACGAATAAGAACAACAATAATTTATTTTAGTATGTAATCAATAAAACACAGTTCATCAGTTCATCAGTCACATATTAACAGTGAGTAAGCATAAGCAGTGTAGTGCAGTGCAATTTAATTGTTCTTCAAAAGAACCAAACATTTATTGATTTCTGATCTGATTTTAAATAAGAATTCATTAGTAATGAACACGCACTATTACATGTTGTAAGACAAAACTATTTAAATGTAAATTTACTTATTTCTTTATAGCTGTCACACGAATATAATCAATTTCAAGTTTCGGATGTGTCCAAGTTTTTTCGAGTGTACTTTGATTTGCATGGAACTTCCTCACTTGTTTGGCAATGCTAGTGGCCATTGCATTGGCCAGATCATGATTGATGTTTTTTGGAAAATTAAATTGTCCACCAACAGTAACACCAATTACAATATAGAACTGTAAGTATATCATACATAATTAATTTAATTAAATTTCCATTCTTAACTCAACTTCCACATTTCGAACTTACTTCCTCATCATTGAAAGGCATAATATGCGTTGTTCGTATGGAGCCATACATAGCTCCATCCAATTCAAATATAAGTCCATTTTCTTGCCATGTCACTGCATATGTATGAAAGTCATCGCCGAAATGTTTGTCAAGATTCTCTTCGCATTGTTTGATTTTATAAGCATCATTGTTGTTTTGCCAATAAACTATGTCACCATAAACATATTTGCCACCAATCTGCTGTTGTCTCTTTGTTTCAAGTAATTTGTTGCCACGTGAATAAGCAATACGCGTGTAATTCACATACCATCTTTCAGTAAATTTCGATTTTGGATGTAGAATTATATCTAAAAAAAAAAATATAATAGTTTCATTATAAAATATCGGAAATAGATTAACCATTATAATATTTACATGGAAATAGAAAGTCACCAATTGGCATTTTGGCTCTGACTTCGACTTTGCCATATTTGAAGCTAAAAGATTTGCGCGTATGAATTTTAGCTGATATAACTGGGGGATAAGCTACATTAATTTGTCCAGGATATTTGTAATTACATTCTCTTTGTCTTTTAATATAATCTTCTTCGAGCGAAGTACATCTGCATTGTAAGAAATTTATTTAATGTAAAGAACTTTTCAATCAAAATCACATTCACCTATTTGCAACATCAAATATTTGCTTTTTATTGGGTTCAGGTAAAGGTGTCCATGTAGGTTCTATATGTAGCTTGCCATCACTGACATAACAATTTCTTATGTCATTATCATAAGCTACCAACTCAGAGTATTTAGCTTGTATACGTGATCTTATTTCATGGCTCCAATAACTTGAATTTAATTGATTACCTTCAAAGTTTTCTTCAAATATCACATCACCACTGCACTTAACTTGAGTCGTAGTCGAAGAAGTAGCTGTGGGTCTACAAGCACCATAATCATGAATACTAGTATCACATTCCAAGGCTTTTTCTGTTTTTGCAGTGAGTATCGTTTTACCACTGCCTTGATCATCAACTTTTATTAGCTCAAATTTCTGATATATTTCATTATTCAATTCCACCATAGTGTTGACTTTCAATTCATCGCCTTTGTTCAGCTTATATTCAGTGAACTTTGAAATCCATTTTTTATCGATCGGTTCTAATAAACTATCCATTAAAGTTGGACATTTATTATTGATGGTAATTTTATAGAAAACTGTTTGCATGCCACATTCATCTAGAAATTGAAAGTATCTCTTGAGAAATGTTCAAAATTCTTTAGATAATCTTCTCCTTTTGCATACCAGGTATATTAACACTGAACTCATTGTCCAATACTATCAATCCTACCGATGGCACTTCATATGTTTGTGAACCGATTAATGTAAAAGCTGACAATATGAAAGCACCAAGCTCTAATTTAATACCCATTATCCCATACAAGCGTTAGGCCTCCAAGTTTGCAACTGAATTTGGACAATTTTTGAATTCATCAAGAAATATTCAATACACAATTGATAAGAACGATGACTTCATGATTGATCTTTCTGTGAATTCCATTATTGATAATACCAGACTTAGACTTGATTTCATCAAGAAATATTCAATACACAATTGATAAGAACGATGACTTCATGATTGATCTTTCTGTGAATTCCATTATTGATAATACCATACCTACTACTTATACTTATTATCTCAATTTCGTCAAATGCATATTATGTGGACATTTCTTCTACTACATACACATACTTATATGTATGTATGGGTATGTTTAATCTAGGAATTTTAAAATCTTAATACAATATAATATATTAATAATATTGCAAAATCTTTTTTGTTAATCCAAAGTTTTGTATGTTTTCCTGACCGGAAATCATCATCAATAGACAAGCCAAGTGTTAAATAAAGCTGTTAAAAAATATAGAAATATGTATATGAAATTATCATTGCTAAATTTCCTGCCAAATAACTTAATTCGAATTTACTTATTGCCTGATCAAATGGTGACATATAATCGCCACGCTTCCAATCATTCAACAACAATTCATGATTTAATAAAACGCTTGAAAAACCGCCCGAAATTTGTCCATAGATTTGCTATCAACCTCAAGCACCGAATGTGCCGGTGTCCAAATGAGCGAATATATATGGAAATTATTTCCGATTTGAAATTTCCATGTATGTTTTCCATAAACTCATCACGTCTGTCTGCATCCAAAAAAAGTGTTCCTTCTCCATATAAAGTGCGACCATAAAGAGGTCGAGACGTTCATTACCGCGTGCAAAGGCGACCCAGTTCAAAGCTCGTTTGACCACAATACTCAATCAAAGGCCAATCTCCTTGTGGTAGCTTAGCTCGTATATCAACAGGTAAAAGAAAATATGTAATACGGTAATACGATGACGACCAGTTACTAGGTGAAATTCCTTTCTAAGGTCATGTTTGCCTGTGCACCTGTAATTTATTAAGTTTTAATTAATATTTAATTTTTAAAAATATATTTTTTCACACTAACCTCCTGCCCAGTGTCCATAAAGCACATGTTTATGTGGTTTATATGAAGACCATTGTATCGGTTTAATTTGCAAGTGTCCATTCGTTATTTGTACTTCGCCATCATATAGCATGAACTCTGCATTGCCTGCTCGGAGTGCCGCGCGAACTTCATACATAACATCAAATAGGAAATCACCTTTATAAACGCTGCGAGATGGTAGTTCAGTTACCGTTTGCTCACACTCTCAGTGTTTCGTTGCCTTTATCGGTGGGATTCTTCGAGTTATTATGTGTTGTGTTTGTGTTTCCGAAGCGGTGTTACTACCAGTGGTAAACGGAACATTTAGATTTTCAGAGTTGTCATTGTTATTATTATCAGCGTTTTAAAACTGTCTGTCATATTCATCTCGTTTGCTGTTGCTTCGACTGCATCAATTTAAACACTGATTTTTATCATCATTGCCATAATATATTAGGTATCTTTTAGTATATAGAGAGTTTTTTAACACTAATAGACGTAACGGATCCAATGTATCTTTAAAATGTAGCGAAATGGTGGAGCACTCTTATATAAACATAGTCGATGTCGTCCGTACTCAATTGCTTAGGGTAAATGGGTAAAATCTGTGGTTTCGATTAACATCGCATGAATCTTCTCCATACCGGGCTCATCTGCAAAGTATTTTAATTCAAAATATACACAAAGCAAAGATTCCGAATACATAAACCACTTTCATTTGAGTTGACTGTTGTTTATGTTCAAAATCTGGGAAAAATTATGTTAAAATAACCCTAAGTTAATATAGGGTTCAAATTCATATGCTGTTAAAACATCCCTTCGAATTGATATAACATTTTGGGACAATTTATTAAGATAATATAATATTGTATTTTTGCTATAAAGAATGGGTAATTATAAATATAAAACGTTGAAATTGTGTTACTATAATATTTTATGGCAATGTTTATAATTGGTTTTTATAGAAATTTTATTAGCAGCTGAAAGTGAGTTGGGATTTTTTTTTAAAGTTGTCATATAAGTATATCCCACTTTGAAAAATGTCCCTCCTTCTTTTATCGCATAACATAAAAGAGTTTTTGATGTGAATCAAATAAGAACCAAATATTTTTGTATTTTCTAAGAGATATCCATTTGTATTTTGAAAACTATAGTGAAAAAAATAAAAATAATTTCTTATACAGTGTAACATTAAAATACCAAATGATATTAACAAAATGTAATATGTACATACCTATTACTAAGTAATAATAATGAACACTTTCGTTCTTTCTTTTTTTAGCTCGTGTCAGTATGTCGGACATCCAAGTTAAGAAAATGTGCACACCCGAGGAAATAACTGCATGGCGAATGGCGTGCTGAATGGCGAACACGGTAAGTGTGTTTAAGATTATATGTACTATGCAGTATCGATTATATCATACAGATGAAATTCTTAGCTTTCTGGTGGCACCAGTTTCATAATGATTGAATCAACCAATCCGAAGTTATAACAAAATTCATTTGAGCATATTTTATTTGAGTTTTTTATTTTTTCACCAGGTGGTTGGTTGGTTGGTTTCCGTGGCTGGCTTGCATAGACCACTACAAGCCACAATTAGCACTAGAGTGCCGTTTTGATACCACTTCCTCGCCGAACGCAATCAGTATTACTAAATCCAACCTGTCGAATTTAGGTATTTGAGTAAATCACCCGGACATGTGGCTGAACAGTCCGAGAGATTGTCTATGAAATATTTGCCCAGAAACTTATTTCTAGTCTTTGCCAAGGCTGGGCATTGACATAGAAAGTGGGTGAGTGACTCCTCTTCCTCTTCGTTTCCGCAGCTCCTACAATGGCTTCTAAACGGAATACCCAGTCTCTCCGCGTGCATACCTACACACCAGTGACCGGTAAAAACCGCTGTGAGCCTTGCGGTATCCGAACGTCTTCTGTTAATGAGTCTAAAAGACCTATTTTCGTTGTAACAGGGCCAGGTAGCACGTGCCGCTCTGCAAGATTCAAGATCTTTCCACCGTCTGTTAGCCAGCTGGCGGAAAAACAGGAAGTTGCTTCTCTTGACGACCGCCAGGGGAATCGAGACCTGTTCCGCCAACGATACATCAAGAGAAGCACCAGAACGAGCCAATTCGTCAGCCTTCTCATTCCCCTCTATGTTCCTATGGCCGGGAACCCATATGAGAGTGATATCAGCTTGACGACTTAGCTCGCTCATCGTCGACCTGCATTCCTTAACGAGCTTTGACTTCACAGTGGTGGATTGCAGTGCTTTGAGTGCCGCCTGGCTGTCAACGAAGATAGCTATCTTACGACCTTTCGGTGCGTTATTTTTGGCCAGCCGACATGCTTCCCTAATGGCAAGGATCTCCGCCTGAAAGACTGTGGCCTCGTCGGGTAGCCGGAAAGAGTGGTCCAAGCTTATTTGTGGTGAGTGCACCCCTACTCCTACACCGCATTCCATCTTCGACCCATCCGTGAAGATTCAAATGTCAAAATCACTCTGAAAGCTGTTCTCTTTCCATTCCATCCTGGTAGGAAATTTTACCTTGAAGTCGCTCTCAAAGCTATTGTGCGCCACTATATAGTCTGTTGTTTTCTTGATCATAGGATTGTTAACCACTCCAGCAGCCGGTTTCTTTTAACCTTACCGCGCTGTTGCAGACCATGTTTTTGATATGGAGGTCAATTGGGAGAAGATATAGCAGCACATTGAGTGCTGCCGCAGGGCACGTGCGCATGGCTCCTGTGATTCCTACACATGCCGTCCTCTGCACCCCGCTAAGTTTGTGCACTATGTAGCTCTTTCCTAGAGCTGGCCACCAAACAATTGCCCCATATGTAAGAATCGGACGCACTATCGCTGTGTACATCCATGCTGTTATTTTAGGGCGTAGGCCCCATCTCTTACCAAGTAATCTTCTGCAAGAGTAATAGGCCACAGAGGCTTTCCTAGCCCGTAGCTCTATATTGGATTTCCAATTGAGTTTTGCGTCCAGCATAACTCCCAGGTACTTGGCCTTGTTGGAAAGATGAAGCTGTTGTCCATTTAGAAGAGGAAGGGGGAAAGTCGGTATTTTGGTTTTCGTTGTGAAAAGCATCAGTTCCGTCTTGGTTGGGGTAACGTTTAGACCACATCCTGTGGCCCATTTTAACAGTCTCCCCAGAGCTCCCTGCATGATGTTGCTTATCACACTAGGAAACATCCCTGATACCATGATCACAACGTCGTCCGCATAGGCGACTACCCTTGCCCCTGTCTCCTCTAAAACCTTGAGAATGTTATCTATGACTAACAGCCACAGCAGTGGAGAGATTACCCCGCCCTGTGGTATCCCTCTACTGACATATCTGGTTAGAGCCGAGTTTCCTAACTCTGACTGCACTGTTCTGGTTTTAAGCATGTTAACTATCCATTCCCCAATGTCTTCCTCTACGCCAATCCTAGCTAGAGAATCCTGGATAGCACGTGTACTAACATTATTGAATGCACCCTCTATATCTAAGAATGCTGCGAGAGAATATTGTTTATAGTAAATCGCCCTCTCTGCCGTGCGGACAACCTCATGTAGAGCCGTTTCCGTGGATCTACCCTTGAGGTATGCGTGCTGGCAAGTCGAGATGGGAAATTTATCAATAATGGACCGAAGATGGAGCTCCAATACCCTTTCCATCGTCTTCAAGAGGAACGATGTTAGGCTGATTGGCCTGAAATCTTTTGCGGACTCATGACCAATTTTCCCAGCCTTTGGTATGAAGACTACCTTGACTCTTCTCCAACTCATTGGTATGTGGTTTAGACCAATACATGCCCTAAAAATCAACCTTAGCCACGGAACTACCCTGTCCCGTAGCTTCTGTAGCATTATCGGAAGAATTCCGTCCATGCCAGGCGATTTATAGGGCGAAAATGTATTGATTGAGTGTGTGATCTTGTCCTCTGTGAAGATCGAGTCAACGTCTCGTGAAGTTTGCCGTAACCGTACGGGTTCTTCCGAATCAGTTGTCGTATCTTTACAGTCGGGGAAATGTGTTTTTAGTAGGAGATCAAGTGTCTCAGCAGATGATTCCGTCCATGTTCCGTCTTCCTTTTTCAAGAAAGAGGGATTTACCCGTTCCTTGGCCAGAACTTTTCCTAATCTTGCTGAGACAGAAGTAGACTCGATCGACTCACAAAATTCCTTCCAACCATTATTTTTGGCGTTCCTGATGGCTTTTTTGTAAGTCTTGAGACAGTCTTTGTAGACTTGCCAGTTGTTATCCATGTAACACTGATTGAAGAGCTTTCTCGTTTTCTCTCTGAGTTTCGAGAGCTCTGCGTTCCACCACTGTGGGAAACTTTTATGGCTCCTTCTAATTGGACAGGATATCTTATACGCTTTGCTGAAAGCTTCCTCAAGATATTTAACCCTCCTTTCAATTTCGTCCTTGGAGTCAATGTTTGAGCATGTAAAGGTACTCATTTTCGATTTAGCTACCCTTGTAAAAACATCCCATTTTATATTGCGTGGGTTTCTAAATGGAACAGAATCCGTTGTCTTCAAATTCAGATTGTAGAGTAGCCAACTGTGATCCGAGAAAGATCTTTTGTTGGAAACTCTCCAGTTTTCAACCTGAACCTCTGAATTTTCGGACAGAAGAGTTATATCTAGTACCTCTTCCCACCCCGGGAAGCCTTCTGTACTAGGGAATGTGAAGGTTGGAGTATTTCCTCTATTGCAAACTAGCAGACTGGAACTACTAATAAAATTAAAAAGCGACTCACCCCTTTCGTTATCCTCGGTGCTTCCCCATAGCGTATGGCGTGCATTGGCGTCGCATCCTAGAAGTAGGGGAGTGTTGCTGGCTTTTGCACTGGCGGTCAACTGCGCAACCTCATCCGGAGGCGCCTCTTTGTTGTGCGCCATGTACACCGATTCTATAAACATGGCTTTCTCCTCCAGCACTTCGATTTTAACGGTTGTCAAATCACCTGTGCAGAATTGAGGACAAAGGAAAGAATTTACCTTGTTTTTGACTAAAATACATGTTCTTGGCTTGTCACATACCTTAGCGTATAGTATCTTGTAGTTTTTGATTCTGAGCCCCAGAATGTCAGTGCCTCTGACCCAGGGCTCTTGGACGATGCATATGTCAACGTCCTCCTCACCTAGGAAGACGGCAAGATTATCCGAGGCATTCTTGGAATGCCTTAGATTAATCTGCACGACCTTCAGCATCGGTAGTTGGTTTCTTTGGGGTGCTTGTTGCTTTGTCCTGAAGCGTGAGGTCATCCATCAGCTTGTTTGCAACCTGCAGCTCATCTGATTCTTCTTCTAATGACCGGAAAATTTTTAGTTTGGCGTACCTCACGCCAAACCGCATTTTGTGGTCAGTTTTCTCCAACTCCTTAACAGAATCTTCGTTTATGGAGAGGAGCAGAGACATGCTGCTCTTTTGTTGACCTTCATCTTTGATGACAATCCAGTCATTCATAGGCATGGTAGGGTTCTGCCGCTGCAGAAGCTGTAGCACCTTGCAGTGCTCCACCTTCATAGCAGGCAACCAAATGCGAGCTCTCGGCCGCCTTGGGATGTCCCGAGCTGGGATAAGCTTAAGCCTTAAGCCCTCCCAAGCATTGCTTATTTTAGCAATGCAATTGCCCAGAAACTCCAAGGACGGGCGATCGTCACACTTGATCACCCTGCAGCCGCGGAGAACCACAGAAGAGTCGAATCCTGGTGGAGATGAGCACAGATCAGAGAGAAGGTGTTCCATCACCAGCTCTGTTAACCTGGGTTCAATCTCCCCCCATTTCTCCAACACCTTCTTACCGCCGTTGGTGACTTCATCAACAAGTGCCACCGTCAGCTCATTCCGAGCAACGTCGCTAAAAAGCATCTTGGCGCTTGTGGAGGGACCTTTTTTGTTGGTTGTTTTAGCAACTTTACTCTTACGAGTATTTGTAATGGTCTCATCCTGAGAGCGATTACGTTTAGTCGCTTTTATAGGTTTCACGTGAGTGGACATGTACTCCACGTGCTTGTCCACCACGGCCTGGTATTTCACCTTGTCAGCTTGGTCGAACTCATGTACCGTCCCACTCTCCTCATTTTTTGCTATCTTGCCTAAGATGAAGAGGGCTTTTTGGTACAGGTTCTTCCTGACCATCGCTTCCGACTTGCCTTTCCTCGGCCTTGGTGCACTGTTACTTGCCGATTCTGTCGGTTTTGCGCTATTTCCGATAGCCACCGACGTAGTTGTTGCTGCTGTTGTTGACGCCACAGCCTGCCCGCTGTCAGCGGTGACTAGTTCCTGGCTCGAGGCCAGTAACTCGTCCTCAGAGCTCATACCTAGCTCCACTTCGTCATCTGTTAAGATGCTTACACATTGTTTTTTAAAATTATGGTTCATTTTTGGTCCCACGAGTGTAGGGGAGAGTAGGTCCACCGGGGCATAGCCCCCTGTACCCCGGCAAGGCTAAAGTTTAAACCGGAGGTCGCCAGGTATCCGGAGTCCACCGTTATCAGACACACTCACGCAGTGCCATTCATCCCATGGGCACGGTTGTTATACACCCGGGATTGCGGATTTTATCGAGTTTACCTCTCTAGATCCGCCATATTCTGTAAACAGCAGGGACACCTCGAGCAGGATGTGGCTCCTCACCACGTATGGACGGTCTTGAGCACCAAGCCCCTGGTTCTTTACCAGAAAACCTTGTCCCCAAGGTTCACCAGGTACTAAGCCAACAGAATTGCACCGAAGATGGAAGGAACTCTTCAAAAATGGTTAGAGGCTTATATCTCGAGAAGGACTGAAGCGATTTCAATGACACTACTGCCACATAAGAGGTCTATAGGGAGGAGGACTATATTTTGGGATAATTCATATCCGGAATATTATCCGCAAAATTTATGTTAATTTTAGATCTTTCTAGTGATCGAAATGGATATAATTTATTCATTTCATATAGAGGAAGTGTTTACCCTTCTGGTAACACCAATTTCATAATGATTGGATTAACCAATCCGTAGTTATAGCTATATTCATATGACCACATTTTTTGAGTATTATTTTCTTCAAAAAATATGTAAAACTCAAATTTTTCCTCCAGGTACTAAGCCAACAGAATTGCACCGAAGTTGGAAGGAACTTTTCAAAAATGCTTAGAGGCGTACATCTCGAGAAGGACTGAACCGATTTCCATAACACTTATATGAAAGGTCATGAGGAGGACTATAATTTGGGATAATCCAAATCCGGAATTTTGTACTGATAATGGGCAAAAACGAAAGAAACGCCAAAAATTGGCTAATTTTAGATCTTTCGAGATTAAACTGTTAAACAAAACAAATTTATTTCTCCACATACGTATTTTCCATTGTTACTGATAACCTCTTAACATCTTTCGTCTTTGTCGAAATTCGAGTGCTACTGAATTTACAAACCTTGAAGATTGAAACTTGAAGATTATGACTATGATAGCAAGAATAACAATAACAATGGCAACTGCATCAATCCAACCGCTTCGGAAACGCAAACACAACCACAGTCCACAATAACTGAAAGATTCCCATTAAAAAAAATATATATATTGGGGTGATTTGAGCCACCTCAAGTACAATATATTAGCATTGCAACGAACACAAAAAGAAACCAGAAAGAAAGGTGCAATACTCTCCACTCCTTTAAAGGAGCATACAGAAATACATAGTATACTATTGATTTGACTTACGTTTAGGGAAGAGTCAGTATTCATACTGCATTTTAATACACCAATAGTCATTTTGTTCCGAGCGAAAATCTGGGGTCATTGGAGAAAGGGAGGTCTCCCAAATCAAATAGAGCGCCCACTGAGCCCAACTTTTAGGGAGTATACAGCATAAATGGAATAATATTCCATAATGTGTACTGATATAAAAATCTAGAGATTTTGGATCAACTGAATAAATGCTGGTTTTTAATTTTTACTAATTCTTCCACTACAATTTTCGCTAAAGTCACTTTAAGAATATTTTACTTATGATTTAAGGAATACCTGGTATTTTTGTCATAATTTTCTATTAACCCGTTTGCCTACTAATCTGCAAAAGTGATCAACATTTATTCAGTTTTGCTCGTTACTTGTAGGTTTCCGGTCTCACTGATACTGAATTCCTAAATAAGTCAACTCAACTTTTCCTTGCTTTGTTTCTTTTGCTTTCTTTGTATTTTTGCTTGCTGTGGTTGTTTCGATTGATTCGGTTATTCAAATATAATCAGATATTCAATTGTAATCGTTTCATTGCCTGTAGAAGCAAGCAAAAGAACCAAAGCAAGCAAACCTACCACGCATTAACAAAGAGACATATAGAGTGTGAGAGAGAGGGGCTAGGATGAAGATGTACGTTGTTGTTGTTTTCTTACGAAATATTTTTGTGCTATGCGAGCGCTCACATCACCTCGCTCGCCAGTATACAGTAGACAACAACAACGTTTTTACTCTTAGTACATACAGTATGAACTCATAAAACTTGAGCATAAAGCAAATGGATAGAAAGAGTAATCGTACTACAGAAGCAAAATATGTACTACATTTAATCATAATCGCTGCAAATTAGTGCGGTAAATAAAGGACAAGTTTTAGAGTAGATTATTCAAAAGCAGTTTCAATTGTAATCGAGCACATGTCTAGTACATATATATGTACTTTCGGACTGCATTGATACTTACTTAAGGTCGCAGATTGGACACCCCTGATCTAAAGTTTAACAGCTAAGAGCCGATCCATACAGAAAGACAAAATTCAAATATTTTTTACCGAAGTACGCTGGTAGACTTAGAGCGCATCCACACAGAAAGATTTTTGGGCAGAATACAAGCTGAAGGCATGTGCTTGTAGGCAAGAAACTTGCGACGCTTACGGGGTAGTTTTGTCTGCTGTACCACAGACGCTGTCGGCGTTTTTAGCCGAACGACCGACGTTTCTGTTCGGTTTCGTCGTGTGTTTTGTATTTGTATGAAATTTGCTTGCCGAGTCGGTGCACAATAAAAACGAAGTTGAAAATATATGTCTTTCACGAATCTGTCGTGTATGTCTACCAATATTGCACATATGCACATGTTTACCGTATTCGATTTACCGCTGATCACTAATTAGTTTTGTCAATTCTTCTTTATGCTTTGGTTTTTGATAAGTAGGTACTAGTACATAATATGTACTACTACATACTAATACATGTACATGTGTAGTTCGAATATAAATTTAGAAGTGCAGTTGCATTGTTTCGTCAGAGTGCTTTGTTAGTCTTTGGCATATTGTGGAAGCAAGCGGTGGTTCAATGTAATATTTCTTATTAGTTTTATTAATAGAAGAACGAATAAGAACAACAATAATTTATTGTAGTATGTAATCAATAAAACACAGTTCATCAGTTCATCAGTCACATATTAACAGTGAGTAAGCATAAGCAGTGTAGTGCAGTGCAATTTAATTGTTCTTCAAAAGAACCAAACATTTATTGATTTCTGATCTGATTTTAAATAAGAATTCATTAGTAATATGAACACGCACTATTACATGTTGTAAGACAAAACTATTTAAATGTAAATTTACTTATTTCTTTATAGCTGTCACACGAATATAATCAATTTCAAGTTTCGGATGTGTCCAAGTTTTTTCGAGTGTCCTTTGATTTGCATGGAACTTCCTCACTTGTCTGGAAATTCTAGTGGCCATTGCATTGGCCAGATCATGATTGATGTTTTTTGGAAAATTAAATTGTCCACCAACAGTAACACCAATTACAATATAGAACTGTAAGTATATCATACATAATTAATTTAATTAAATTTCCATTCTTAACTCAACTTCCACATTTCGAACTTACTTCCTCATCATTGAAAGGCATAATATGCGTTGTTCGTATGGAGCCATACATAGCTCCATCCAATTCAAATATAAGTCCATTTTCTTGCCATGTCACTGCATATGTATGAAAGTCATCGCCGAAATGTTTGTCAAGATTCTTTTCGCATTGTTTGATTTTATAAGCAGCATTGTCGTTTTCCCAATAAACTATGTCACCATAAACATATTTGCCACCAATCTGCTGTTGTGTCTCTGTTTCAAGTAAAATGTTGCCACGTGAATAAGCAATACGCGTGTAATTCACAAACAATCTTTCAGTAAATCTCGATTTTGGATGTAGAATTATATCTAAAAAAAAAAATATAATAGTTTCATTATAAAATATCGGAAATAGATTAACCATTATAATATTTACATGGAAATAGAAAGTCACCAATTGGCATTTTGGCTCTGACTTCGACTTTGCCATATTTGAAGCTAAAAGATTTGCGCGTATGAATTTTAGCTGATATAACTGGGGGATAAGCTACATTAATTTCTCCAGGATATTTGTAATTACATTCTCTTTGTCTTTTAATATAATCTTCTTCGAGCGAAGTACATCTGCATTGTAAGAAATTTATTTAATTTAAAGAACTTTTCAATCAAAATCACATTCACCTATTTGCAACATCAAATATTTGCTTTTTATTGGGTTCAGGTAAAGGTGTCCATGTAGGTTCTATATGTAGCTTGCCATCACTGACATAACAATTTCTTATGTCATTATCATAAGCTACCAACTCAGAGTGGAGAGCTTGTATACGTGATCTTATTTCATGGCTCCAATAACTTGAATTTAATTGATTACCTTCAAAGTTTTCTTCAAATATCACATCACCACTGCACTTAACTTGAGTCGTAGTCGAAGAAGTAGCTGTGGGTCTACAAGCACCATAATCATGAGTACTAGTATCACATTCCAAGGCTTTTTCTGTTTTTGCAGTGAGTATCGTTTTACCACTGCCTTGATCATCAACTTTTATTAGCTCAAATTTCTGATATATTTCATTATTCAATTCCACCATAGTGTTGACTTTCAATTCATCGCCTTTGTTCAGCTTATATTCAGTGAACTTTGAAATCCATTTTTTATCGATCGGTTCTAATAAACTATCCATTAAAGTTGGACATTTATTATTGATGGTAATTTTATAGAAAACTGTTTGCATGCCACATTCATCTAGAAATTGAAAGTATCTCTTGAGAAATGTTCAAAATTCTTTAGATAATCTTCTCCTTTTGCATACCAGGTATATTAACACTGAACTCATTGTCCAATACTATCAATCCTACCGATGGCACTTCATATGTTTGTGAACCGATTAATGTAAAAGCTGACAATATGAAAGCACCAAGCTCTAATTTAATACCCATTATCCCATACAAGCGTTAGGCCTCCAAGTTTGCAACTGAATTTGGACAATTTTTGAATTCATCAAGAAATATTCAATACACAATTGATAAGAACGATGACTTCATGATTGATCTTTCTGTGAATTCCATTATTGATAATACCAGACTTAGACTTGATTTCATCAAGAAATATTCAATACACAATTGATAAGAACGATGACTTCATGATTGATCTTTCTGTGAATTCCATTATTGATAATACCATACCTACTACTTATACTTATTATCTCAATTTCGTCAAATGCATATTATGTGGACATTTCTTCTACTACATACACATACTTATATGTATGTATGGGTATGTTTAATCTAGGAATTTTAAAATCTTAATACAATATAATATATTAATAATATTGCAAAATCTTTTTTGTTAATCCAAAGTTTTGTATGTTTTCCTGACCGGAAATCATCATCAATAGACAAGCCAAGTGTTAAATAAAGCTGTTAAAAAATATAGAAATATGTATATGAAATTATCATTGCTAAATTTCCTGCCAAATAACTTAATTCGAATTTACTTATTGCCTGATCAAATGGTGACATATAATCGCCACGCTTCCAATCATTCAACAACAATTCATGATTTAATAAAACGCTTGAAAAACCGCCCGAAATTTGTCCATAGATTTGCTATCAACCTCAAGCACCGAATGTGCCGGTGTCCAAATGAGCGAATATATATGGAAATTATTTCCGATTTGAAATTTCCATGTATGTTTTCCATAAACTCATCACGTCTGTCTGCATCCAAAAAAAGTGTTCCTTCTCCATATAAAGTGCGACCATAAAGAGGTCGAGACGTTCATTACCGCGTGCAAAGGCGACCCAGTTCAAAGCCCGTTTGACCACAATACTCAATCAAAGGCCAATCTCCTTGTGGTAGCTTAGCTCGTATATCAACAGGTAAAAGAAAATATGTAATACGGTAATACGATGACGACCAGTTACTAGGTGAAATTCCTTTCTAAGTGCACCTGTAATTTATTAAGTTTTAATTAATATTTAATATGAAAAGTATATTTTTTCACACTATAAAGCACATGTTTATGTGGTTTATATGAAGACCATTGTATCGGTTTAATTTGCAAGTGTCCATTCGTTATTTGTACTTCGCCATCATATAGCATGAACTCTGCATTGCCTGCTCGGAGTGCCGCGCGAACTTCATACATAACATCAAATAGGAAATCACCTTTATAAACGCTGCGAGATGGTAGTTCAGTTACCGTTTGCTCACACTCTCAGTGTTTCGTTGCCTTTATCGGTGGGATTCTTCGAGTTATTATGTGTTGTGTTTGTGTTTCCGAAGCGGTGTTACTACCAGTGGTAAACGGAACATTTAGATTTTCAGAGTTGTCATTGTTATTATTATCAGCGTTTTAAAACTGTCTGTCATATTCATCTCGTTTGCTGTTGCTTCGACTGCATCAATTTAAACACTGATTTTTATCATCATTGCCATAATATATTAGGTATCTTTTAGTATATAGAGAGTTTTTTAACACTAATAGACGTAACGGATCCAATGTATCTTTAAAATGTAGCGAAATGGTGGAGCACTCTTATATAAACATAGTCGATGTCGTCCGTACTCAATTGCTTAGGGTAAATGGGTAAAATCTGTGGTTTCGATTAACATCGCATGAATCTTCTCCATACCGGGCTCATCTGCAAAGTATTTTAATTCAAAATATACACAAAGCAAAGATTCCGAATACATAAACCACTTTCATTTGAGTTGACTGTTGTTTATGTTCAAAATCTGGGAAAAATTATGTTAAAATAACCCTAAGTTAATATAGGGTTCAAATTCATATGCTGTTAAAACATCCCTTCGAATTGATATAACATTTTGGGACAATTTATTAAGAGTTAAAATAATATTGTATTTTTGCTATAAAGAATGGGTAATTATAAATATAAAACGTTGAAATTGTGTTACTATAATATTTTATGGCAATGTTTATAATTGGTTTTTATAGAAATTTTATTAGCAGCTGAAAGTGAGTTGGGATTTTTTTTTAAAGTTGTCATATAAGTATATCCCACTTTGAAAAATGTCCCTCCTTCTTTTATCGCATAACATAAAAGAGTTTTTGATGTGAATCAAATAAGAACCAAATATTTTTGTATTTTCTAAGAGATATCCATTTGTATTTTGAAAACTATAGTGAAAAAAATAAAAATAATTTCTTATACAGTGTAACATTAAAATACCAAATGATATTAACAAAATGTAATATGTACATACCTATTACTAAGTAATAATAATGAACACTTTCGTTCTTTCTTTTTTTAGCTCGTGTCAGTATGTCGGACATCCAAGTTAAGAAAATGTGCACACCCGAGGAAATAACTGCATGGCGAATGGCGTGCTGAATGGCGAACACGGTAAGTGTGTTTAAGATTATATGTACTATGTAGTATCGATTATATCATACAGATGAAATTCTTAGCTTTCTGGTGGCACCAGTTTCATAATGATTGAATCAACCAATCCGAAGTTATAACAAAATTCATTTGAGCATATTTTATTTGAGTTTTTTATTTTTTCACCAGGTACTAAGCCAACAGAATTGCACCGACGATGGAAGGAACTCTTCAAAAATGGTTAGAGGCTTATATCTCGAGAAGGACTGAAGCGATTTCAATGACACTACTGCCACATAAGAGGTCTATAGGGAGGAGGACTATATTTTGGGATAATTCATATCCGGAATATTATCCGCAAAATTTATGTTAATTTTAGATCTTTCTAGTGATCGAAATGGATATAATTTATTCATTTCATATAGAGGAAGTGTTTACCCTTCTGGTAACACCAATTTCATAATGATTGGATTAACCAATCCGTAGTTATAGCTATATTCATATGACCACATTTTTTGAGTATTATTTTCTTCAAAAAATATGTAAAACTCAAATTTTTCCTCCAGGTACTAAGCCAACAGAATTGCACCGAAGTTGGAAGGAACTTTTCAAAAAATGCTTAGAGGAGTACATCTCGAGAAGGACTGAACCGATTTCCATAACACTTATATAAAAGGTCATGAGGAGGACTATAATTTGGGATAATCCAAATCCGGAATTTTGTACAGATAATGGGCAAAAACGAAAGAAACGCCAAAAATTGGCTAATTTTAGATCTTTCCAGTTGACGAAATGGATAAACTTTATTCATTTCATATAGGAAGTGTTTAACTTCATGATGACACTAATTTCATAATGATTGGATCAACCAATCTGTAGTTATAGCTACATTCATATGACCACGGTTTTTGAGTATTATTTCTTTCAAAAAATATGTAAAACTCAAATTTTTCCTCCTGGTACTAGGCCAACAGAAATGCACAGTAGGTGGATATGAATTAGCTGATTTCAATGGGCCACATGAAACGTCATGAGGAGGACTATATTTTGGTATAATCCAAACATGGAATTTTAACCGGATTATGTGCAAAATCGAAGGGAATACAAAAAACTGGTCAATTTTAGTTCTTTCCAGTGGTCAAAATAGATATAAAATATTCATTCATATAGAGGAAGTGTTTACCTTTCTGGTGACACCAATTTCATAATGATTGGATCAACCAATCCGAAGTTATAGCTAAATTCATTTGACCAAATCCAACAGAAATGCACAGTAGGTGGATATGCACTTTTCAAAAGTGCTTAGAGGCTTATATTACGGTAGCCGATTTCGATGAAACTAGTGCCACATGAAAGGTTATAAGGACTATATAATAGTCCTATATAATAGGACTATATAATAGTATAATCCAAACCAGGAATTTCAATCGGAAAATGTTCAAAATCGAAAGAATACAAAAAACGGGTAAATTTTAGGTCTTCCAGTGGTCAAAATAGATATATAGTATTCATTTCATATAGAGGAAGTGATTACCTTTCTGGTGACACCAATTTCATAATGATTGGATCAACCAATCCGAAGAGATAGCTAAATTCATTTGACCAAATCCAACTGGAGGCTTATATCTTGTGAAGGACTTATCCGATTTCAATGAAACTATGAAGAGGACTATATAATGTTATAATCCAAACCCGGAATTTCAATCGGAAAATGGTTAAAATCGAAAGAAACGTAAAAAGTACGTGATATTTAGTTCTTTCTAGTGGTCGGAACAGATAAAGAAGAAATAATTCACTTTCTGTGACACTAATTTCATAATGATTGGACTAGTCAATCCAAACCTATAGCCAAATTCATTTGACTAAATTTTGTGAGCTTTTTTTTCTTCAAAAAAATATGAAATGCTCAATTTTTTCCTCCTGTCCTGGTACTAGGCCAACAGAAATGCACAGTAGGTTGATATGCACTTTTCAAAAATGATAGAGGCTTAAATCTCTGCAGAGACTTCCGATTTCACCTTGAATAGAGGAAATCTTCCTTTCTGGTGTGACCAATATTATACTGATCGCATCAGTAATAGGTCCACACTACTAACTGTGGTTGACTTATATACATATGTACATGTTTTGTTACATTCAATGATTATAAAATAAGAATATGATGGCGAATTTCGACTTAACTTAAGAGCTTAAATTAAATAAAAAATATTCTAAGAAACATGTTTACAGAATTGTTAAAAACCAATTAGTTTTGGTTTTCAGGTAAATCAAGGTTCTCCTTGATTTTTAACAATTATTCTTTGATCTGCACTATTTTCTTTGCTTTAGAGCAGTCATTAATCTAAAATGATAAACCTATCTATTCCCATATGTTTAAAATTAAATCTCTGCAGAGACTTCCGATTTCACCTTGAATAGAGGAAATCTTCCTTTCTGGTGTGACCAATATTATACTGATCGCATCAGTAATAGGTCCACTCGACTAACTGTGGTTGACTTATATACATATGTACATGTTTTGTTACATTCAATGATTATAAAATAAGAATATGATGGCGAATTTCGACTTAACTTAAGAGCTTAAATTAAATAAAAAATATTCTAAGAAACATGTTTACAGAATTGTTAAAAACCAATTAGTTTTGGTTTTCAGGTAAATCAAGGTTCTCCTTGATTTTTAACAATTATTCTTTGATCTGCACTATTTTCTTTGCTTTAGAGCAGTCATTAATCTAAAATGATAAACCTATCTATTCCCTTATGTTTAAAATTATTCTATCCCGCAATTATTAAAATGTGATGATGTGTGTTACCAGCAAAATGACGATGACCACAACCGGATGCTTCAGCTAAGTTCACATGACCAAAACCGGAAACTTCAGCTAAATTCACTTGGCAACACTGGTTTTTGACCATTTCAGCAGGTTGGCAGGTTTGCATAGTTTGTTTGCAAAAGAATTTTTCGCGACAGCGGTATCAGAAATTGCGCTCCAAAATCCATAAAAATGAATCCACTGGATAAGATCCATGCACTTGATGAAATCGAAAAGGAGATTATTCTTTGTATGCAAAGCGCAGGTTTGTGCACATAAATTGCTTTGTAGTTTTCTTAATGTGTCTCCTTTAACTCGCTCTTGTGTTTGCAGGTCAAGCTTTGCAGGAACTTGGCAAGGAAAAATCTTCGCAAAAGAATGCTGAAACACAAACACAACAATTTCTCAAATCACTTTCGAATGTTGAGACCAAACTCAGTGAACAGATTACCTATTTGACTCAGGTGTCTACCGGTCAACCGCACGAAGGTTCTGGTTACGCTTCTGCAAAGGTACTTCAAATGGCTTGGCATCGTATCCAACATGCTCGCTCTCGTGTCCGTGAGTTGGAAGAGACTAAAGCAAAGCATTCGTATGAATCGCGTCAGCAACAGAAACGGCAACGTGAGCATGGTGCCGCATATGCACAGCAACAACAACAGCAAGCGCAACAAGCAGCTGTCGCAGCGGCTGCGGCACAATCACAAGCTGTCGGTGCACTAACTTCAACAGCAGATAGTAGTGTTGTATCTTCCAGTGCTGGTAACGTCTCACAAGGTGTTGGTGGTCCAAATTTAGCTGTTTCCACTTTGAACAATGAGAATAACCAATCGTTGGGTGGCGGCGGTAATCCAAACAGTTAAATATTCATAAGTCTCTCTTAAAGTTAAAGTCTATTGTAGTTGATAAGTGTCACTGTGTATGTGTATTTTTATGAATATAATGGCGTATTTAAGAAGAATCAGTCGTCTTTAATTCTGTTTCTTTCTGTTGTCCAATCCCGAAGAAATTATTCTCGCAAACAAATCTCACGCACTGCAGTAGGACATTACGCTCGTGTCTTATATCACTTTCGAGTAGTTTCTGTAACATTGTGTTTTGCTTCCGCAGGCGAGATTTCTGATAATTTAAGCCTGATTGACGTTTTCTTCTTGGTTGAGGTGGGGGCTTGGCAATCTGTGTCACCGATTCTTTTGTTTGTGATGATTCAGTTTGCTGTATTGCCTCTGCTATTGTTTCAAGAATTGGCTCTTCTATGCGAATAATTGGTGCTTCCTCAGGTGCTTCGTTTGAGGATTCACAGTCCTCTTGTGTTTCATCTACTGACATAGGAACTTCCATAAATTTGACTTCTTGATCATCTTTTGCTTCAAGCAAAGGCTCTTCCTCAGGAGTTTCGTTGGAAGATTCACAGTCTTCTTTGGCTTCTTGAACATCTGCTGCACTTGTTTTTTGCTTCACAGTCTCAGTTTCATTGGCATTTGCAACTTTAGATTCCTTTGCAACAATTTCCACTTGGTTGCTTTCCATTTCATCATCATCATCATCTGTTGTCTCAATATCGGATCCGTACATGCCCAACAGGTTAGTTAGCACATTAACTGACTCGGGTTTTTTACTTTTAAAGTGTTTGTAATCCCTCATGCTACTCGTTCCTTTGAACATTGGAATGCCGCCACAACAATTTTCATCATCTTCTTCTTCGTCTCGCATTTGTTGTTCAATTCTAGGATATTTCTTTGGAGATTGTTTCTGTTCACCAGGTTCCTGCCTTGGTTGTATTTCTGTGTTATTTCCTTCTTGCGGGTATTTCCTTTTATTTGCCTTATGTCTTTCTTGTTGTTTATCACTACTAGTGCCTGTTTCTCTAGCCTCATGATGACGCACTCGTTTGCGATCTTCCACATTACCGAAACGGTTCTTACTTTTTTCCAGTCTTTCCCCACGCCGCTGGCGTTGTTCTTTGGCTCGTTCACGTTGTTCTACATTGGCAACTGTGGGATATCTGCAAAAGGGATTAAGTTTCTTTACTATATGACACTAAAATCTTAAGATAGATGCGACACACTTACCGTTTCCGCCGTTCAGCACGCCATGCAGCTATTTCCTCGGGTGTGCTCATTTTCTTAACTGCGTGGTACAAATTCGTAACATGCATTGCCTCAATGTGTTTATCTAAGACCGCTGGATGTCCGACATAATCACATTCAGCAACAGGACAGGCTTCATGTTGTTGCTGATGCCTGCGCAAATCCTGAGCTGACTGCAACTCCATATCACATGCTTCACAATACTGTGGTGGTTCCTCAACCGGCTTGATTTCAGGTGATTCATAACTTGTGTTCGCTTGTCTTGGATGTATGAAGGTCTATTAAAAGATTAAAAAAGTATATCTATATATATAGATCTCAATAGTAGTAAAGAAACTTGTTGCGTGTCCTTACTTGATTATTAAATTGTTGCTCATGCTGATATGGTGGTTGTAGAAATTTTGCTGGCACCGTTGCACCCCTGGCGCCATACATGGGCGGTGGCTGCTTTGTTCGCGGTAGCAATGACATGCCACATGGTGTCAAATAATGAAGTTGCGAAGATTGAGCAGCATTTTTTGCAGATTTATTGAAATTTGGTGATGGCAGCACAAATTTAGCACAAGATTTATCCATTTCTCTTTTGATGATTTGTTCCGTTGAATGCCACGTGTTAATTGCTCCTGGACTCGTTAATCTTCTGTCAAAAGATTATATCGAATGTTATCGTAGTGCTAATTGTTTAATTTAATTTCGTGCATGTATTATTTCCTCCTTGAGGGAATGATTTGATGATATAAAATAAAATTGTAGCCAAGAAACATGTGGTTTTTTCACTTTTCTTCTTCTTCTCCACATTTGTTTACAGCTATTCCAAGTGTTGCCACCCTGTAATATGTAAAATTGAAAAAAAGTTGGCTTCTCTAGTTCTCCATATGTTTGCAAAGGTGGCAACATTGTTTTCATATTATTTTTTCACAGCAAACATTTATCAATTGTATCTATTGTGGGATAACATTTAAAATTTTTGAGGCTGGAAAAATGCCAAACAAACCAAAATCATTTAAGTGCGTAAAACCTGGTTGTGATCGTGTGTTTACAAAAAATGCTGACTTTGTCGCCCATCACGGCAAATGTGTGCTGGGCATTTACAACTCTCTAAAGTGTTCAAGTTGTGGTCAAGGTTTCTCAAACAGTCAATATTGGAAAAGGCATCGAAAACATTGTAAACCGGTAAAAAAAAGTTTGCTCTTGCCACTCGCCGAACGTTTAAAATTAGCTGAAGAAAAGAAATCTCTAATGAAACAACATGAAAATGACGAAGACATTGTCGACAACAACGACGACGACGACAACAACAAAGAACTTGTAGAATTTTCATTCAAATTTGAACAAGATGAATCTGAAGAAGAAATATTACCCGACTCAAACTCACCAATGCAGCAAAATATTAAAGATGAAGATGATAATCATGTGGAGCTCAATCAGAACTCGGGTAGCAATGATACTAATTCTTCCAAAACAGTTTACGTCTATTCGCTTGTGGACCCACGCTCAATAATTCCCTCCTATACATGTGTGCCTAGTTTCGAAGAAATAGCGCAAGATGTTAATCAAGAATTGAAGGAGGAGGATGAGGAAGAATCAGACGAATATATTGAAGAATACCTTGAAGATGAATATAATGATGGGGATGATGAATAAATCCAACTATGATGTATACCAAAAACTAGTAAGTCTGATTTGATATAAAAATTGAAAGACGCCGCAAATCGTTTGCAAAAGTTGGCTTCAATTTTTTTTTTTTTATTCTTTAGGGCTGCAATCACACTATTTATCAGCTGTTGTGCTTCTGTTCGTGTTATCAACAATCGCATGACCAACAATCGATAACATGCCACAGGAGATGGCGCTCGCGCACATGTACAAATCATTTAAATATAAGAATCGCCTATGTAACTTATGTATTTATTGAAACTTAGTGCAATTCAATATTTGTAATTAGCACAGAGTTCAATAATTTAATAGTTTTATGTATTTAAATACATATATAAATAATATTAATAATAATATAATCAGTAGACATACATTCTCATTTTTAAAGAAAATCTCATTTATTTTTCGTATATTTTTTTATATAACATAAAGTACACAATATAACAATAAAACTTAAAAACTAATCATCAAAAATATTCTGTCCTTTCCTGTTCAATTCAGGCTCAGGATCTCTATCTCTATCAATTATAATTTCTTCTCATAGATAATGCAATCTTCCAATATTTATTGAATGCTTTAATATTTATATTTAATATAATTTTAATATATAAATTTATAATTTGTTAAGCATTTTTTTTTTTTTTGTATAGTAGTGAATAATAATAATGTATATGAAAAAACAAAAACAAAAATCATAAAAATAAATGACGATGAAAAAGAGCATTTAAAGTAGAAAATCCACTTTACGCTGTCGTTGCTACTTGTTCACACTCCGATATATCATCGGAGCTGAGCGATCGTTGGTCTTGGTGTGACGCAATTTAACGGTCGCAAATTGTGAAGCGCTGCAAAGAATAGAATACAAATACCAAAAGGTACCACCAAACCAACCAATTTTTTTGTTATGGAAAACTTAGTAGAAGTTTGTTTCAAATCAATAACAAATGCAATAATTAAAAAAGACAAAAAATTTTTACAATTACAAAATACAAATTAAAAAAAATAACAAAAAATACAAAATAATAATAATAAATTGAAAATATACAATTTTTTAAGATTATAAACAAAATTACTCTTATTTTTTGACTTTCTATAGATTTGTGCAGATACTTGTTGTTTTGTTTGTTTATTTTTTATGGTATTTTTGTTGTATAGGGTGAGTGTTGTTCAAATTTGAGGTATCTTTTTAAATTTGCCACCATATTGTAATAGATACTGGATTACACATCATGCATTGTAACTTAACTAATTTTGATTAGCTTTGTATTTTACTTAAAGCCAGTCGTCCACTAACGTCATTGACACTTCTCTTATTTCATAGGATATTTATTTAATTACTAGATTCACGGGCAGACGTTGCTCTGCCTGTCCTTCCCAAATATTTATTGGATTGGTTAGCTGTAACATTTGTATAATCATTTCCGGTCAAATGTTTTAGAAAGTCATTTTTATGCGTTAAAATTCACTTTTGGTCGCTTTTTGCTATATCTCTCTATATTCTTCTCACTTTTTTCTTCCTTGGCTTTTTCTTTTGCGATCATATAAGATACCCGGAGGGAGAGACGTTGTTCTGCCTCTCCTTCCCAAATATTTATTGGATACTGATTGTTGGTTAGCTGTAAAATCCTCTTTATTCATTAAAATTTTGTCATCTCACTTGCACACTTTGCTAATATTGATTTTGAAATGCCGGTTTTGTTTGTAATGTTCTGAAATCACACTCGCACATCTAGTTAATTTAATTTTTTTCGGCTGTTCCTGTTTGGTTTTTCCGAATTTCTTTTTTTTTTTTTAACCACCACAGTATTGAGTCGAATTATTGAAATTTGTGTAACCAATTTCAAGCCTTTGCAGGACTTATAGATTATTTCATTCAACTCCGCGCGCTACCGGTTAGTGAAAATGGATTGCTACATGAGTGATGAAATGTGCAACATGCCTCACAGCAACAGACGGAATCAATTGATCTTTTGAAAGAGAACTTTAATAATCGAATAATTACTCGAATAACCGACATGAATTGGCCACCAAGATCATGCGATTTTATACCATAGAACTTCTTCTTATGGGGTTTCTTGAAAAGCAAAGCAAATCCTTGAAATGTTCAACACCTAAAAGACATTAGGAACGAGCAAATATCACTAATTGAATGAACATTATGCCAGCAAGTTATTCCAAATTATGATAAAAGATTGACAAACAGCAGAGGGAGGCCAACCTTGAATGATATTCCTTTTCTCGTGTCACAGAGTTTGTCACTAATGGACTTCGAAACTACTGAACCGATCTTGATGTATGTAATTTGATTCAGCTTGAAAGATGGAATAGTTTTTATTAATGATTAATGAGCTCAATATTTTGTAATTTCAAATTTTCTAGGTTGGGCAAGCAACCAATAGATTGCGCTATGTTTCGATCAAATCATCGATCAGTAAATCAAATAGGCAATTTCATGTATTGAATTATTATTATGTGCACAAGATAAAAAAAAAAACCCAAAAATAGTTTAGAATAAGATTAATTCAACGCATTATAACTAACGCGAACATACGTTCCGTTTTGAACGGGACAGTCCCTTTGAAAAACATATTAATTCATGCTACAGCTACTTAGTTAAAATATTGTAGGTATATGCGATTGCATTGGATTTAAAATGACGTCTAGAAAATAGTAATTTTTGTTGTGGTAACTTAATGAAGTTTTTTCTTTTGAAATCTTGTAAGCGTACGTTCAATGATAGCTTACAAGCAAAATACCCTTTAATTAATTAATTATTAATATTAAATGCTTCAAAGATTATGCGTCAAAACTAATCCAATCATGTTTTGATTAGAAATTTAGATACGTGCTTACGAAAACAGAAGTTATTGTAGAAAATGTTTTGGCGCTTACAGCAATCAAAGAATTAAAAGATGATCTTGGTAAATCCAACTTTATTACAATTTTCGACGTTGCTTCAAACCACGGTAACAAGAAAATATATCCCAATCTAGTGCACTTTTACCAAACTTACGAAGTTGTACAAGTACAAATTTTAGACCTCCAACACCAAACAGGTGAAACTTCTGATATCATTGCCAATTATTTAGTGCAAGTGTTCACAGATAGATGATACTTTGACTGCTATAGTCGTGGCATTTTGTAGGGACAATGCCAACGTCTATTTTAAGGGGGTGTCTAGGCGAGAAACTAATAATGTGTTAATGAAATTACAACCATCACTGGAAAAATCATTAAGTGGTATTGGATGGTGAGCCCATAAAATTTACCACGCAATAAAATCAGCTACAATTGGCTTACCCGTATGTTATGAATGCATTATTTTAAAGGTGTCCCGTTTTGAGTAAAAAAAAATATGGTCACGTTAATTATAACTGACGCACACCAACGCGTGGCCGGTTCTACTAGTCTACTATACTCATGTCACAGAGTTTGTCATTTAAGGACTCGGAAACTACTAAGCCAATCTTGATGAAATTTTTTTATATGTATGTAATTCAATCCAACTTGAAAGATAGGATAGTGGATTTTTTTCTTTTTTTTTTTTTGAATAATTAAAAATTTTATATCATTTACTTCAAAGATACCTCAACTTTGAACACCCCCTTTTTATTTACAGTGATAAGTTGTTGTTATGTTGTCTCTTCAGATTTGATCTCTGGATGTTGTTTAAAGAGGTGGGGGATTGAGTTGTGCTTACAAGTGAGTGTGTGTGTGTGTGCAAATGGTGTATAAGACAATATTACAGGTTTTTTGTTTGGCACACCGAGACAATAATTTACAAAACAATAATATATATACATGTATGTATATTTCTGGTTCAAAAATCATTTAAAATGTTGCGATAGACGCCACCCTTGGCTAGAAATACACAATAAAAAAGAAATCATAATAATAAAAATAATAATAAAATAAGGATAATAAGGAGGATTCATATTGATTCTTTGATATAATTTGTTCGTTGTTCATGTTGATGATTATACATATTATTATTACAGACGAGTGGGGGTGGATACACAATAAATTTAAAAACTTAAGGACAAACACACAACACAATGAAAAATATTATTACAAAAATATATAAGTATATGTATATGTATAAAAAAAGCTTACTTACTACTTGGGTGTGTGTGTGTCTGTGTGTGTGTGTGATAATGTTCATTTTTATATTAGGCACCAAAAATTTGTTCATTAATTAAATGAATGATTATTGCTTCTTAATGCACACACTCCTGTTTTGATTGCATAATATGGAATCATTGCTTGTTGTACTAAGTAGTAGTATATACAAAAGACTGAAGTGACAAACATGTGTGCGTGTATGTGTGTGTGTGTGTGTGTGTGCTACACTCGATGAATGGAAAGTTTTTTCTTCACCAGTAAGAAAAAATTGAATGCATCCAATGTTTAAATCGAGACATTGCTTATTATATGGCGGCTATAAGTATATTCGTTGATTTCTGTTTTTTTTCTTCTTCTTATTTTAGTTTTGCCAATGTTGTTTTTTGTTGTTGTCCACCATTGTTGTGATCCCCCATCACTTGTTGTTGATCCCAGAAATCATACCAAGGACCATAAGATTTAGCATAATGACGTGACTGTTGTTGTTGTTGCTGTTGCTGTTGATGATGTTGTTGCTGCTGCTGCTGATGTTGTTGTTCCTTATCACTATGTGTTGTTGTTGTTGTTGATGCTGAATGATTGCGCAGCATACCATTTTCATGTATTTTGTTATTGTTGCTATTGCGTTCCAATGTCAAACTACTATGATTTTGATTGCTGTTATTATTTGTGGATGATGATTTTAGTAAACGTGTCCTTGGCAATATTGTTGCTGTTGGTGCCATTGAAGAATTTGATGATTGTTGTTGATGCTGCTGATGATGCTGCTGTGATGTAGCTCCTGTTGCATTACGCGTTAATGTGTTGCTACTGTTGCCATTCATTTTATTTGTCTTTTTTGCTGTGCCTGCGCCTGTGTTGCTGTTGTTTGTGTTGCTGTTGTTTGTCGAAGCACGAAATGTTTGAAATTCCATATGTTGCTGTTGTTGCTCCTGATGAGAATACGAATTATTCTGTTGCAAGTGACGTCTCAATTTCTCATCTTTGCGTACCAAATGATCATTGATTACAATGCAATCATATGGATCCGAACTGGTTGATTTCAATTCAGCATCAGATTCATCATCTTCACTTGTATAGTATTGCTTTAGAATATCCTTGCGTTTAACAGTTTTCATGATCATGCCACCGCCGCCACCTCCGCCTCCTCCTCCATGTTTACTGTCATTGGCTAAATCATCAAAGAAATTATGAACATCACTCATCTTAAGTGTACCATGGTCATCGGATTCACCCTCATCGGTGGATTGTGGAAAATCCTGTGTGGATTTGGAACGTGTGAATTGTTGTGTCTGGGATTTAAGTTGAGGCATCGACGACTGCTGCTGTTGCTTGCGTTGCTGTTGTTGCGATTGTGGCTGTTGCAACATGGAATTTCTATTAGATTTTGCCTCCAATTCACGTCCATTGCTTGTCATGCGTCTCATATCCAGACCATATTCTTCTTGATTATAAGCCTTTTGACCACGTTTAATTGTACTCATACGTTCATTTTCCGTTGGACTCTCAATGTCAATTTCAATTGTTTTCATAATCTTCATGCGGGATTTTGGTGTATAATTCGCATGGACAACGGTGCTCCGGTGGTGCTGTTGTTGTTGTTGCTGCTGCTGGGGATCACGCATTGGAGCCACACCATAAATATTATCATCCTCATCACCACCATAGATCTCAGTACTGGTAATGCTATCCTTGCGATGACGCTTCTCGTGCGATGAATTTGAATTATGTGATTTGGTCAATGTACCATTATTCTTATCCATTACTTCCACCGCAAGATGATCTTCACGGTCAAAATCATCTGAAACATTGCGCTCATGTTCCAATTGCCCTGAATGTGGACGTCTCAGATGATCCTCATCACGCATTTCATCTAAATTTGGTGCAGCTACCAAATCACGATGTTGCCACAAAGACATACCAGCGAGTATATCCTCACCACTGCGTCCACCACCGAATTTCCAAAAGGATTTTGTGCGTTTTAGACCAGTACTGGATGCTTGAAGTATTTCATCATCCGAAGCAATAAGATCATAACGCATTTTACCACTTTGTCGACTCAAGCGATTCAGACTCTTGTCGTCTATCTGACTGTCAACACTATTGCGGAAATTGCGATTCAATGTCCATGAGGCAACTTCACGTGGCACACTACTGTGTGTATTGGTATCAGCACGGCGTCTTTATGTGGTAGTAGTGTATTGTGATAGGATGAGAAGCACAGGATTTTAGCAAATTTTACATGGTAATTTCGTATTTGGTTTTCATTTGAATTTAATTTCAATTTTTAGCAACAAAATTATATCGGCGATAGGATGAGCAATAATAATAACAACAACAACAACAAAAATAACGATACACAGGACACACACAAATGATGAATTACATGAAATTAAATTAAAACAAAAAAAAAAGAGAATGGAAAATAAGTATAAGAAAATGAGAATTTCAAAAATAAAGAAGTACGAGTATAAAAAATTAAAGAAAAGAAAAAAATTAGCAAAAAGTATTCATGATTTCATTGTGGTTAGTGACAAGTGACAAGAGATCATGATCATCATATAGAGTGATTTGTGTTTTAAGGTTTAAGATTTCAGTTTAGAAAGGTGAAGGTGTTTTGTGTGGTGAAGTGTTAGATACATTTTCATTACGAAATGAAGTAGTACTCGTTAATGTAATCAAAAAGCAAGCAAAACTATTTGAGAAGGAGTGAGTTTTTTTTTTTTTAAGAACTAGTAAGCTTCGAGGTCTTTCACAAAATATACTTATATTATTAACCATTGAATATAAAGCAATACACTTTCGAGACTGTTTTAATACCTAATAAAATATCTACACCCTGCTAGGGGAGGTAGCTTTCCCTCCCCTCCTGCCCGTCCCTGTCTACGCCCTTGCTTCTTTGAATAGTCGCATTTATGAAAACTAAGTATCTATGGAAATCTATCTTCAGTTCTTTTGAATCTTCTTTCATTTCCCAGGCAATTGTTTCTTAGAAATGATTGGAACTAGAAATGTAATGCTACAATTACTTATTCTTTTACTTCATTATAAATTAGGCACCTTTTTATTCCTCAATTCCAGGAAAATCTATTTCGGAGATTAGAAAATTGCAAAGAAAGTGTTTAGTCCATTTTGTGCTTCAACAGTAGAAAATTGGGATTTCGAATTACCTAATATTGGAATGGATCCCTGATCAATTTTTTGTCTAGTTGTGCTTTGTTTTAATATAATGCTCGGCACTGAAATAACAGTTGCGCTAGGCAGCATCAAACCTAGTATTCAAAGACATTGGAATGGCTTCACTTATGGAACCATATGGACATCGAATTGTTCAAGCATATTCTCTCAATCTTACCCAATTTTGAAGATATTTTACTGTGATCAGCCGATGTTGTGAGGCAATGCACTCAAAGCAAGCGCCCCTAGTTCTAACAACCATTAAACCAGGACTGTACAACCTTTTTGTTTCCGTGGCCTCACTGAAAGAGTCCACAGTGGGTTGGGCCGCATGTACAATACAAAGAAACAAAGTTTTCCCAGTGGCGAAGGGTGTTTGCCGCCAGTAAACTTCAATGGCGAGAAGAAAAAAAGGTCACTGAGCAGTAGCGGGCTACAGAAAAATTTCTGTTTCTTCTGTGTTGTCACTTCGGTCATGTCTGGGCAGCATTCAGATTTCACTTGGGCTGCGGGTTTGACAGCTGTGCTTTAAACTGAAAGTTTTAGGGCAATGTTCTCAAAGCAAGCGCCCCCATCAATGACCACCTTTAAACTAGACATTGCAATCAAAGCAAGTGATCCTCCTTCTAGTCTTGTAACATCGTAATTCTTTGGCTTTTATGGAACAACCAACCGTATCTTTACAGGAAAGTATAAAGGGCATTTTACATGGTCAAAATGCACTATCATACTGTACCACACAGTGGCTCAAGCTGGATGCATTGGCTTCTGTACGACGCAATTGTGGATTTTCCGTTCCCCAAATTCTGCAATATTCTTTGTTGGCGTAGCCGTCGAGATGAATAAGCGGCCAATATTTGAATGAATAATATTAACTCTTGTCCTTTTAGTGACCAAACAAAACCGGACCAATAGATGGCCCACTCTATACTAAAATATGTGCGATTGATGCGGTATAACTTATTTGCCGGAAACTAAACCGGCAACTAATCTAAACTAGCTTTCAGTAGAAGGTTCGATTTCTATAGTTTTCAGTATTATAATTGGTTTAGTGGTTCATCTAAATTACATGGAACTTTTCCATAGGCCTACTGCTCTTTCTCTTCATCTATTTGGTAGCTGATAAAGGTTTCACCTGATGCTGGAATTATATTGGTGGCTTGTACAAATGTGTGAGTAAGTACCTCGGCATGCCCGAGAATGCTATGAAACCGTAAGTGAATTCTATTTACAATTCAATTGAATGGAATAATTATTATTACCAAAAAGAAAAGAAGGCTCTGTGTGATTGTCGAAAAGTTCTCAAGTATGGACACAGACTGACTTGAATGGTTTCTTTCTCAATGCTGATCACATTTACAATTTTATTAGCTTCTCTCACACAAATAATCTAGCAAATTTTATTACTAGTATATTGTTTTACGTTTACGTTAGAAGTTTTCTATTGAGTTTGTTTGCTTGCTTTTTAATTGAAGTTTCTTCAACTTAATACTGAATCAAAATCAATAATTACAACTCTAATACTACAATATTTATTTATGACCTTACCGTATTGGCACACGTCCGGTTGGTTCTTCATCAGAATAATCGACTTCCGGCTGTGGCGGTGGCTCGTTGGCAAACCCACTGTCATTGCTGCTGTGCAATGATGTTTTGGCAGCGGCCGCTGGTTTCGTTGATTGACCACTAATATTTAAATGGCCCATTGAAGACTTAAACCAGAAAAATTATTAATATCATGAATCTAAATGGGAATTTGAATAAAATACGTACCTGTTGCCCACTTAGCAATTTTTGCTTACGTCGCTCTACGGCAGCAGGAACACCATTTGGTGCACAGAAGCTCTGTGAAGTGTTTAACATGCGTGAACTGTTTGTGTTGCTTTGTTGCCCGGTAGCATTGGTAGCGGCATTGGGTACAGGTGCTGGTAATGTAGGTGGTGGTCCAGGGCGTGGATTGGCATTAGCACCAGGACGATACTATAAAACAACAATTTACATTACAATTATAAAGCTTTTCATAGTGTTTGTATATTTATAAAAACCACCTTTTTCTGATGCTTAAAACTGATAGTATCACCAAACATGCGTGTCGGTGACGATTCTTCAGCACTGTGATTGCGTCTTCTGTAAGTTGAATCACTTTCCAATTGTGTCTCGGATATGTAGGCATCATGATAGCTACGCATGCCGCCATTTCGTTCGTAATGCATATTTTCGTAGCGTTCGTGCTTGGCAGACTGAAGGCTACCGACCTCACCATTGCTCTCAGCATTGGTATAGGCAATGGGGAACCAGCCAAAGAGTTGAGTGCGCAAATTTTCACCGAATTGCCAACCCTTGGCTTTGCCACCGACTAAAGCAATGCGATCGTCTTCGTCAAAAGGCAGTTGATTCTCCCCGGAAGGCATATAGGCATAGAGAGCCTTTACCACGGGACGCTGATCCCACTGACTGGCATGATGCAGCGACTGATGTTGTTGATGATGATGGTGATCCGTGTGGTCGTTGACTATATATGCGCCCAGGAAGATCAATCAAGCAGCAACCAAGTTAAACCAGAGAAGATAATTAAATAATTATTTAGTAAATTGTAGTGGAAGTCAATTTCTTTCACTTACCTGACGTTAAGACTGCGTTTGGCGCCAACGAGTTTGTGGCCAAATTGAAATCAGACTTGGCGCGTGGCAATGAATTTTGCGTATAATGGGCACTGGCAGCGCGACTGCTACTACTCTCGCGTTCATGCAATGTACGCATATCGCCGTAGGGTGCGTCTATGCTGCGCGATTTCTTCAAGTGAGAGGCGCCACCACCAATGCCGGCGCCAAGTGTATCATCATCAATATCTTTGATGCGCTCCTAAGAGAACAACAGAACAAAACACATCAGAACAGAGCAACGAAAGCAAAATTTAAAAATTCATGAGAATATAAAACAACAAAGAAGCATTTGATGTGGAAACAGAAGAAACAACTAACTCACCAAGCGTCTGATGTTGCCAATTGTGTTGATGCCGTTGCCATTGCTATTACTATTGAAACTATTCTCATATGCAGCCGCCGGTATAATCTCACGTGAGGCAGCAATTTCTTGCCAATTTTCTAAATTATTATCAATTACTGTTTTTCCGGTTGTATGATAGACCATCCAATGTTTTGCAATCGACGATTGACGTTCCAGTACGAAACCATAACGACGACGTTCTTGTGTCATAGCCTGAAATCAATTCATTCCAAATCAAATTAAAAGAAGAAATAACCAACACAATAGAAACAGCAATTGATGAAGTTAGAAAATGAAATCTAAAAACTTACATTCTTATAACTTTGTTCACAAAAAGCATCCAGTTTTTTCTTTTGATCTTCAAGCACTTGTAGACTCTTTTCGATGTAATAAAAAATTTAATTAATATACATAGTTCGTCTATCTATGAATAATGCTGATGACATACCCTTAATTCTTTTTCAGTATTTTCAGGAGTTGCTTTTTTCTTGCGTTGTTTCTTCATTGTCGAGACTGCCTTCTGATAACTTTCCATGCGAACTTTGTGTTGTTGTAAGAATTTCTTTTGTTCATGTTGAACAACTTTTGTATCTTTCTCAAGATTCGTTTCCAATGGCACCAACAAATCAACGTAGAAGGCTTTCAACTATAAAAGAAAGGTAATATAGTAATTTGAGATTAGATAAATCAAGATCAATAAATGATAACTTCGGATTTACCGAAGATTTTATATCACTTCCAACTTCCAAGGTTCAATAGGTGCAAAGACCCTGAGAGCGATACCGGTGGTAGGCTAGGCTATTGGTAAGATAAATCGACCGGGTAAGTTCGAAAGCAAACACGAGGTATTACAATGAGCCGCAAGGCTTCTGGCTTACACAGGATTTAAAAATGCGGTCGTTTTTTCATTTCATTTTCTGCGTCTAAGCTGTGACTGCTAAAAGTTGCCAGCACGGCAGCACAGCGACAGCAATAAAAAAATAACTCAATGCTGTGCTATCGTATGTATGCAGCACGGCAGCACACCGACAGCAATGAAAATAAAAACCAATGAATGCTGCTGTCGATTCTTCGCTTTTAATACTTCAAGAAAAAGGTCTTGGATTCAACAGAGACTTTCGCAGTAGCATAATTTTCGATGCTGTTGCTAATATGCTGACAGTTTTTCAAACCCTGAACTTACACTTTGGTGAGAAGCCTACTAAATCCTAACACTTGGCTATTTTTTGAAATTGCAGTTAACTTTTACAAGTCTACCAACTCCGAATATGGTTTAATGATAATTGTACAATGAGTCTTAAAAATAAATTCATAAAATAAATGTAAAGGCGATTTCGATTACATTGAAGCGTTGTCTTGTAGTGATCCCATTATGACCATTCAATTCAGTATAAAATAAAGATTTTAACTGAAAGACTTTAGGATCCACAAGTCCAGTCAAAGAGATAAACTGATATCTAAAAAGGACTAATTCGGCGTTACCATAGGGAATTACATGCTGACGATAGGAGGGGATCTGTATTTCTTTCGGAAGAGAATGCTTGATTCGGACATAACTTATGATTCAGATCAATCTTATTTTTTTCGATATTTCTTCTCCTTTGTTTGCATAACAACAAGCAAACAGACATAAAGACTAATGAACGGGCATGCCTTAAACTAGTCCCCTTACTAATAGAGACTCATTCACCCTGTTACGAACTTTCGTAAATGTTACATGTGCTTAGGATATTAAATTTCAAATTGCTTTTAGAATTGCGACTTACAATATTCATTTGTTGTTCTTGTATTTCCTTATTGACATTTACGACACTCATTAAAGCTGAACCTATAAACAACAAACAACATCATAATTATGAGATACATAGATACATTAATAAATAAATACAAATTCATCGTTTATTTACCAATATCGGCAGTTCCGCTTTGTTGTGCATTCAATGCAATCTTAGCCAATGCTTCATTGAATACCCGCGATGCAGTTGCAGCACCTGTCGATGTTGTTGTAATTATTGTTGCATATGAAAATAATAAAAATAATAAAATTATTGTCTAATATACTACAATACAATAAATATACTAAGGAGTAAGTATATTTTGCACTTATGATTATTATTGTACTCGTATTGTACAATATTAAGCAATGCAGCATTTCATTTTGTTCCGTCAGTTTATGAGATGTTGATGTAAATGAAGTATGTATGTATGTAATATTGTAGTGTAGTAAAGTGTTATTATGAATTGAATTTGAAACTTACCGTGTAATGCCTTTAGATAACTTTTGCCTGCTGCGATCAATTGTCTGGCACCCGGATTGAATTTATCAAGTATATTCTATAAAATATAAAAAAAATAAATAAATATATATATAAATCTATAAATTCCATTAGTTTATGCATCAATCAATTATAAAATTGACAATATTTTATTATATTTAATGTATTTTCCTTTAATGATGATAACATTACATCATTCCATTATAGTACTAATAAATTGTGTTAAAAATATTAAAATCCGTAAGACCTTCCTCCTGTGTCAATATGTCCAAAGTTTTTTAATATTTTAACTGGGTACATGGCCTTTTATAAGTTAACTTTTAGCAGCAAGTCACCCTCCCTTTCTACAGACATGCCTAGTCTTTTCGAAATTTTAACATTCAGGGACCTAAGACCTTGATTTCCCTCAGCCTTTCTGCGAATGCATTCTCTCTCGCAACTTTTGTTTGTTGACAAGGGGAAGAAGATGCCAGTGAAGTAGCAGAACTGCTTGTACTGGCAGCAGCTCGCAGTTTTGCGTTCTTTTGTGTGTTTCAAGTTTGTTCATCTTTTTTGGCTTGAGTAGAGTGAGGATACATGCAAATGCAAATTCGAATTTCACAAAAAAACATAAATAAAGAAGAGGAGTGTGAAAATAATTGCTAGCGTTCTAATGCTGATTGCGAAAAAACGAATGGCGTTACCAAAGAAGAATCAACGGCACGAGCTGATGAGCATGATGCTTAGTGAAAACAAGGTATAAGCAAATCAATTGTACCAAGATCAGTTGACATTTGTACAATATAAGTCGAAAAACTTCGATATATAAATAAAATCATGGAACAACAAAGTGCTGTTATTAAGCTTAAAGTGAAATTCGATAAAACTGCTTCAGAACCATATCGGTTGCAGCAGCAAGTGAACAGGAGAACATTTTTTTATTTTTTGATAGCAGAGTGTCGCTAGAGGACGACAAATGTGACTGGAGCCCAATTTTAATTCAATTTCAGATCGCACTCCAGTAATGATGGAATAAGTGCGAAATTTTGTAGAAAATGCCCAAAATGTTTGACTAATAATAATGGAAGAGGCTTTGAATATTAGCAGAGAAACAATTCAACTCATTATTCATAAGGATTTGAGTAAAACAAAGGCTACGTAAAGTTTGTTCCCCACACTTTTAACTGATGACCAAAAATCACTTCGAGTCAATCATTGCAGAGAGGTTAGAAATGAAACTTCCTTAAAATAATTGAAGTTGCTTTTAACACAATGTCGAAACTAAGTGCCAAAGTGCGGAATAGAAATCATTTTGAAGAAGAGATCATCCCAAGAGCTTCGCTTTGTAAGTATTTCAGAATAAATAAATAAAAAAATATGGTATATAGAAGCGTAGAAGCAACAAGTACCTTCTTTACGACGTATACTATTTCTAAATTATTATTATTATATACACTTGTCTATATTAACACGAAACGGTATCATCTAAAAGAAGAGTGGTAAGACCCCATAGTAATAACTTTGAAATGAAATATTTGTTACCCGTTTGTTCATTTGTCCTTCAGACCGTTTCTTAGACAGAGCCATTCAGCCAATATTCTTTTTTAAATGATTTTGAAGTATAGGTTATCTTAAAATTGAATTTCCTCAACTATAGTGGCCTTATTTATTTTCCATTGTCATTGTAACCATGAATAAGTGATCTTTTATATAAATTTTGTATACAAATATTGTAAATTTCATTGTGTTATGTTAAATTCTTATATCAATAGATCTAAACTATTCTGTTCCAACAGTTTATTCGCTTTACTCATTTCAAAAAAATTTAAAAAATTATTAGATTCTATAGTTGGATTGATTTTATCTGAGATATTATTACATTTAATGTATTTCAACTAAAATATTTCTAAATATTTAACAGAGCACAGCCAATCCCTTTACTTGGAAGTATTGTCTCATTTATGATAAATCGTCGAAGTCATTAATCAAAAAATGTAAATTAAAAAAGGAAATTTGAAATAAAAAAAAAAGACAAATAAATGACAACAAATTGTCTGACTCAATATGTAATCTCTTAGTACAATCAACAATCATCGAGAAATCAGCATTTTAATAACAATTATCCAGTTAATAAAGAATGTAAAATATTCAAAAATGAGAAAATAATAATAAAAAAAATTTATTTATTTTTTGCAATCAAGTATGATTCCATGACAGATCGACCGGTGTATCTACTAGGTAAAGTACTAGGTACATTCATAAAAAATGACGTGATTGGCACTTTTTTTTCATTATTTTCTTTAACAGAATCCATTCATTGTCAGTGGCGAAAATTAACCTTTAACCAAACAAACAATAAAAATGACATCACCTAAAACTCGGGAGAGTTAAAGTTGAAGTGCTATGAGTATGATTGGAAGGCAAAAAAAGCAAATACTTTTGTAAATTTGAACAGCAAAATAATGTATTTAAAAAATATTCAAAACAAAAATAGAATGTGCAACAAGAAACACGCAAATAGATAAACAACATGTTGTAAGAAAATATACTCGTAATTTAACAAAGGGCTTGGCGTACAATGATAATATCTATGTACTCGAGAGTCTGAAAAACCCATTTATTGAACAGTTTAAAAATACTATGTCACACCATTCAAAAACCATAAAAGAAACCAATACCTTTAAATACCATAAATAATAATGAATACATATGTACATGCGTACTCGTATCTTTGTTGACAGACAACCCTAAAGTCGGTCAATCATTAAGCTGCACTTGTCAAGTGACTGGGCCATAAAAGAAATAAATGTTTCATTTGCATGAACGTGCGACAAGTGATAAAAATTGAAAAACAATTCATGCCAAACATTTAAATGAGTTACAAGTATGAATAGTTTAAGGTCTGTCTAATCTTTAAGATAAATTGCTTACATCATTATTTAGAAGGTCTCTCTGCTCACAGCTCCATTCCAATTGCTTTGCAGAGCAAAAACAAAAAACTTGGTTTGCTATTCATTGTATTATTTTTTTAGGTTCATTCTAAAACTGACAACTGAATGACTGATCAACTGACTCTGGCTGACTGACTAAATGTCTAACTGACTATATATTATTGTATCTCTCACATTAAAAACAAAGAATCTGACAAAAATGCCTTTCGCACAAATCATTTCCGTAATTTGTGTTTATTATTTTTGTCTATGGTCAAATATAAGAGAATAAAACATGTAGACCCCGTAGATTTTTGATTTGAGTTTGTTTGCCGTTTTAGTTTATGCGCAATTAACAACAAAACGTCAAAAATTTCTCGTCTTTTATTTTTTTTAAATAAAATTGAAAAATAAATGATTTAAGCAAATTTTAGCAAACCAATACTAAAGAACAGAGAAGATGATTGTTGTTCTCTTTAAATGTATGAAGGCATTATTTCATACAATAAAATAAAACTCCTTCTTCCCTCAGCACACTAGCTAGCAATTCATCTCAGGTGTGCATAAATTTTTAAGTAAATAATAATAAATATTGTATTGTACATAAATACAATTTGAAGAGGGTCGAAAGATATAATAATTTATTTATAAACATGTGAATTTTATTTCATAAGAACAAAACCTGAATTCGGTTAGTTTAAAAATTCACTGAAACTTAATAATCAAGTAATTATAAGTATTCCAACCAAGGTCTTAGTTAGCTTTAAAGAAGATCATTTGCAAAAGTTGTAAAATCAAGGAATTTATATCTCAAAAAACTGCGGAAACTAAACTGGCTCATAAGGTCCAGGTTGCCTAAGCAACAAAATAATGATTTATCAGGCTATAGTGGTACTGTCCTGAACATATGGTATTCCCCTATGAGGTACTGCTACTGATTGCAATGTCTATCTCATAAAGAAGATGCAGAATTCTGCGATTTATCAGATCATAAACGCACCTAAGTACGTGATGTATTTTTCCGCGACCTGCGAATCTTCTTAGCCCATGTGGATATCAACTGCCACACTGGTGTAATGACCGGCTAAAGATTCATGTCAACAGGCTAACATCGGCATTGACTACAAATACCTCTAGAAGGAGGCTCAAGCACCTTCAGCCTAATGACTTTTATGTACATATGGCCCCAAAGAGGACGTAGGCTCCTTTTCTGAATATCAAATTTTTGATGTCTTTGTCAAATAATTTCTCTGTAAAATACATAGACTCTAAGACATTATTATTATGCTTTATACCCGTTAAGTGGGTGGTTAATGTTTAAATTGCCCATTTTGTTTGAAATAATTCCTATTTGGTTTAATTTAAATCTTTTTAATCTCAAATACACTAAAGTAAAATGATATAACAGTGCTTCTAAGCCGTATTGTTCGAAAATTCTTTAGTCGAAATGCGTGTTTTGAAGCGGTTAATAATGATAGCGTTCAAACTCAATTTCCGACTTAAGCTACTTTGGCTTATTGCCACCACATGACTGTGATTTAACATTAAATAATTAAGAGATCAGGTTTTAAATACTTCTAGAAACTGAACACTAAGTTTCTAAAGGCACAGGAGAGGGAGTAAAGATACACAAAAACCGAAAGAAATATTATTCATTATTTCTTATATCTAAAATTTAAGACTTATGTAATTCTATACTATTTATATGCAAACAGTTGGATTGAATCCACATATTTCTAAAATATAAGTATAGTCGAGCACTTCTATCTGTCGAGTGGTGCCAGGGTAGATTCAAAATCATTTTTTATATATTTTTTTTGGGGTACTTGAAGTTTGTTAAGCTGGCCATTCACGACGAACATGCACAATCGATTTGCTCGCAGAATTTGAAATTTTTCACCATCATTGGCTCGTAAACAGCACGACACATGATATGTAAAACTTGTTGATACTAAAAATTGGAATCAAACTATGTATGTTATAGAAAAAGATCGTTTTCAAAACTTTTAAAATCTTAAACCTGAGGAATTAATAGGCAGTAAACAGTAATATTGTAGATTATCTATAATCTTTTGATTGTTGATAAGGAATGCATTGGGTCTACTTTAAACGGTCACTAAAAATCTCTTCAATCTTATTACAATCTTCATATGAATGAAGTCTATGTCAAATCACTTTTGGCATTCACAGATCAAACAGCCCTCGTATTGAAGTGTTTTTATTTTTCTAAGTATCACACGTGGTTGTTGTTTTTGTTATCTTTATTGTTGTTGCTGCTGATATTTTTTTCAACAAACTCTTAATGCAATTTCAATTTTTTTCGTGATTTTATTTGATTTTATTATTCGATTTGAGAAGTTGTAGAGAAAAATTTATTAACTGCAAATGTAGCACGAAGGCGTGGGAAACGAACAATGTAACAAGGTCGCTTGACCTTTTAACTATTTTTATTTTCTATAGACAAATTTTTTTTTTGTTTTATTATTTGTGTTTGTGTTTTATATACTTAAGTGATTTACAAGTTTCTTACTATTTTCTTAACTTTTATTACCAATAACATTTGTTCAGTTCATAATTTTGTAAAACTTGTAGAATTTTTAATAATTTAATTAGTTCGCGATAGAGACAATTTTTGTAATTTTTTTTTTTCATGTATCGTATATACTCGTATTTGTGTATTTATTTGAATTGTAAGCAAGCAACAGCACATGTGACAATGTAATATTTTATTACACATTTTACTAATTAACATTGAGATATGCTTTTGCATGCACTGCGGTTATTCTAATGGTTTTTAGTCGACCTTTGTGTCTGTCTTATGTTAAGTTACATCATCATCATCATAATCATCATCATCGTAAATGCCATTCAAGGTATTTCATTCAAATACGCAACGCAAACCTATACACAATTTATAAGTTTTCCTATAAAAAACAATATACTACGACGAGTACATACATTTATGTGTGTGTCCCTGCAAAGTAAGTCTTTAATTAATCAACAGTTTATTATTTCCGTGAGGAATTGAAAATGATATATTTTGAAACCACTAGGGATGGTCTAATAATATGATGAATTCAATTTAATTTAAAATTATTTTCAATTTCTAAGATTGTGGAATGGGTTTTTCTAATCAAAACCACCTTCTGAAATAAATGCTCTAATTGCAATAATTTGCAATATCCCAGAAACCAAGTGTAGCAATATGGAAGCAAATTACTGAAATATCCAGATTTCACCAGTCTGAAGTCAATTAAGTTCACATAGTGTAGCTACCTATTTTCCTATTCTTTCTATTGTTTTTGCTAAGGAACAAATAAAGGTTATTCAGTCCACTGAAACTGTGTTTAGTAAAATTCCAAATAAACCCAAGCACATAGTATGGCAGTCCCCGGAATTAACTAGTCAACTCATGATCGTTTTTTTTTAAGCACACAGAGGCTTTGTCTGATAGCACCAGTGGTCAAGAGGACGCGGAACTTGTTGACGGCCCTTTTATGGGAGTATCGTGAGGGTTGTTGATTGTCACCCAGATGCAGGCAGAGTTTTAAGCTCGGCATGGAGTTGCATGATTTGCAATCTGGTGCTGTGACCCATAGATCAGCTAAACTTCAATGCCATAGGAGTAAGTTCTACAACAAAATAAATAAGACTTGTGAATATAAATCCAAGGGAGCATTGATTGACGCTTTTAAATCCTTATGGTCGACACTGTGATATTAAGCCTATATTTTCACGTTGAACCACTCACAAGTTATTTTGTATCATGAGGAAATTAAAGCATCTAATAGTCGGCTTTAATACAAAAACGATAAATGTATATTGGATTTCACCTCACGCTTATTATCAAAGAGTATTACCACTGCTGTCTCCAATGGCTTATAATGAATTAAATGAGATATCTGAGATTCCCAGAAGTAAATACTACACAATTGTTACATTAGAAGAAAACTCGTCGTATACTCGTATATGTGTAGTAAGCATAGTTCTTCAAATTGTAGTTCCAACAGAGTTGAAATTTGACACTTTTTAAGGGAATTTTAATCATTTCTCATTGATAAGTGAACAACCATCATAGATATAAAAAAATTGAGTCAATTCATTAGTTAAATCAGTCTTATTTTATGAAAGACTTTTTCCTTTTTATTACTAAGAATTTGTCTTTGTCGAAGAAGAATAAAATTTAGTCATTGCTGCTTAAGTTGGACATTCTATAACATCCAATTATAATACAATAAATAACCGTCCGTTCTTAACCGCCACTGTGTGTGTGTGTGTGTTATTTTTTCATTGATTTATTGGCCGCAATAAAAATTTGTGCCACAACAACAACAGCAGCAGCAGCAACAAGAAACCTACAAAACTAGAGACTTATGTGCCTCAAGCAACAATCTGTCAAAGTAAACTACACTCACACACGATCACAATTGACCACACAAACACACACACACATGGTGGTATTCATATGTAAGTATCTAAATATCCCATACAAAATATAAATATAGAAAGCTTGTTGTTTGCAAAAACATCAGGGAAGATGACAAAAAAAAAATGAGGGAAAAAACTTTAAAGTTAGCCAAGCGACACACAATAAGCGAAAAAAAAGAGAAAAAAAAAGGAAAGAAGTGTGAATCTATAGATGTTTAAAAGAAGAAAGGAGAAATAAACAATAGTATTGTTGAATAGGGGTCTTGTGTCTGTACATATAGAAAAGAAACCTTTCAAATGTATGATGACGATTTCATTCGACGACTTTGTCTGAACGATGAGCAAAAAGGCACAGCGTGTAACTAACAAGAAATTATTGTAGTATTTGAGGTGTTGTAGAGAAGAGGGGCTGCTGATTGCCACCTGTGGAGGCAGGTGAGAGTATGATAGAGACATTAAGGTGAGCCAAGCTGAACTATTGAAGGAAAATAAAACAAGCAACAATAATAAAAAACCTGTAAGTTTATGTGTCTATCACGGCGCGTTCTAAAAATAAAAATGAAAACATTTTCATTTAAGAAATTAGAAAAAAATAATGTAGAAATTAAAAAAACCGTGTGCCACGATTCTCTCCTTCGCCAACTGAGTAAGTGAGTAACTATAATGATATCAGTGGAGAGATACTAGTAGAGGCACGAATAAGGGGAAAGATCAGTGTAGTGTACAGCGATTTGTGCCACAATTGCAAGGCAACAAAAGGCACTTTGCACTTGTTTGGCTTCATATTGCCTCACTTACTCTTTCATCATTATCTCTCTATACTATCTATCTACTATCTTTCAACCTAATACAATAGAATAAAGATTGTGTTTTTTTTTTTTTGTTTTAAAGCGACATTTTAGTTAGTTCCTCACCATCTTCTATCTGAGGTTTGCTTTGACTGTGAAAAACTAGGTTATTGTCCGGCTGCCGGCGGTCTCTAGCCATCCGTAAGGAAGCCCTAGCATTCGGCATTCAACATTCAGCACTTAGCTCAGCAAATTGACACACAAATGATGGAATGAATGAATGACAAAAGTCGACCGGACCACACCCGATTCATAAACACACTTTTAGTGCCGGTCACCGGCGCACTTAAGTACCTACAACCTAAATTGAAATCAAGAAAATAGTGACGCCTTGGGAAAATTGTTCATACTTGTATCTTTTTATGCATATTTGGCAAGTTAAGGCGGGCACACACACAGATGTAATTGCTCACTACTTTGCTCTGAACACGCAATAATCATAAAACATGAAAATATTTGTGGTTAAAATTTTTTATGCAATCTGAATACTCTCTGAGGGGAAAAGACCCTTTATAGTATAGAGGGTTAGCATTCCTCCTTCTCCTAGCAAGACGAAACCATTTTTGTGGTTAAATGTGCCTGGGAAATTTGCACTACCACTTGCCACTTGCTACATACATCTAAGCTTTTGTTAGTATTTTATTATTTCAATGGATGATATTCCCACTTCTTTACTTGTTTAATGCGTTTAAATTGCTTAACTTGTTGCCTGTCTGCATGCGTGCGTGAGTATCTTTATGTATGTACCATAGGTATGTGCTTGGAGTGAGTGTGTGTGCGTGTGGGTATCAAGTTTACTTTAATTCACTTTTTTTCTTTTTTGTTTTTTTTTTTGCATTGCAAATTTTTATTTTTCTAATTGGCATAATTGCGGCTTCATTGCCTGCGTGACTTCATTCTCGTTTGTTGAATTGAAATTTTGTAGGTGTGTCTGGTTTTGGCGTTGCACGAACTTCTCTCACTTCTATCACAACATACATTACTTGTTTAAAGTGGGGGTATGTTAGTTTTTATGGAAAGTCTGTAACCAGAATGATTGTTACTCGTTCTTGGTTTAACATCAACATTTTACTAAAAATCAAAAGATTTAGAGACTTGAAATAGTTAAAATCTGTTGATAATGATCACTTATGTTAAATTTGAAGTGTGATTGCTGTATTTTATAATTTCCAGGAAAGCAACAAGGTAAATCGATGATACTGAATACATAATAAATTATTCACATTTCTTTTTATTGCTATGCCTTATTCTCATTCACTCACTCATTGATTATGTGTTTGGTGCACTTAATTCTGCAATTATGTAGTTAACATTGTTTCAGAGGTCAAATAGTTGCATATAAGTGTAACATCAAGAATTAAATGATTTTTCTTTATTTTTGGTAATCATGAGAAATTTTTCATTGCCAACTGATATTAACGTTGAAATCATTCATCACACAATTGTTTAATTATTTTTAATTCTAATATTAGTAATAATTATAATAAAATTAAGTTACGATAAAATCCATGGAATGATATTGGGGTGCTTGGAGAATGAATGTCTGGCTGAGACTGTTGGCATTTCAACTGAGCGGGCATATCAGGTATCGTAATCGTGGATGAAACATGGATGCAACACAACACACCAGAGAGCAAGGAACAGTGGACTTATCCAGGTGAATTGGCACCAAAAAAGGACAAGGTGGGTCTGCTGATTTTTTTTGAAAGGTTTAATGATCAACGGCAATTATTGTTGGACAGATTCGACATTGATTTGAAACAAAAACAACCGAAGGAAGAAGTTTTCTTTCACCATGACAATTCAAAATCCATTAATCGGGCTATGAACTGATATTCCATACAGCATATTCTACACATTTAGCCCTCTGGGGCTCTTTCCTGTTATCAGATATGATGGCATGATCAAATGGCTTGGTGGTTAGAGTTTTGGGACGAATGCAGTGGTATGTGACCAATTTCCATCTTCATAAAGACCTCAATATACCATGCATTAAGGATGAAATAAGAAAAAGTTCAGAAAGGTACATCACTAATCATAATTATATCAACAATTTAGCTATAAGTCTTCTAGAAAACGAAAAATATATATATACAAATGTTGTGGCATAAATTACATGGAAGTCTTGTTGTTTCTAAATCAATCATTACTATTTGGTTGTCATGTGTTAACAGCATTAAACAAGTGTATCCAGAATTAATTTAAGGTGAATATTATTATTATTATCACTTAGAAAATTCTAATAAAAAGAATGCTAGGCAAGTTCAAATAAGATTTTTTTAAATTCGAACAAATGAGGCCCCTCTTTCTTCTCCACAAGAAACTCAAGTTTTCAGAACTAAAGCAACAAATTAAAATTTGTCATAATCCAAAATTTAATGCAATTATTTTGAGGTTTCACAATTTAATATCTCTAAAATTGGGTTAGTTTTCGATCAAATTTAATTCAGTAACACAATAAAAAACCCATATACTAAATACTTTGAGGTAAATTAATTGGACAACTTAAAAATGGTTAATTTGTTTTCAATCGAAAAACACAATGGAAAAAAATAAACAATAAAAAATGCAAAAAAAAAAAATAGAAGACACAAATGAAGACAGAAAATTAAACGAATAGAAGCCATCGCCAGACGCTTAATGAGCGTCAAAGACAATCAAATCGAGTGAAATTAATCATATAAAATTATCTCAGTCAAGTTAAAAAAGACATAATAATTTAGAGAAGAAAAAAAAAAACTGTATAGGAAGTCTGTCAAAAAAAAAAAAAAATATATATCCAAAACATGATTAATAAGCGCAATGAGAAGATATATAGTAATAGTAAATATATAATAAAACCTCAACAAAACAAGTTCGTTTCCTTAGTCTTTCGTTAAATAAGAAATACAAAATAAATAAATGAATATTAATAAACATAATTATTTATCAAATTGGCATATTTTACTAATGAAAATTAATAAAAGTGAATGGGCGTATGTGTAATACACAAGTATACATATGTGTGTTGGTTGTTATCTGTTTGGTATGTCAAATACATTCACAAAATAAAAAATAAAAATGCAAATATCCTGAGAAGTCAAAGATTTCCGCAACAAGAAAAGCAACGTGAAAAATCCCAAAAACTGCATTTCTTCCATACAACATACATACATACATATGTTGAATGAGAAACCACAAAATATAAGTATGTACAACAATTGCAACATTTGCCACAAAAAAATATACAACAACAATAACAGCGGATTGCTGGTAAATGAAAAATAGAAGAAGACAAGCCCCAATGCGGCAACAAATTGTTACATAACCATGAAAATGAAATAGATGCGCGCGAAAAATAAAAAAATCTACAATAAATACAAAGAAAAAACAAAAATGGAAAATTAAGCAACAAAAACAAAAACACAGCAACAAAGTTTGCAACTTGTAACTTGGTGCATCAGCAGCAGCAACAGCAGTAGATACAATAAAAGTGAATTGTTGAATTTTTCTTTTACTTACAACAAAATAAAAAAAATAAAAAATCGCAACATCTATGGAAAAATAAGTATAAAGACACCGAACAATAAAACAGCAACAACAACATCACCATCACAACAGTAGTCAAAGTCCGTCAAAGAAAACTTGCTTTTTAGACAAACGTCACACTACACCGCAATAGATTTTTGTGGTTTTTCTTCTTTATAAATTTTAGAAAAAGAAGAAATAAAAATATATAAGAAAAATACACAAAAAGATAAAGTCACTACTGAACTTGTTTTTATTTTCATTTTCCTAGCAATGCGACATGATATCCAATTACAAGAAAAATTCCACAAAAAAAAAAGGATTGATAAAATTTAAAAAGCAAAACATACAAAGCAACATTTTTATATTTTGTATTTTTGTTTTTTTTTTTTCATTATTTAACACATTGCAATGCTTTGTAGAGCCAACCAAACACTCATCATCATTATTGCATGGTGGCCTTTTTCGGTTTTAACCAAATTTAATGTCTCTTCGCTAATAAAATTCACTTTCAAAACTGGTCAAAGCGGGAAACTAATAACATTTCATTTATTTAACTCAAATATATTTTTACATCGATCATTGTAATTTTCTTTGATTTATTTATTTATTTTACTTTAACTTTTAAAGTTTCAGTCAGTCCTAATTCGGGATATCTTAAATTACTTCAAAGTTGATAAATTGTTGAATAGCTTTAAATATACAATACTATACTACCATACAGCTGGTTGTATAAGTTTTGCTTATGGATGATGCTATTTGGTACTTGGTAAATATAATCTATGTGATGGATGGATGATAAAAGAAGACAAAAATACTGAAATAAGCAGCTTATTAAATTGATAATAACCGGAAAATCAAATTATTCATTGAAATTGTTAGTATATTGTGAATTATCAGACTTTTTTTTAGTTTGGAAAATATTCTCACAGTTTACCGGAAGATGATGGCTGTAGAACATATTGATCGTGTAATGCTAACAAACTTGTTTGTAGAGTTAAGCCTTGAGACTCGAAAGCATTATAGTACATATTTTGTTCATAATATTAAACATATGGGGAATGAAGCATATAGAATTCTTGCAGACTTTTGATGCACCAAAAAAAAAAAAACAGACCTAGAATTATCTAGTCGAAAACCATAATAGACACATGCTGATTTTCAGAAATCATTAAGAGTTGATCAAACAAAAGCTTCAAAGTATTTAGAATGTGTTATTTACCAAGGTTATTCCGAGAAATATGGGAAACTCTATTTAACTTCATTTTCAGTTGAGGAACTTAGAATTTTTCTAAACTCTTATGGGTTATGATATTGAAGAAGAAGAGCCAATCTAAATAATTTATAATTATAAATTTGTTTATGTACTTTAAATGGTCAAAACATAGATAAATACCAGGTGTAGAAGTTTAAAATGTTGTTTTTTTATTTTATTTAGTAGGTATGATCACCTGCGAACCATATTCGTTTCTTTCTTTACATGTTAGTATCATACTTATTTAGATGATAAACATGTCGTTATTTGAAGCCAATTTGCTTATATTATAAGAATTATCGAATTCTTGTGGAAATTTACGGAAAGGTTGCTCCAATCGTCAATAATAATGAACTCTGGTTTGAATAATTCAAAGTCATCACGAAAATCAATCAAAAAAGTTGAAAGATATCGAATTGCAAGGATTATTGGATGCAGACACAAAAAAAATTATTAGAGCAATTGAATGTCATTCCAGCATAATAGCGCACTTGCACATTCGACCAATCTGGCAAAAGACACCATTTCCGAACTTGGTTGGAAACTCTTACCCAACCCGACGTATTCACCAGACTTTGCTCCTTCGTTTGTTTTAATCGATCGGACACGCACTGGCTAAGCAGTATTTCACAACATTCGATGGTGAATGGATTTCGATGAAGGATGAATCTTTCTTTTGAAATGGCATCCATATTGCCAGAAAGATGGACAAAATGTGTAGAAAACGATGGCCAATACTTTGAACAACAAAACTTTTGCCATTATTCCTAAATTATTGTGTATCTTCCATTTATATAAAAATAATTTGTTGTTCGTGTGTTATCAATGGTTTCGCAAACCGCGGAATGAATTTTGGATATTATTTTTGCGGTTGTATTGTTGATGTCTGCGTTATGCTTTAGGCTATAAAAATTTTAATTTCTTTAAAAAAAAGGAATAAATTCTTATAGAATTCCTATTTATTTGTTATCAGCAATGCCATCTGTTGCACGTAAAAAGTAAGTAAGGGGAGGAAGAGAAAAGAATGAAATAGTCGAATCAGATATAGCCTAAAGTGTATATATGGGTATAAACATCATCATGTTTATTTGTTGCTCATTATCATCATTGTTTGCAATTAACATCACGTCTGGGGCGAAGCAACGCGCCGGGCAACGCTAGGTTTTAATAAAAAAAAGACATTTTAAACTTCTACACCTGGTAGATACTAAGAAACCTTAAATAAGTACATATAGGCTTAAGAGCCACCGATATGGCATTTTGAGTAATTGAGTGTGCCTACTGTATTGCAAACAGTGTTGCTGTTAATCAGCGACTGTGCAGTTTTCGATGGAAGATTAGAAATCATCTTCCATGAAGTCTGTATAAGGATTCATGGGACTAACCCTTCTTCCAAAGTTGAAGGACGGACTTCTTAGGCGGAAAAAATGGCAACAATAAAGAAAAGAGAAACAGTTGACTGGTTTCGTTTTTCTTTGATCAAGATATGATATTAAACATTGAAATGTAGTCTTTGCTGTACTCTGCTTATGCACCGATTTTATTTTTAATAGACTAATAAATAAATAAATAAAATACTTAATGAATTCAATTGATTGTTTTATTACATCCTGGAATGAATTCCTCTCCTTGTCAATCAAGGCAAAGATACCTTCAAGAAAATGCTATTATATTTGATTTATAAAGTCAATAAATTTAATTTACATTTGATTGAAAATAATTGTACTGTTATAACATATATTGTATTTAGTTAAAATATCCCTCAGGGAATACATTAATTTTTAATGTCCTAATCAAGTTTAACAACTGAGTCTAACTAACTATCATTACCACACTATTGTACCATTCACCTTCAAAGGTAACAACATTACAAAAACACAAAAAATTGTATACCAACAATTTACTAAATATAAAATTCATAACATGAATTCTCCATAAATCGAATCTTGACCCCAAGTTAATCACTTTAAAGTTCAACAAAAACGAAACAAAAATAGTTTATAATAACATGCGAAAACAAGCGTTCCCATAACACTCTAATCTTGTAAAGCCGAAAAAAACTGACCTTAATTATAAACACTTAACTTGCTGCTGCACTACGTTTGACTTTGAGATACAAAAACGCAGCCACTGAACATGGATGCCTAGGCTAAGCTTAAATACACTCAACAGAACTCAACTCAAATCCAAAGAAAAGTTCAAAAAACAAGATGAAAAATGAAATACTATAAAAAAAAAAGAAGTAAGAAAGTGGAGAAAAGAAATCTTTATCTTGTTATTTTTCAAGATACCATAAAATTATGAAAATATTTAAATTTTTGTGTAGCATTAAATTTGGAATCGTTTTTTTTCTTTTCCTACAAATTCAAAAAACAATTTAAAAAAGCCGCCAATAAATAAATAAATATATGTATGTATGTATGTAAAATCGGGTCAACATACCTTGTAAACTCCATCGACAAGTTTGGTAATTTCTTCGGCCTCCATTGTGCGATGATCTTACAATGTTTGTCTCAAGTATTTGAGTATTTTTTCAAGTTTTTTGAATGCACTTCCGTGTTATGTTACAGTTGGTGAAGAAAGTGGAAGACTGGAAGACAAGAAGTGAAGAAGATGCAGCGACTATTGTGAAAAGGTTATTGATTTTAGTTTTGTATTTGCCGTGATCACACACAAGTAGAGGAAAAAGCAAAATAATAATAGTAAGTACTAGTATAACACAGAAATTCACTTTCGATCGGTTAAGTTTTTCACTTTTAATAGTCACTGAAATATCTTCAGTAAAAGCAACCGGGGCAGCAACAATAGTTGAAGATACAAGTTGCAATGAACTCAATTGACTGCACTGATTTAAGCCGACAACAGAACTGTCATTTAATGTGTGTCGTTTTCTTTACTTCATTCGCTCTTTGAATGCACTTGATTCGTTTTTATTTTTATTTTTTTGGAGTTTTTATTTTCTTTTGTACTTACTTGACTTACACAGAGAGTCGCGAACTGGTTTCTTTTTTTTTTTTTTTCTTCTTATTTTGTGTAACTTTGACTTTCGTTACAGAATCACTCGACAAATCTTGAAAATCTTGTTACTTGTTTTTGCCCTTCCTTGTTATCTTGCTTTTAACTTTCTTTTGTTGACTCCACTTAAAGTGGGGGGGAAAAATCACAATTTATTACCAAAAATACACTACAAAATTTAAATACCAATCTGAAAGTTAAATGTAATTGTCACTTGTTGTTTTACACTCGTTTGTTATCTGTGAATTTATCATGTAAGTATCTAAAATTTAAGTATCTTCTTCGTTTAATGGCATGTGCAATTATCATGTAAAATTTAATTATTTTTTTTTAACGCAAAACTTGGTTCTTGTTATTGCTTGTTTTCTTGTTGTTGTTGTTTTAGATTTTGGAGTCGCATGTTGAAATAATGATTGTTGTTGTTGTTGTTGTTGAGTACTGTAAAGAATAAAAAAGATACATATTAGTAAAATATTTTAAAGTGTTTATCGCATTAAATGTAAAACATACTAATTTTAATAATCTTAAATCAAATAAATAAAATGCTTAAACAAATGTGAAAAATTCTGTATGATTGATTCTCTTACACCAACAAAAAGGGAAAATGATGAATTTATTGAGAAGTATTCATCCCATGGATCTGGTAAATGATCAGTAAATACATATAGTAAATACATATTGTTATTGTTACTACAATATTAAGATGCATGTAACTTTAGGGATATTGGTTATAGACTAAGAATACGGACATCCGAGCGAGCTCCTACACTTTAACAAGAAAACGATTCAGATGAGGCAGTCCTGATGGCCCAAATGATGAATGTTCCACATCAAGACTTTTGTCGTAGCTGTGATTATGAGGAAGAATCAAAGAGTATTTAACACCTCCTATATGACTGCCATGCTCTTCTTGGTAGACGAACCCGTCTTCACGGGAAACAGTTCTTTGATGATTTTCTGTTCGAAAATTCTTCATATTGGTTTGGGCTGAGGAAGACTTCTGAGATCAACTATGGATATCCATCCCATATGATTACTTCAATCCCAATTCCTTTTTATACTCTTCACGGGATGAATAGTAGTATTATAAGTCTGTCTGTATGTATTTATGCAAACTAGTCCCTCAGTTTTTAAGCTAAAGAGCTGAAAATTTGCACATAGGCTTTTTTTTTACCATACGCAGTTCATTTGTCGGAATCAGCCGAATCGAACCACTAGGGAGTACCTCCCACACAAACCCCCATTTAAATAAATGTTTTTATTAGAAAAAGTGTTTTGTTTTTTAGCTTATCGAACTGAAATTTAGACACTATAAGTTTCTGATCTATATTCATCAACCATGTAAATTTCATGATCCAAGGGTTACCAGGAGGGGTATCTCCCATACAAACCCCCATTTAAATTAATGTTCTTATTAGAAAAAAAGAATTTAATGATGCTAAGAAAGGAAGTTTGGATTCAACTCGGAGGAGCGTGAAGAGTATTACATCTTTGGTATAGCCTTCTTTAATCAGGGATCACAATGCGCAGTAATGCTTCTGGGTGTATTCGCAAGCGGCCTGGTAACATAACTTAACCTAGACTTAGGATAAATGATTAAATTAAGTTAAAGATCCTCTGGAACCGAGTGGCAGTTGCCTATTGTAATATTGTCACTCACAGTGCCATCAGTGTCCTATAGATGCTCATGTAACGAGACTCATTCCATCAAGACTCATACTATTATTTTGGCTTGTCTTAAGTGAAGATCTGAATTTCCGAGATATGTATGATCCTTTACAAAAGGTAAGACGCATTTGATATATTATTGTCAAATCTCTAAATGGTAAAAAAATTTCCCATGCTTAATCATTTTTTAAGGTGGATAAATGGATATCATCCACCTCTGACACCAAGTGCCTTTGATATTGAATGCTCATAACTTCCACATTTGCGATTCAATCGATTCACTTTGTTTTGTATTATGATACAAAAACTGAACTATGCCCAACCCAGACAACCTTCACCTACAAGTTTATTTTGGTTTAGGTGTTTGTTAATTTGAAAGCGGTTGAAGTAAAATAATTTCAGATCCAATTTTACCAATTCTAGTAAGTACATAGTTGATAAATTTCTTTGTGATCCAATCTGTGAAACTGCCTAAATGGAATACCTAAATCTCAGTACCATTTCATAGTCAAAGTGTAGGGTATATGTTTAACAAAACATTAATGAATCACGTCTGCTGTATTGCCCTTGTTGCATGCAGCTATAAATATTTTTTTCCATATCAAAATGAGAAGATCATTTGTACGTGCCACATGTCATCGTATCTTCTTTAGGCTTACCCAGTCAAGTCTAGTCGAAATTAGGCGTAGGCATAAATTAATTTTATTAATGACTGCAGCAGCGCATTTCATGGAAAATTTATTCAAAACGAAAATAAAAAGAAATAATACAAATTAAATATTTATAAAGTGGTAATTTCGAATTCTTCATCGTTTAATGTCGCTTCTTCTACAAAAATAAACCATAAAAAATAAGGTCCAAAGAAAATGCCAGTAGAAATTCAATCAAATAAACATTTTGTGTTTAGCTAGCAAAAGCATCAGTTACAAGAAGTGAGAGTGACATTTAAATGAAAGAAAGTTTGGAATTTTTGTTTAACTACATTTAGAGATCTTAACAAATACTTACATACAATTTTTCAAAAAAAAAAAACCTTCTCAATGCAAAGTGATTTGAAAAGACCTCAAAATGAGCAGAAAATATCTTTGGATCAGATTACTTTACTTGCAATGAATGAATGAATGAATGACCTTTCCAATGCGCAAGCAAAGTAAATAAAAACAAAAGATTCAAACAACAAACTTGCTTCATTGTCGCTTTCTGCTTAGTGCATTGAGCGTGTAAAAGATACAAGTGACGACGACAACAACAAAGCGACAAAGAAGCTGTTTGCCGTTGGTTGTTGTTGAATGCTGTGCGCAACATTCTTGGCATGCCATCTAGACAAGGACGCCTTCTTTTGTTATTGTCACCATTACTATTTCTAGCAATGTCATACTTCTACTCTCTTAGTATTGTACTCTTAGTTTTGTATATAGATATAATAAATTTATAGAAAAATCAAGAATATATTTAAGTTCTTTTTAAACATTTTTGTGCAGCTGTGTGTGCTCTTTTTGTTATGGCTATTGCGACTAGGTAGACTATAATTAAAGTTTTGTTTTTGTTTTTATATCTTTTTATTTTTTCGTCACTTTATGCAGCGAAGTTGTTGCAATAAAATTACATTTTGTATTAAGAACAAGGCTAATCACTGAAGCTGCTATTAGCAACATCATTTAGGCTAAGAAACAAAAAAAAAAACCAGAAGATAAAACAACCACGTTTGTCTGTCTACACAACAAACTTGACCACAATAAACATTTTACGTAATTTATGACATTATGATTTCTTTTTTGTTAGTTTTATTATTTTTTATCTTCAAATTTATTGGGGGCAAAGATTAATTGGAAACCTTTTTTTTTTTTGGTATTATCGAACACAAAATGAAGATGAAATTCAAGGCGTGGCATTTCAAAAAAGTATATAGATATCTTATCCTCAGTAGTGTGAAAAGTAAACTAAAATTGTATGTAAAAAGAAAGAAACCAACAGTTCAAAAGGGTCAATGTAATATGATTAATATTACAAGACATTTAGGTATTCCGCCTTCAATTCATGATGGTTAACATATATGGATTCCATTTAGCTTTCAATCAGTTCTTCAGTATGTAAATTTATTTTAGTTACTAATCTTTAACAATACACGAGATATTCAAAAATATTGCTTAAAAAACTCTTCTAACTGCAATTTTAGTTGAGTTTAGATAAATTTAAATAGAATATTATATATAAATCTCAGACTATGTCAGTGGCGTAACAATAGGTTGGCATGACGACAAAATGCCACGGGCACCGAGCTGTATGGGGGGCACATGAGAATCCTAATATTTATTATTACAACATAAAATCCAACCGTCTTTTTAGGCGTAAGAAACGTGAAGGTTTGAAGACCGGGGTCAGTTCCTGCAAGGATGAAAACGGTAATCTGGTGACGGATGTCCAGGGCATGCTTGGTTAATGGAGGAGCCACTTCTCGCAACTGCTTAATGGTGGAGATGGCAGCACGAATGCAGAAGATATAGCCGTTCACCCAGTCGCTGACGACGGAGTTGTCGTACCACCGCCTGATCGTAATGAGGTGCGAGTAGCAATATCGCACCTGAAGAACAACAAATCCGCTGGGGCCGACGATGACTTTGGCACGGACCCCCGACGGTATAGATACGACACTGGACTAAGTAGACTGACAAATGTCTCTGGAGGTCGCATTGCAATCATTGCAACATTTTAATGCTTGCCTGACAAATCCTCATTTCCTTACCTAATAGAAGCCCAAAATTAAAGAAATTTCATATCATAATTCTCAACATATTCATAGAATCGGAATGACATGATTGTCTATACATAAGTGCATATAATAAAACTGTAGACATTGAAATTTTTGTCTGTTTGTTTGTGCGCATATCACGTAAAACCCACTCATTGGATTCAAAATTGCATTATTGAAAGATCAGAAGCTTCATTATTGTAAGTAACAGTTAGAGTTTATTTCATGAAAATCGGCCTACAGAATCATGAATATTTAGTTAAATTTATTTATTAAAAACTGAGTAGGCACAAGAGTATTGCGCTCTTCGTTCTTTTGTTTCTGTAAATGTGTGTATACGCGAAGGCAGTTTTTTATAAAGTTTGAATATGATTATATGATTTGTTTGGAATTCCCATTATGAAGGATGTAAAGGTTTCTAATGAAGCCGCTGTAAAAAACATTAAAGAATCTAAAAAAAGCACAACAGTTGCAGTTGATCCAATGCTATTTAAAAGGCAGGATCCGCTACATCAGCACCTGAGAAATTATATCGAAAGAGTATTTAAGCTATTGTCCTTAGTATAAATCGCGTTATCCATGGCTGTCATACAAACGCTCCGATATGCGGCTAAATTACATTTGATACGAAGTTTGCGAAGTGTCGTTCTTTGTGCATTCCATAAAATTGGCATTAAGCTATCGATTTGTATACAGCACATCCAACATTTCTAAAAACCTGGCGCTTTTCTACTAATTCACCTGTTAGCTTGAACTTACTTATAAATGCGGATAATTTGCCTATTGGAAAATCTAATTTTTTAATGTGGAAAACGCATTTCTACTGTTTAAAGTAAACCTTATGCAAAGGACAAAACTATCTCAGACTTAAGTATACAATTTGAATCATCACAATTGGAAACCCTTATCACGTATCTTTACTAAGTACTAAAGACTGTTCACATTAAGAATAATGTACTTTTCCTAAGGATCCGGTTCATACTAGAATATGGGTATATATTTCTCTTTCTATGGAAGTACAGATTTAGATTTTTGCATAGAATCCAACAAGCCCAACCCATTAAGCAGTCATCTTGTCATTAACACATTCAGTCAATCAGTTCATTCATTCAATCATTGACTCATTTACTCATTCATTTGTCAATCGTTTCTATTTTTTTCCATATACAATACTTGTCTTGACTGCAATTGAATCATAATTTAGAAGAAAACATCTACGCATGACATTTTAATTTAAATTCTACCACAACCACCAAACACATTCATGTAAGCAATAAATTACTTGATTCTCTTTTGTTTTTGTATTTAAAGTAATTTTTTCAATTTCAACGTGAATAGATTTTTTTACATAAATAAAACGCATAAATCAGTCGAAGGAAGCCCTACAAAAGATACAGAATACTCGTAGCAACTACAATAACATATGCGAAGAGTAGAAAAGTAAATAGTACGTGTAGTGAAATTTTTGCATGCAAAGTGAATCAAATCGAGCGAAGCGAAATTATACTCGTATTATACTTGAGAAGTATATATTGTATGGTATGAAAGATAGATCAGTGTCTAAACTAAAGTGAAGTGAGCTGAAACAAAAGTGAACTGAACTCATTAGTAATCAAAAATTGTCTATGTACACAAAGATACAAACTGCGAGCGATGTTAAAAATGAAAACTACAACTATTGAATTCTTTAAAACTTGCACAACTTATTCAACTCAATAGTACACTATAAGACTCGTAAAATACATACATATGTAGTGTAAATGTAGTGTACTATGCATGTAAAATACATGAATCTAAAAAGCAACAAAATTGTATGCAAACGCAACATGCCTTAAACTAAATTCTCATCTTACTTACACATTGTAGTACAAGACGAGTATCTCCATATAGTTAACTAAGCATGCGTGTGAGTATGTATGGTATATACGAGTATGGGGGCCGCTCTAAACTAAAAGATACTTCAGTCTTATATTTCAAGATTTGTGCTGTGTGCGGCAAGTCTAATCGAATTGCGTTGACAATCTCGCCAACGCTGTTTGGCAACTGTTTTCTATACTCAAATCTGAGTATCTGAAATATACACGTACAAGCAACAACATAACCAGCAACATCAACAGTAACCAACAACAGCTCGTAGATTTTTCTTAATGGTTGTTTATGTTGTTCGGTGGCAATTTAAATATTTTAGTCATTTCAGTTTGTTGTTCGATATTTTTGCTTGTTGTTGTATTGTATGTTAGTATTTTAAAAATGCAAGCCTCAGGTTTTATTTCCATTTGAAATATTTTACATATACATACACGTACATAAGTATGTACCTCCTCGTAAGATAAAAATACATTCTCCTCCATCATTTAATGCAATTTATTGGAAATTATAAACACATTTAAAGTACAAATTGTTTCCTTTCCTAATATAACTTTAGTCTTCATGAGAGGGTAAACCTATTAAGTTTATCTAAACATGATCAGTCGATTAAACCATATTCATCTGTCTTTGCAGCTGAATCTATGTATTGAAGCTTTAGTTTTACAAATTGAGAGCTCAAATTTATACAAAATCTTCTTTGTGATCTCCATAATAGTAGATTATAAGTATACAGTTGTGTTCATAAAAATGGTAGTGCATCATATCCTAATGGTTTTTTATGGTTGGCTTAGGCAGAACCGTATGTGCTTGGCGGAGCATAAAACCGAGCTGGTACCCATGAGCTCCAGAAAAAAGGTTGTAAAACTGTCAGTGAAACACATCATTGAATCGAGGCCTTATGTCAAGTACCTGGGAGTACTGTGTTTTAAGTATCATCTAATCGAGTCAGCCAAAAAAGCAGTTGCCACAACAAAAAAATTGGCGAGGATTCTCCCAAACCTAGGTGGACGCAGACAAGCAAATAAGGGTTTTACTAGGTTCGGTGAGTAAATACATACTGCTTTATGCGGCTCCGATTTGGGCTGGGGCTCTCGCAACTAAGTCATACTTGCGAGGAATAAAGAGTTGCGAACCAGAGTATTTGTAGAGCCTATCGGAGAGTTTCAGACGATGACTTGGAAGTCCTGGCTGCAAGGGACATATACCTAGCCCGAGCAACTTCCCATAGAAATAGCAGTTTGGAGATCAGGTGCAGGTGCTTAAACATATGGCAGCACAGGTGGAGCAGTGCAGTGCCACGAAGGATTCATCACCTTATCCCCAATATATCGGAGTGGCTAAAGAGGAGCGGCGGAGACGATAGTTTCGAATTTACCCAATTCGCTACTGGCCACGGGTGCTTCAACCAATCCGTATTGTGGCCTTTGCCTGAACATCGTAGAAGACCCTGAGTACATCGCTCATGAGTGACCTCGGTTTGAAGCACAGTGAAGCAGGAAGTACGATCGCCTTGGATCTCCCTGCGATTCAGGCGTATGATGTTTTCCTCGGAAGAGTGGGCATTTTTCACTACCGAAATAGCGAATATCAGCCGTGAGGTTCGAATGTAAAAGCGTGTAATGGCGCCCAGATAAGGGCATTCTTCCCTCCCTACAAAGTAATGCTTTGGTAGTTCCGAAGGGGTTAAAGGGTTTCGAGGCAATAGGGCGCTTTTTAGTCGGTAGAAATCCGACATAACTTGTGGCTCGAGCCATGAGTATCTTTTTGAAGAATTTCTCCTCATTCTTGTTCGAATAACAAAAAAAAAAAAAAATTGTTTATATTCTTTTCTGACATGTTCTGTCTAGCAAATTGAAAACTTTTGTTATGTGTTCGAAGAACAGAATATTAAGAAAACCCTATACATATGCTTGCAACCGCAAGAAAACATTTTTAGACGACATATAGCAGCGATATAGCAAGACCAATCCCTTTTGGCGTTATCAAAACTGATTGAAAGCGACCAAAATGTATCGATCTGTGATGTGACAATTCGTCGTCGTCTTATAGACGTTATATTAAAGTGTGATTTTGTTCTTGTCATAGTTGGTTGCCGCTTACATTCTCTTGAATGATTGAAATGTGATGTGTAAAAAAAATATATGATATTTTTGACAAAGACGACTTGATAGATTTTAAAATATGTCCCTCAGCACTATACATATGTATATGCAAAGGACTGGCGTAGGTCGTATCCATATGTTCAGTGGCATTATAGACAAAGCAGTGTTTTTCAATATATTGAAGGATGTAATGCTATCATAAGCTATTTGGTCTGATATTACATGAAATTAATACCATTTTTAAGATTCAGCTTAAGCTTCTTGGTTGCAAAAGTGAAATCAATTCTAAGCTTACTTAATGATGTTTACTATAAACATATTGCATTTGAAAATAAACATTGAAGTAGTAGAAGTGAACACTTAAAGATCGTGTAAGTTCACCTACTATTCCTTGGTCGCTTTCCCTTTATTTTATTTTTCTTTGTAAACAAATAAAAACATATACCAAATAATGTTATTTGTTGCTCCTAAAGGCTTTAACAAGGCATCATCATACATCTTCTTAATGATTTCATTGTAATTTTCTGAAAAAGAAAATGTTGTTGATGATGATCAGTAAAAATAAAAATTAAAGAAAATTTCCCTTATGTTCAAATCAAATCAATGAAAAACTTTCGCCGAAAAAAAACTGATAAGTGTTTGAGTAAAACTTAACATTAGAAAACACAAAACAAAAGGTCAAATATTTTAGCAAACAATAAGCAGAAATTTTGACTTTATCAAATATTTTCGAACTTTAGCAGTACATCAACTTAACTCAAGTCAAGTCAACTCAAGATGTTGCACGATTACGTTGCACATGTGTAGATGCAATTGCACGACGACAAAGACAATTAGATTTGAAAATTACATTTGACGTTGGGTTAACTTTAAGTCAACTATACCAGAGATAGGGAGAGAGAGAGGGTGTCATTTAAGAAAAGGGGAGTGAGTGGGATGAAAACATTAGAGATATTTGACAGCCCCATGTAAATTGAAAAATAAAAGACGAAGTGATGCATACATGAAGTGGCAAATACTTACAATTCAATTGAATTGAAGTTAACTTAAAGATACAACAAGTGTTGATAACAAAAGAAAAGAAAAATTATTGAAAAATACACTACACTATAGAAAACAACATGTTCATTATCACAATGATTATTGTTTTTGTATCTTATGTGTGTATTTTGTTTTACATATTTTTCTGCTTGAAGCAAATAACTTTTGTTTTATAAGAAATTATATAGTATCTTGCGTTAAATTGCCATAAGATATACAACAACAATATGTTGTTACTGCTGCTTCTGGCTGAGTTATGTTGTCTTTCTGTTTGTTTGTCTTTCTACCTATACGGTATGTCTGTCTATCTGACATCAACTGCAACAGATGCAAATTGTCTAGATATGTCCGCGCTTTGTTCACGTGTATGTTTTTGCGGCAACTACTGAGGGACACAGCAAGAAAGTATTGCAGGTTTTGCCACTCAGCAGCATCAAATTGATAGTGAAAGTAAAAGTAATTTTGGTTTTGTTGTGTTATGTTATGTTGAACTTAGGAAGAAATTCCAAAATGAAAGACAACAAAAAAAAAGAAAAAAATCATACGAGTAAAATCGTTAAGTTCATTAAAAGAAAAAATGAAAAGAAACCACCAGCGGCGGCGTAACACACAACAAAATTATTAAATTATATTTTTTTTTTGTCTTGACTCTTTTGAGATACTATTCCTGTTGTTGTTGTTGTTGTACCTCAGTAGCTGTTGTAATACAACAATAATAATAATAGTGTTCATATGTGAAGTGAGTATGTATGTGTGGAGCTTTTGATTTCATCTCTTATTGTTATTATCTTATAGTACAAAATTGATTTACCTATCCATCAGATCTGCTTTAGTTTTTTTCAACTCATACACGTTTATGTTTTTCTCGTAAAGAAACAATTATTGAAATACCTTTGCACATTGTTGGCCATTGATTGTTGAGTTGAATTCAGGTGAACATAAAAAATTGTATTCATTTTCAATGCAAGTGTTGCAGATACAATGATAATGATAAATTTGTTTTCCCCACCCTGGAAGTAGTAGCAGTTAGGTAGGCAACCTTTTGATAATTATTTATTGTACAACATCTCATGAGAGATACTCCACTTGTATTATGTTATGCTGTGTATGCTCCTTTGGTCAGTATGTTGTATAGACTCTTTTTGATCTTTCAGTAGTAGTTATTGTTATTGTGCTGGACCTCTGTTCTATTAACCTACAGTCAAGTCGGTCTACAATTTGCAGTCTACAGCATTCTTTAAATATTTACGAGTGAGTATGCGGCGGCATTGGCAGGCAAGCAGGCAACCTTTTTTCATAAATATAATTTTATTTATGTATTTATTTTCTGGTTTTTTTGTACAATACTTTATCTGCTGTATGGTAAGTGTAATGCGCAGCAGCAGCCTTTTGTTGTTGACGGCAAATGTTGTTTTTGTTGCCACACCCTGTTGCCGCTGCAAATCGTGACTTGTTTACGCAGAGATTGAATCTTTGCAGCACCAGAACCAGCAACACGTTTCAATGAGAAAACTAAGTACTATGACAACAAAGAGTATTCAAGTATTTAATGTTTTATGCAAGTACATATTACTTGATTTGGAAATATTGTTGTATTCTGTACTCTGAGTTTAGTAACTCGATTGAATTTTAATTGAATTCAGTTGAATTGTGTTGAGTTGAGTTGTGTAAGGTGTTGTAGAACTTAAATCATGTTGTTTACACAACTTAAATTCCATTGGAAATCATCTAAATCAAACACAACTCAGCGCAACTCAACTGAATTCAATTCAGTAACTAAATTCAACATACTTCTTATAATATTATAATAGTTGGCTTAGTTAAGTTATATTATTTTCATTATGGTATTATGATCTTTTTACTTCGATCCAACCTGATTTATGCAATTTTGTTCTCAACTTCTAAGAATGGTTAAAAAAATGATATTCTTATGACAAATTGGTGAAATTGGCAGCAGCTTTCAAGATGCTGATCAAGGAACAGCTAAGAAAAAAGAAAAAGAGGAGATTTTTGATCTAGGAAAAGAATCCCACCTAAAGAGTAATAGCTAAAGCTAAAAACAATTGAATTATGGAATAGCTAACTATTGTCTGGTACAACGAAAGCTAAGTGATCGTCCGGTAAATGTTAATACGACACATAATTCTATAAAGTGATATCGTAATTTTGTTGTGTTATTGTTAATGCTCCTTGGTAAATTCGTTATGACGTCATATCCCCGGAACTAAAAATACACTCTGTCCGTGAGCAAATAAATTCACAAACAAGCCGGTATAATGACCAGTTAAAATTTCATGTCAATAGGTTAGCTTCTGCTTGGGTAAAAATACCTCCAGGAGCAGGCTCAAGCGCCTTCACCATGATGACCTTTGGATACCCGGACGACAAAGTGGACGTAGGCTCCGCTTCTAATTTAACCAGACGTTTCCCAGCAAATACTTTTTAGGCTTTAAGCCGTCTACTAATCACTTGACATATTGTCACATACATTTTTTATAAAATGTTATTTAAGACGGTTCCCCGAGTATAAAAAAACAGTTTGTAAACCACAGAAAGAGACATCGGAGACCCCCTTAATATAAATATATATATGTTCTTGATCAGCTCGATGAAACCAGTTGATTTAGCGATGTCCTGATCTTCGTCTACATGTATGCGAACTAGTGCCCCAGTTTTTGAGCTAGAGTGTCGAAATTTTTTCTTTTTACTGGACGCTGCACATTTGCCGGAATCAGCCGAATCGGACCACCCATACACAAACCCAAATTCAAATAAATGTTCTTACTAGAAAAAATCAAATTTAAACACTATAAGTGTCTAACCCATATTCACACATGCAAATTTCAAATTGCTAGGATTACTGGATCGTATAGTTCCCGATGTCAATCACTCACAGGAGGGTGATGTTTCATACGCTACCCTAAACGCAAGTCAAATCAATAATATTGTTAAATAAATGATCATTTCCAGGACACCTTGGCAGCACTTTAAAAAATGCAGGTAGCCCTGGTGTGGAACAGCTGAATTTGGAGAGAAGAATAGAAGGAATAAAAATGAGAAGTGAATGACATTGAAAGAAATTTAACGGTACAAATGAAAAATCTCCATATTGCATTTTTGGACGAGAACAAAGATAGAAGTTCGAGCTGCAAGTCGCCGTTGGATTACCACGTCGCCACTTGCCTCCATTTGATCGCTACGCACGCCGAATCACCCTATTACCCCATCACATCAATTGGTAGCCGCTCGCCAACTGACAGCAGATTTCTGGTTTGTGTAATTTTAAAACTCTCAGACATATTGGAAATTTGTAACAATATAATATTTCTGTATGCTCATTGACAGGAGCGTGAAGAGTATTATAACTTTGGCATAGCCAAAGATAACATTCTTTCTGGTTTCTCTATTCCTTTATGTCTAAATATACGTCATGTACTTACAAGTTGTAATAGTCTTGATTATATCTGCATCGGTCTTAATTTTCAAGGTAATCTATTTGGATTTGAGAAATGTAATATTTTCCGATCTTTTGAAGTAGTCCCACTTGACAGGCTTCATCAAGAATGATTTTTATTTCATCTCGTACGATCTTTTTTATTGCGCTTGAAAACTCAGGCAAAATAAAATCGTTTGCTATTTGTTTACAAGTCTTCGGCACCATGGCCGCTTCCAAAATATTTAAAATCTCTTCAGGATCGAATTCACGTACCATTTTTATTTAGTTAATAGTCGCACAGATAAATTTAAACTTTAGAAAAAAATATATTTAATATACATATAATCACCGACGTAGAATTTTAGTTTGTGTTTGTCGTTTCGATTGGGAGAAAATACTTTCTTTGAAATATTTAGTAATAGCTTACTTAGTTAGATATTTTATAAATTGTAACTACATTAATAAGTAGTAGGAAAACAAAAAACTCGCCTATTTTGATTGATTTATTTTCTAATTTGATTTGGGATCTTGGTGTTTTATTTGCCATGGAGACATTTATCTATAGTATGTAAGTCTACGCTGAAATTTTAAGGGCATCTGTAGCATAGTCTTGAGAGCGTTTCAGTAAATTTTTGTGCGAATCGGACTTGCTGTTGTCAAGAAATGGGTTGATAATAGTTTGCATACAAATCTTAGAAACATATTTTAAAATCAATCAAGTCACCTTTGTCAAATTTATCACAAACATATAATTTATTCATGTGATTTTTCAAAAGTATTTCAATTGCTGTGCAATGTACTACAATTACATCACGCCGGGAGCGTAGCAAAGCACGCCGGGTACGATAGTCCTTTCTATAGAAGATCTAAGTAAACTAAATATAAATCAGTATGTCTTTGGGCGTGGAGTATTTCAGCAATGAAATGTATACAATATGTATGTTTCTATTAATATGACTCTACCCTGCAGTATGAATCACTGATCCAAAACTGGAGCCAGTACTAGTTCCAACTATCTCCCTTTACATATATTCAACTGGTGAACTTAATATGGCGATTACATTGGAAGGGATCAATTTCCACCGCCTGCATTACCGTTCTCCAGTCGTGTCATCACTCATTGCCACCACCAGCATTTACTACGACTAGTGCATTCATTAGCCACCAGTAATGCGAAATGGGGGGCTGTTGGATTACTATGGAAACGCGTTCCTATTGATTCGCCTCTGCATAACCTGAGAGCAGTGTATTCATTAGCCACCAGGTATGTAAGAAAAAGGGCTAGTGAAGTATTATCGAAATGGAGACTATTGTCACCAAGCATACTGCAGGGTAGCTTCTGCGTTGTCGCTTCACTGTAAGGTATATACATTTTCCAATACGGAACTATTACCGTACACCGGAGATATAGCACTGTCAAAACAATTGACTTTGCCAATAATCAAGGATAGATGGCGAATACTATGATTAAGGTTAGAAGGTTGTAAGGTGCAATAGTATTATCTACTTACATATACTTTCTAGTAGCTAGATCAAGACTTCGCCAACCATTCTTGTTGTAATGGGAGATTTAACTCTAATTTGTTAACTAAATTAAAGACTTATCCAATACGATAAAGGATCTTACGACTAGGTTTCCAAACTTATTTCGTCCCCCGGCCACTTTTAGTCTTAATAAATTTAGAAGAAAGAATTTGTATACCATTGCCCCTCCAGATTGCTTTAATGCCACCTAATTTTCTCTGAGCCTTCTACTGCCCCCCTTGAAAGCAACCAGAGCCCTTAAGGGAACATATGATCTCTGTCTTCTTTCTATTTTACAACCTTTAATTATAATTTTCATCTTTTTGAATATAAAAAAAAATATCCTAATTACTACATGTAAGTACTTACAAATAGGAATTATCTTAAGTGTTGTTGCATCCATGTCAATTGTTTATGAAATCCTGGGTTTCATTTTGTGGCAAATTTTCTTTCTCTCTTTTCTTTTTATCATCATTTTCCACTGTTATAAGATAATTCTCTATTGGCTTTGGAGAATAGTACATTTTTCCAACTTTCTTAACGTGTCCCATTTGATGGGCTTCTTCAAATATGAATTTAATTTCCCTCCTTACATGCCTTTTTAATTCCCTGGTACACCATGGTAATAGAAAAACTTTTGCCATTTGTCTAGGTGTCACCGGCTCCATAGCCTCTTCCAATAATTTTAAAACTTGTTCACGATTGAATTGATGTGCCATTTTCAGTTGGCTAATATTCGTATAAATGAATTTAGATTTTGGGAAAAATATACACATAATATTAAAGCACTGAATAATTTAAGTTTGTGTTTGCCGTTTCGATTGATAGAAAATACTTTTTGTTTTTATATTTGAAGTTTAGAATACAAGCTTACTTAATTAGATATTTTCATTTATTTTTTAATTTGACGTGATATCTTGGTTGTTCGGCATTCAAGACTTATGTTTTCTTTTTGTACAAATCAAAATCTACAATCTTTGGAGTGGAGTATTTGATCATCCATCAGATTTCAAATAGATATACATTGTAGAATATATTGTTTTCTTCTAGAAAAGGTATACATACCTACATATCTTCATAAAGATGAATTCTCTTTATACTTGTAGGTAGATCGAAAGTTTATATTCAATATTATTGTTTACTGTAAAACGACGTCAGTTTAAAACTATGCGACCTTGAGGCGCAGATTCTTATTATTCTGAGTATTTACTACAAACAGTTGATGCTGTTAAATCTTGCTACTGCAACAACATCGCAAATACAAATGTATGTATCTATAGAAATAACAAAAATAATAAACATAAAAACAATACAAATAAACTCAGAAGAAAAATAACATTAAAGAAACACGTTTGACAAAATAATTGAAGATGTTTTTGTTGTTTTGTTGTTGTATTGCTGATGACAACTACGTGCAGAGTAGCGAGCGATTCGAAACACTCAGTTACAAATAATAATGACAATCATACAGACAGACATATGTACATACAGATACAGTCAGTGAGACTAGTTGTCAGTCGGTGCTTGGAATGATTGCGTAGTAACATTGACTTAACTAGAAGACATAATTGTACTGTAATAATAAATATTGTATGTAGTATATGGTATATGTATACGATAGATAAATCAATACGATCAAATCACAAAGAACAACAATCACTTTTCTATTTCAACATACATATATTTATTTTAAACATTATTATTTATTTATTTAATTATATTAAAATGATAGCAATCATTCGTATAAAGTTAAAATTGTATTATTCGTATTGTACTGTTTACTATTTTGGTGGAAAAATTTTCAGTATAATTTGAAATCTATAAAGTTAAAGAGAGTAAGTCCAATTGGATCTCTCGACTGGAATTCAATGGTCTCTAAGTAAGTTGGTCTTAGTAATGACTACAGTCCCCTACCCAAGTTCAACTGGAATTTGAAAGAAAAACTATAAAATATTTTAGACAAAATACAAAAGTAAATATGGAGATCACTCGTTATGGAGACAATAATTCGATCATCGAAATTCGAGTTCATTTTGTGAAAACATAAATATGAAATATACTATTAAAAAAGGATGAAACCTCCCTTCAAACAAATCAAAAAAATAGATATTTAAATTCAATAATTGTTTCTTGTTATTTCTTTTTTTAATCGAAATCGGCCGAAACGTTAAGTCCCGAAGAGTGCAAGTTGGTTATGCAGTTACAAAAAGAATGAAAATCCCTTAAAAAAGAAAACTAGTCAATAACGTCCCATCCATGGTAGGCTATTAAAAACAATCCTAACACTTGACCACCACATTGTAATCTATCGAAACTGGATCCATTAAAATTGACAAGAAAGATTTCAACAGAAATTGGAAATGTTGTTGTAATCACTCTGAAGGTTCGCTGACGTTTACGGTATGCCAATATTGCAAGACGCATCACTAGATCTAAGGATCACAACCATTTGGCAGGATTGGAAGGTGTAAAAAAAATGGAACAATGTTGTTTGAAGTGATGTGTCGAAGATAAATTTGTAAAAAATCCCAAAGACAAAAAATCTACTTCCAGACATTACAGTTGCTTTTTGTATATATTATTTTAATCAGCTGTGTATATCACATTCGTACTTATCCTGCTTTGAAAATTATTTTATTGTAAGAAATAGTTCAAAATTATACCATATAATGTTTAGGTACTTATTATTGAAATAAAAGCTTTAGATCTCTATGATTCTTTGATAAACTGGTTCTGTATATTTAATAACATCTACTTCATAAAGTTAGATTAAAAAATTGAATAAACCTTAAAGGCTCCCAACACAAAATTTCTCTGAAGTTGAACTTATTTTTGCTACGAAATACCATCAAAATTTTAGTCATTGGTTCATTGAAATTCATGTATAAAATTGAATACAACACATTTCATGGTAAACTGTATGATGAGCTAAACAGTGACACAGTGATTCTAAACTGTGTTTGAGTCACAGGCATTTGAAGGGAAAGACACAGTTTAAGTTGTATAAGTTGTAAGCTTGATTTAATTGTCGAATATAATATAGTTATTTATAAAATATCAAAGTTGAAATTAACAAAAGAAAATAATAATTCTTTAATCTCGTTAATTATTTTTTATTACGCATTTATTTGTTATTTGTTAAAACAAATCTAAAAATAATAGTAAATATAATCACATATGATAAATTGCAATCAAATAAATAAAAAATTTTACATTTTATATCGGAACAGTTTAAACTTTAAAAAAATATTTGTTTTATTTTAAAAATTTGACATTCAAGAAGAATTTTTTTTAACAACCTCATCAGAAGTCATCATCTTCTTCTAATTACTTAATTTAATGACTTGGCACAAATACTTTAAAGGTAGGTAGCTTCATTACAAAGATGTATGTAGTATGTTATTTACTGTCCATAAGAGTTTTATAAGTACATATCTGTCTCTGTCTCTGGGTATTATAATTAGTTTTGGTGTGTCTGTCATACTATCTATGATCAAGAAGAACAACAACAAACGCCTTGAGTAGACCGCCAATGAAGAATTAATTAAAGAAGAAATAAAGAAACTCATACAAAACGATGATACAACAAGATGAAGTTTCTTCAGCATAGTATTTTATGTTATAAGATTCTTTTGAAGCATTAATATCATTCAAAAAAGAAAAAACTTAGAAAATCAATAACAACCAAAGATTGATAAACATAATTTTATGAATTTAGTCAAAAACACAATAAATATATTTACAGAAAAAAGGCAGAACCAAATCAATACTATTTATCAATGCAAAAAAAAAAAAAAAAAAAAAATAAAGAAACCTTTCAACCTTTCGGTATGTCTATATCTTTTGAGTAGTAGTGAAGACAAATAAAAGAAATTTGAGCTTTTAGAAAGATAAACACAATAAATTTTGTTCCCAAATTGGGGACACCAATGAAATCAAAATAAATAAACATGAAAACCATGATAAACAGATTTGGCAAATTACAAATACAATCAAACATACTAACAAATTATCAAGATACAATATTGAATTCAGTTTTAAAGAAGATTATACTCTTTTTTAAAAAGTTATTGATGCATTGAGAATAATATTCCAATTTGAATAATCTGAATTACAGAAACAACTTAAATCACACTACACGTGACAGACAGATTCTTTTCAAAAAACTTTTTATGAAATGAAATCATAAATCTTCATATGGAGTAAAGAAGTTTTTCAAATAAGTAACTGTTGATATTTGGCGAATTTTTTTTTATATTTTTTGAGTACCATTTTTTTTTTTTGACTTACTTAAGAGTTCTTGGTTATGTACTCCTTCTATGTTCTGCTATTTTCTTCTGGTATTTCTTCATTTTATTGAAAGGAAGTAGATGAGTACAATATATGGAGGAATGGGAGAAAACAGTTGGACACTTTAAAGTAATTTTTTGCAAGAAACTGTCCTATTTTTGATATGTTGTAAATTTTGCTATAAAAAAACTCCTTTTTCTTATCTATTAGAACTAAATATCAATTGTTCATGATGAGATATTGGGGTAAGTGGCACAATTCTTAGATATACATATGTATATTTCTTATTCTACTAAAAATACAAGTACACAGACATGTGCTGAAATCGGAGACAGTTTTTATGCCGATTGATTTCAACTTCTCTGTAGTTGTGCTAGAAAACGCGGAGATTTCATTTTTCTTACTTTGATGCTCGAAGAGAGTTTGCGACTTTCTGTGATTGACAAATATGCGACTCATAACAAAGAATTTGCAAATTCAAAATAATCATTGCCGCGATATTTAACAATTTAACCAAACCGGATTCATAGATTTCAAAATCATCGAAAGAAATTTTTGACACCAGAGAATTGTAATTTGGTTAATATGGGGTTGAAAGAGATTTCTGGCTCATGCCAGTATGATTGTCTGTCTGTTATTACTTTCAATAATGCGACATTTATACCATCCGACAACTTGTCATTCATGATTTTCACATTATTGAATCACAATGTTGTCAATCATGTCGATCGCTGTAAATCACTTAAATGACAGAGCGAATGGCAACCGTTCCTTTTATATTGTAAAACCCACTCCAGAATGGGCTCGGGATCACAAATCTGCATGTTTCAGCTAAAACCGATACTACCAGCTAAAAATACCTGGCCCATTTCCGAGTTGAAAAAGATTAAAACTAATCACTCTACTGCATCGCTGTCGTTGATAATTTGGAAACGATCATAGCTGTAGGCTCCCTCCCACTATATAACTCGATTATCACTGCACAGGCATTTACGATATTAAAAGCCTGCCAATTTGCCATCAACAAAAAGGGGAAATTTGTAATCTGCTCTGATAGCCTTTCTTCCACACTAGCCATACAAAATCATGAGCATAATGATCTCACGATTCAGGAAATCCAAAAGATATGCACTCAACACCGCAATAAAATCACAATCTTCTGGGCTCCCTGCCTTCAAACTTATTCAGACTACCATGCCCTTTCTGTGGAGACATACTCACACTGTAGACCAGCTTCTGGACTCCGGTCAACACTTGGGGAGCACTAGAGCTTCCCACTCCCCATCCCAACTCTAAAATACTCCATCATCCTTAAATACCTCCAAAATGTATAATAACTTTAAGAATTTCAACATATGTGAGTATGTAACGTCTCCGGTTGGAATTCCTTTAGCAACAGTGAAGCTCACTGTCAGAAAATTCTACCAAGTAAAAGCCAATGCTCTCTGGGTAGAAGAAGGCACTTGCAGCATAGCTAGGCAAACCTGGTTTAATATGAACAGGAAACGAACCGGCCAGCTCCTAAATCTTGGTAGAACCTCATTAAGCAAGACCATAAACGTACCATTGCGTCATAGGCAAACATGCTGGTAGACTTGGGCTTCCGCATTACGATTTCTGCCGAAGCTGCGGCTCTGAAGAGGAGGAGGAGACTGTGGTTCACCTCATGTGCCAGTGTCCATCCCTCGACTGAAGAAGTTGGAACCACCTATGGTCTGGCTTTCTCTCCAGCTTAACCGAAGTATCATTCCTACCAATCAGAGACATAGCTAGGTTCATTTCTCTTTGCTGGTATCACAATGGGCCATACTCTTTTTTTTTATGTGCCTTAGTGAGCCTCTCGTCTGAGGGCTGCCACTTAATATAACCTAACTTAGCATCAACAACGTAAAAAACGTAACAAATTTTTGTGCGTGGTTTTGCAAAAACTTTTATGTTATAGTTGAAACAATTCTTTATGTACATCAAAACCTTTCTAAGAGAATTCTTTAAATGACAGTGACCCCCGTTTCAAAATCCGTTGCGTGGTTTAGAAGTAATCAGTATCCAAACTTCTTGAAATTTCGCCTTTGTTTTATACTATGTAATAATGTAATGTTTTTAAATAAAATAAATAAAAAAAAATGGTACAACAAAACTAAACACAATTTGTGACTATGTTTGCATAGAAATGAACAAACATGACTGATGCTGGCAAATCGCAACAAAAAGTCACAAATATCTTATTAAAGTGTATAAAATACATTCCTTCGAATTGTGAAGTGTATTAGAAATTAGTAATACTCAAGACAAATTTTTGGAGCTGTAAATCGAAAGAGAAGTTGCTGGCAAAAAAAAAAAATAACACAAATTACTATACTAAAACAGAACAGGTTTTAATGAATTTAGCACAAATAACAAAACAAACAAAATAAATAATGAAATCAAATAAAATATACAAATTCAAAGATATAAATGCAAAAAATTCTTGCAACAACGAATTCTTAATCACACATTTATTGTATTTTAATCAAAAGCGCATTTTTTATCTTTTAATTGGATGTTTTTTTAAAAATTTCAACAAAAAAAAAAATAACCTCTGGATCAAGACACTGAGTTAGTGAGTGAGTTGAGTGAGGTGAGTGTGTGTTAAGCTTTCTATGCATAAATTATTAAATTTGTTTTCTGTTCTTTTAATTAAATTTTAATTTTTACATTTATAAATATTTCTTTTTTATTTTTCTATCACTTTTTCCCCCTTTTTTTTTGATGCTTTCAAATTCTTCTTAAAGGGGTTTTTTTGTGTGTGTGTGTGTGTGTTTCTATGCTAATTAGTGCTTTTGATTGAGTTCTTGAGGTTTTTATTTTGAATAAATTATTATCTTAACAAATTCCAGATTTTAAATTTCTACTCGTGCACCTGTGTGTGTGTCTGTCTGATGTGTATCTGTATCTATTCTCGGTCAAAAGTCATCGTCTCTGATCATTGAACGATTGAATTTAATACGATTTCATGCTAGAAAAGATCAAAGAGAATTTAAGGCGTAACATTTTATTGTATTTTATTTTTAAAAAAGATTTCAGCAATTCTGATTTTCATATTTTTTAAATTTTTTTAATGTTATGTGTAACTTAGTTCATGTATTAAAACAGAAAGTAAAGTACTCGGTTAGTTAAGAAAACATGTTTTGACCTACTTAGCCTTTAGAAGCAAGTAACTGACTCAATTTCAGTTGCTTGTTGTTCTGTTTATTAAAACAAAAGACTTAGAAAACAAACTTGTTTTTTATTAACTTAAACAGAAAGAAAAAACGTGTCTAGAATTGCTCATTAGACAGTCGATAAATTATACCAATAAAATAAACAAGAAAAATGTCTAAAAAATTGCCCAATTCTATTTTGATTTTGGCATCAAGTATGTACTTAGTAGTATACGAGTAGTACATGAATGCTACTACTACTTATGATAGATCCGATCACTCACTCACTTCCCATATGTGTTGGTACATAAAAAAGCCCACGCATGAAATACATAATACCTTATTAAAAATCTGAGAAAAGGTTATAATTGGCCTTAAATCATAACAATAACAACAACAAATGTAACAAAACTTTGAAAGTCTTTGAATTATTATAAAAATTAATAATGTGTGTAAAATGAAAGATTTTGGCAAAATTTAATTAGACAATATTAGACAAGTTTGTTGAGTGAAATTGAGTTTGCCAAAAAATAAAAAGAAAAGCGTGTTTAAGCCCTTAACAAATTGTTGTTAACAATAACAGCAATGTGAAATTCATTCAACTTTTCAAGTTTTAATTAACCATTTTCACACATTTCACTTTCGTTTGATGTTCATTTTAGGTTTTTTTTTTGCCTTTTCAAAAATATTTTACAAAACACAAATCAAAGTGGCGGGAGTGTAAGCCAACTAACTAATTTGCTTAATGAAACGTAAGAAAGTCATTAACGGTCAAGTGTAGTATCTTATCCAACCAACAACAACACAACATACATACAACATCATTCATGCATATTTCTCCATCATACAATATGAAAAATCTCTCTTACTATTAATATACTTACTTTACTTACTCTTTCACTGGATTGTTCATTCATTCATCCGTTTATTCGTTCATTCATTCATTCATATACGCATTCATCCATTCAATTTGGCCAACTACTTATAGATATGTGTATTGTCCAATTCATAGTCCACAGCATCCGTTTTTTAATTAACCATATTTCATTTCGGCTTTATTTACTTTAAGTGAAAACAATTTTATGTTCCATGAGACTCTCTTTTCTTTAGTTGGTTTTTTGTTTGTTTTATTTCTATCTATCTTTACTTGGAGTATCACGTACTCAAGGTAATTGCCATCGCCTAATTTGCCTATCAAAAAACATGAAAAAAAACCTCTTCAAATGTCAATTTTTCATTTTATTTAAAAAGAAGTTGAAGTTGATTGCATTTAATGGACTCGATAAACATTGATTCATCATTATTGTCGCTTTCAATTTCATTTGCATGCATTGTCAATTTATTGATCAATCAATTGATAAACTTAAACTTAACGAATGAAAATCTTTTTGGCAATTTGCGTTTTCATAAACAAAACGATGATGATGATGATGATCATCATCCACCATCAACCATCAACTTCAATCGAAAATTTATTTAACAAGATAGAAGAGAAACATGTTTAATCGAAAATTGTTAGAGATTTGACTAATGAAACATCAATCAAATTGACCACAATTCAACTGATATGAATGAACAATTAATTCGATTTCTCTTTAAATTTTGTGGAATGTGATAAATTTGAAATAATGTACATGATTCTTTTTCTTTTTTTCTTTTTGGTGGCGGTGAATGTTGGATTTTTGATCATTGATTTAGGATTAGAAGTAAATAAATAGGATTAGATGTTTTCGTTTAAGTAGATAATTGCCCTTATCATTAAAGATACACGAAGTTATATTGATTGAATAATGTCGCTGCTTCTATGTATTCCAAATTCGAAAAGTAAGCTTAAATTGCTTTGTATAATCAATAGAAATCTATACAAGAACTCAAGCGGTTTGGATGACTTTGTAGTCTGTGCCGATGACTTTTACTATTTTGGACTTGTTGCGCACCGTGGGCATCTTTAAGTCTCTGTGCAAAATGTGTTGCGCACACACCAAGGAGCTCCAGATAAACGGCGAAGGTCCTTGTTTTGACAGGCTTGAACTCACCGAATGTTGCTGGTTGCAGAAGTACCACATATTTGAATCGCATAACGCCTTTAGCGTAAAATGATACTCGTATACGTGTAAAAATCGAATATAAAAACTGGAGCTACCGGCATTTACTCAATTATGCACGTTTTGTTGACCAAAAACCCTCGTTTTTTATATCAATATACATTTTCAGGCATATTTTTGATCAGTTTCTGAAAATAAGATAGGGATTATTCTATCCCAAAGTAGGGGGTGTTCTATCGAACTTCAGAAGCCTCCCCTTCCTGAATGTCCTCACATTTTCGCTTGGATTGACGCTAAAGCTTTGGGCCATGCAATCCTTCAACTGAAATGGAGACTTTGATAGCCATTTCTGGATTTTATTCACAGTATGCTTTGGTGCACCATTTTGTTGGATAATCTCTTTTTGTTTGGGATTCAAAATGGCGTCGTTTACAAAATGTGCAGATTGGCTTCTTTTTTTTTTTTTTGTGAGACCCTATATTCTATGTAGGGTAACAACTTTTTGATACGTGAAGTATTTTAAAACCACTTTATGTTTGCCTCTTATTTGAGACTATCTGTGCCCACGACTTCAAATGTTTGTAATAGCGTGTACTTTGTTAACATTTTTCCTAGGTTAGGTTAGGTTAGCTTGGCTGATCAAGAGATCTCACATAGACCAATAGTGGTCCTTAGTGTTGCCAAGAAAAAGTATGGAGACCCTTTAGATACCGTTTTTTATGCACTTTTTTGCTAACTTTAATAGATTGCTACTCTTTTGATCCGCGATACTTTCCAAGGAGAGGAAAGATACAGATCCGAGATAGCTAAAGCGTGATCTGTAGAGAGCTGGACATTGGCAAAGTAGGTGTTCTAAAGTTCCCCTAACATTTACGTCGTTACATGTTGTATATGCATCACTCTGTACCAAGCGTCTGCTTCCTCATTCCCTTCAATTCCTTTATGTCCTGGTACCCAAAAGATTGTGACGCGTCTATCAATACAGAGTTCGTCAATTTTGGTTCTACATTGTTGAACACAGTTCGATTTTGTCATCATCGCCGCTATTGCCTTTATGGCTGCTTGGCTGTCGATGAATAACTTTTTTCCTAATTATCAGATGTTTAATGTTGGTGCAGCAAAAGAGGAAAACATTCGAAATTCAGCCAAAAAGTCGGCAACTTAATTAACAATATGAATATCTTTTGATTTAGTAGGTCGATTTCAATAAAATAACCGCTAAATATTACACAAAGCTTACTACAATACACCAGTCAAAGCCGAATTCAAATAGGTTAAGCCGTTTCTGAGATTAGCGTGCACAGACAGAAAAGTTCTTACGATTTTATATACTTATACATATGCATGTATATAGATAATTTGAGAGTCGGCAGATTTGATTTTCTTAGGTCTGATAGGAATAAATATTCCAAAAATAGTATGAGTGGATTTAAAAACATTTCTTTAGTACTCTACAAGTATTCTTATATATGAAAAAATGTCTATATGAATGTAATGTCTAATCTGCAGAAATATGCATCCCTTAAATCTTAAAGCCTTATTACATAGTTCTCGAACCAAATACCAAAGTGTAAATCTAAGGCCCGAGTCAAAAAATGCATTCTATACACATGACAATTCTTCATTTGTAAGTTTCAAAGCGACTTTTGAGACTATGAGTAAAAGGGAAAGAGAACTTAATAAAAATTTATAAGCATACCTTCGCATTTTATGAAGTTATTGTAGATTATACACTCTTATTTGTAATATCGTTCGATTTAAAAGATTAAACTAATTGCCAATAACAAACAAAATAAACAAATGCGAATAAATCAATCGTTTCTATAGATTGGTAAGACAATTTTACTTTTACTTTATTTATTGTAATGCCATAAAAATTGTATTAAAATATATTTCTTAGCGCGTTGTTACAATATTCAACATTGTTATTTCAACAAGTATTTAAATTTATAGACATTATGGTCTTAAAGTATTTATCCGATATACATAAGTATTTAACATACAGTATATACCATATATTATTCGATAAATTTGCATGCTGCAATGCGCGAGTTACTAATAAATTGTTTGCAACTCTCTATTGCACAAACACTGAAGAGCGAAGTATCTCTTCTAGTGGCATGCCAAGCTAATGAATGTGAAACAGGCAGACTTTATTTATTTGTTGCTTGAGTTGATTGAGTTTATAGTAAATTATTTTGTTTAAATAAAAACAAAAATCTTGTAAGTTAATACGAATAGTATGTGGTGGGATAGTGAGATTAAGTAGACTTAAATCGAGGCATTCACTCGTTCATTCATTTACTCAGTCCATCAGTCACTTACCATACTCACTCATTCAATTCAATTGAAGTTAATTAACGGTAGCGTTGTCCAATATCATAATCATCATCTTCATCCATAATAAATAATATCGACATGCGATATTTACTTTAGATTAATAATGATTATAATGTTAATACTCATGATGATGATAATGATAATGATGATGTTGATGTCGTTTTGTAAGCGTATTTAATTTTCATTTCATTAAATGTGCCTCCATTGCCTCAGTTAATCAATATGAAACCACATCACATCATAAATAAATTCGCACAAAAACACTTTCAATTTTTATACTATTATTTCGCCTCTCATATGCAATTATAACTGTTATTGTTGATTTTATAAATTCATTGTGCTACAAATACTCACAATTCGATATTATTTCTTTGCTATTGTTACCCGCTTCTTTTTATATTACCAAATTTTATTTTTTAATGCGATTTACATTGGCAATTTGGCACAAAAAACCAAAGTTGTTTTCTTTTAATCTTTTCTTTTTTATTTTTCATTGATTTGATTTGTTTTATTACTCTTTCTTTCTTACTCCAGTATGCAGTATCTTATTGCTATTGCTTTTTTCTAGGGTTGGGCACCTGCATTTTTTAACACGCCGTCGATGTCCCAAGTAAAACTCGCATACAATCGCGTTCCAAATAAATCATTTAAAAATTAGTTTAATTTAAAAGAGAGAAAAATACCAACAAAAAAAAACCATTAAAAAAAAGGAAAAGTTCAATATCTAAAGGTATATACCCTATACTAATATGTGGGTATATACTCGTAGACATGATCATTAAAGTGGATTATATTCAGACATAATAAAATGTTATGTGCAAATGATTCAATCAAATTGTAAATACAATAATTTTGCAAATTTATTATAAGAATTTTATGCAACTGATCAGGTTAAAAAGCACTAAAGTATCCAGACAAGTACCATAAATTCATTAATATGTCTAATAAATGACCACACAAATCTACACTAAGGACCATTGGTACAAAGTTTTGCTACTTTTACATATATTGATATTTGATTTGTTTTAAATTACTATAAAAAAGTGGAATGGTTTTATGACAAATCACAGGTTACATACTTATATTTAAAAGCAATACACGCAATGTATCCGGACACCAACGATTCCAATGATATACTGCGGCCACCTGAGGAAATGTCGAACAAGCATTTAAAGATACGTTTATTAATAATAAGTAAAATTAAAAATAAATAATGATAAAAAGAATATCCATCTGATCAACTGCAACTTGCCGACGACCGCTTTACTCTTCTACTTGATCTTCTTCTACCATGCTGTCACATGCTACTGTTCTTCTACTACTACCATTCATCCGCTGCCCATACTGACCAGATTAATCTCACTAGCCCTTCTTACATGTATGAATGAATATATTTTGTTTTTTGTATAAGAAAGAGGTTCTTGTCCCCTTCTGGGAATTTTATGAGTTTAAGTCAAGTCCTCTGTGCTTACAACTCTATTCAAGAAGGACGATTTATTTGGTTCACTCAACATTTGTGATTCAGGCTATCCTCTATAAATAGAGTATCAAATGCTAAAAGGATGAACTGAATACAGTATGGTCCACCAACCCATGTACTGTTTGGAGTGCAAATTGGTAGTGCCTGTCTGACCAGAGGCTGTGTGTGTGGTACCAAGGGTGGTCAGAATCATGGTAGTTGTGGTTTGTTACTAAAATGCAGGTAGAATAAGAGCTCCATGTGGAGTTGCGTTGTACAACGGGTGCTGTGACCCAAATAGCAGCATAAGTTTCTGGCCTTATTCCCGATCAAGGAAGGAGTCATATGACCAAAATAAGTATGGCTCGGAATTTGGTAGCTGCGGATTTATATCCAAGGGGACGCTGATTGACGCTCAATCAAGTGCTCGGCACCTTGGTTATAGTCTTAAGCCTTCCATGGCAAGTTCGCACGTTTAACCAACATGAATTTGTCTATTCGCCTGCGAGATATGAAGATGTATGAACAGTAAACATGTGTAGTGACTGTTTCCGGCCAAGAGTTCGTATGAACACCGGAATGATTATATTCTAAAAATGCAATAAATATAATAAAAATGTGACTGGCCACAAGGGATCTCTTCCTGGGGACATATAGTCTGCAACTATTGATTTAACTGTATCTTATTCACTCAAAAAGATCAATATACCTAGTGTATAGTACATAATATGTTTCTGTAAGTGTTTTTTTTAATTATCTTCTATTGAACTACTTATATACTTTATGTATCTTAGTTCGAGTACAAATTCATAAACATAAGTGAATCAGATTTAAATTTCTATTTCGAAATCTAAATGTACAATACTAACATTATTCAATACATTTGTAGGGTAATTTTAAACCATAAACATCATGTGCTAATTTGTTGTAATTGTTTGAATTTTTTCTTATTGCTTGCTTTGTTTGGTCTGGTTTTTTTGAGGTCATTCAATTAGTCATTTTAGTTAGTCACAGTCACTTAGTTGTGTCTATAATATGTGCCAATGGGCCGAAAACTAACCCAGCACAACTAACAAATGTTGCATACCTACAATATTTGTGTGTATGTACAATACATGACAAAAGGTAATTGAAAAATGGTTTTATTTAAGAAATTACTATATTTTTTAATGGCAATTTTGTTGCCGTTTAGATCATATGTGTAAGTTTTATATTTTTGTCTGATTCTTCATTGTGATAGTCCACACGAATTCGCTATATCATATGTGTGTAGCTACTACTTATCTAAATATGAATCGTATTCATTTTCATTGCTTAAGTAATGAAATTTTATAAAAGTTTTCTTAATGAAAGTATGTTAGTCGTGTTTTATATTGGAAAGGGAAAGTACAATAAGAAAGGGTTAATGTTGCTTTTATGGTACATACTCGCACATACATACATATATTGTGTATCAAGAACAAGTTTAACCACTTTAGGTAATTAAATGTGAAAGTGTTTTCAGAAAAGCAGTTGGGTTTTATTATATTTTTTAATCTACATTAATATTTATTAATATTCTGAAGGAAATAAATATTAAATTTTCTAATTTAAGTTCTAATTTTTTAATACTTATACATACTTACTAATATATACGATGTACAATTTAACCCATATATACTTTGCATGTTAGTATAGAAACTTTCGATTATTTCAGATTATTGGTTGCAACATAAGCAGATGACATAGCGATAATTACATTGCATGAAAACAAAAAGCACCTGCATAATCAAATATTGATGGTCGAAAAATGGCTGAAGCAATGGGTAATATGTTGTGCCACACAAAAGTCAGCCTAAACAGCATTCACCTCAAAGCGGGGAAGCTGTCCCCCAGTAATATTGAATGGTGTCACTATTCCACAAAGTGATCCTGTCAAATACTTCGGAGTGGACCTGGACCGAAGGCTTACCTGGCAGACCAACATTAATTTAAGAGAAAAATATGTAGCTATACACAAAAATCAAATAGATATAGAGGCTACTTCCTTGGACCATGGTTTTAAAGGTATTAGCAGAGAAAACAAAGTTCGACAGTATAAGGCAACTCTGAAGCCATTGTCGACATATGCAATGCAGCTGTAGGGCAAGTAACTCCAACATTGAAATACTGCAAAGATATCAGTCAGTGAGCCTACTTACAACAGCAAGTGATCCTTGGTATATGAGCAATTTTGAACTCCATAAAGACCTTCTAAGTACCATTAGTTAGGGAATGAAATAAAAATAATGTCCGATAGGTAGTACATCAACAAGTTGCATAATCGTTCATTCAGCAATAAGTCTGCTTTGATTGAAGATTATTTAAAATTTTAAGTTATTTCTCTTATTTAATGTTGGTTGAGCTCGCTTTCTTATTTTCTATATACAAGTATACATTATATATAGGGATAACTGATCTTGATAAGCATGGAACTCCACAGTTTATCAGACAATTCAAGAAGTGAATAGACTTATTTTAAAATAGAAATAAAACATATTTTTATTTTATTTTATTATAAATACAATAAGTTAGAATATAACCATAAATAAATGGACAGACATAATAAGAAATAACATCACAGTCAAAGATGCTAGGTCGGGGGGTGACTCCTCTTGAGTCGGCGGAAGTTGATACCAATGGCAAGTAGACCTGTGACAAGATCATTGTGTGTACAGTGTACTTCAAAACGAGATACATATTTTCTGGCGAATCTTCGAATTTCGTCTTTGATCAATGGGACATGAAGATCTCTTTGATTAGAAACTTTGGAGTTAAAACATATAAGTTGGAAAAACTATTCATCATTGATGAAGTTCTAGAGTTTGAGGATGATCTGGCAGGTAGTCAGTCTATACAGTTTTTGGTTTATTGAGGTGAGCCTTCATGAAGGCTTTAAGATTTTAAAAAAGTGGCCAGAGGAGGTTTTTAAACGACATGTGTAATTGTAATTTTAATTACCTATAATTCTGTTACAAATATTGATTTGTGTTTTGATGCATTATCGTGTTACAATACTCTTTAATTGTTTTCTCACACGATGCTTATAAATTCATAATATTTAAATTTCTTGTTTTAATTTGTAAAGTTTTCTAATTACATCAAAAAAATTAGCAATAATTGTGATATTTCAATAATAATGCACAACGTGACTTTAAAAATTTCAATGATATGCATAATCCAATGAAATTTTCCCACTGCTGTAAGATATGAAAGTTTTATCTCTTCTTGTATGAAAAATCACAAAAAAAAAACTCTTATAAATTACTTCCTTTATGACACTTACAACATTACAACTTAACATTTTCATTATGCAAGACACATGAAAAATAAATACAAAAATAAAACATCATAAAATAATTGGATACGAAATACACATGTATGTGTATGTTAGTTAGATATTTATGCAAACCTGACCAGAGACACTATTAAATAAATATTAATTATAATTTAATAATTACCAAAAACAAGCGACAAACACGTTTTATTTCACAAAAACAAGCGCAGTGTGTGCCTTAACACAACACAAAAAATTTTATACTGGTGAGAAGAAAAAATCATAAGATTTATACAAATTTATGATGATGGATCAAAGTAAGAAAAAAACAGGCGTACAAAATCAACGATTTTCCGCACTCACACACAAAACTTAAACTTTCCTTTTTCTTTTATGAAATTATCAATGACATTAAATATGATATAGAAAAATCAACATTAAAAATCAACGAGCAGACCACAAAAAGGTGCATGGCACATGTTTCCTGCCTGCCTGCTTACCTGGGTATGCCTGCATGACTTTGACTTCAAATTGGCGATGACTTTCCTTGAATTTCCTTTTGGAAAACCAAAAAAAAAAAGGCAATCATTGTTGTTATTGCTGATGTTGCTGTTATTGGTGATGTTGATAGTCACAACTGCCCACATTCAATTGACTTATACACGTTAGTACTCTCGTAGTAAGTAAGTATTTCCCACTCTTAGACCACATTTCATAAAGTTTATTAAACTTTGTGCAGAAAATAGTAGTTGTTGTTTTCCATTTTCTTCAGTTTTTGATCTTTAACTAACGTCGTCGTCGTCGTCGTCGTAAGTGGAAAACAAGTTCAACAACTTTTGGCGCCAAATAGAAGGCTCAACTCAACACAACTCAACTCACTTATGCGGTTTTTGACCGCTGCAGCATTTATGTGACTCTTGCAGAGATTCAAAAATGCATAACAATTTAGATACAAGTACATGCATACATACATACATACATACATATAGAAAACCCCGTCAAGTGTCTATCAAATCGAATCACCACAACCAACCAACCAACCGGCCAAATTAAGGCTCATTTCTTTTTATACATAATTTTTTTGCTATAAAATTTTTAATTGATTTTTATTTTTTTTTCCAATGAGAAAATATTAAAAAAAAAAATCAACTTAAATGAAAAATCACCATTAAAGAAATTTCAATCCTTAAAGCCTAATAGAGTTTTTATTTTCTTAATTTTTGTTTTGAGATAATTTTATTAAATCAGGCAGGCATGTCGTATACGCAACTCTCTGACAAGTACATTTTATAAAAAAATATAGCTTAGCAAAAAATAAATCGTTTAAAATTCCAATGCGCGCCTTTTAAACAAAAATTAACCTCACCCAGCACTAAATTTAATTATTTGATTACTGATTTCTGTTACGGTGTGCAAAGTACAGTAGACTAGACTAGACTAGAGTAGAGTAGAGTATTATTAAATATTGCCACATTTTCAAAAAAGATCAATTATAAAATTGAGCAAAAGAAAAAAACAGAAAAATTGCAGATAAAATATTAAAGAATCAGGCAGACAAATAACATCGGCATCAACGAAACAAATATACATTTTACACTTAGGCTAAGGAAATTTTAAATTTTTTCACATAGAAATATGAATTTTCAAGGTATTTTAATTGGCAAATTTACTAAAAATTTGACATTAGGATATGGAATTGGGTTGATTTGTATCCCTGGTACCCTTGTAATTCGCTTTTTAAATTCAATAATGAACACAATAGTGGACAATAGTCTACCACACATCCCCCAGGACTAAAGCTAAAGCAAGGATTCATGACAATATCCATACAAAGTCGTTCTTATTATCATGCTGCATGGTAAACATTTTGGTTTGGACTACACGATCTTTAGATCTGAACCAGATCAAAATCACCTATGGACTACTTGTTCGTCGTGTTTATGACGAAAATAAAAATTACGATAGAGTAAGATGGTTTTAGTTTGTAATTTTTAAAGAATGAAGGATTCTCGACCAAATCTTTTCGTAAATTTAAATATTTCCTTGAAAAGAAGGTTATTTGATTCAGCAAAAGAAGAAGGAAACCTGGAGAACTTTAAGTAAAAACACACAGTTTCCAAACCAACGTTGTTTTCATTTTTATAAAGCAATTATGTTTGCACATATATCTCTTCTAGTGAGGAACTAACTCTAGTTGAAACATAAATAGCATAGTAAGTATGTATAATATATACTGCTTTAAGAAAGGTTTGTGCCAAATTTCAGTTCAATTAATAGCTCATAAAAACAACAGATTTGATTGTATAAAAACAGACGGACCCACCCTATTTTGGCCTATTCGATTTTAGTCATAATGAAGATCATTTTAATACACAAGTAAGCCTACATTCTGCTATACACTCTGTGATATACATATAAAAATACTTTTAGTTTCTGTATTAATTTCAAAATATTTATCAACTTAATACGAAAACTTGTTATCATATGATTAGAATGCAGACATATCGACACAAAATTCAATTAGCAAATGAAATTGAGACATACAAGTATGAAGTATTTATTCAATTTTTATTACTCGTATATGCTTATGAGATTAAAAATTACAAGCCTCTATTAGCTTCAATAAAAAACTTATGAAAAAACTCTTAAAATCATTTGCAATTGATCATATTGAAGTTATGAAGAAAGAATTTAGATGAATTTTAAATGTAAGCTCACCTTTTCAACGTTAATCTAAATATTAAAAATAACTTCTCTTATAAATCAGAAGACTTCTTTTGTAATATTTGGTGTTTTATTGAGTTTGAAATGAAAAACTAGAATATAAAGATTTGCTAGTGGTAGCCCTGAGCAATGTTCTTCAAATGATGTTAGAAGAATCAATGGAGAAGATAGAGAGCTTGCTTTTGTAACTATGTCATCCTACAATATCCAAATTAAAGGTAATCAGAAATATAAGACAATTAAGCCATATCTATAGGAACTCAGAGAATATAGAAAGTTATGTCTGATTTAGTCAGTAATCAGTAATCTGTTAAATAAGGAGGTAATCACAAGTGATCAATTATGTACTACTTCTGTTCACTTTGATGTTCTTTTCATATTGAACGGGTCCAACGATATATGCAGAAATTTAACGCCTGGACTAAGCGTTGGAACATTGGCATAAATGCCTCCAAATCAGCAAACTGTACATTTACATTAAGGCGCGATGTTTGTCCTGTTATTACTCTTAACTCTTGCATCATACAACAGGTTGACCAAGTTCGATACCTTGGTCTGATCCTGAACAAGCGGCTAACTTGGCGCGCCCTTGTAAAATATATCACTGCGTGTTGCTATCAAAAAATTATAAAAATGGATTGGTTGCTGCGAGCGAAAAGCAAAATCCGGATCAGCAGCAAACTGCTTATATACAGGCACCCGTCTGGATATATGGTATCCAAATCTGTGGGAAGACTTCTCCATACAATGTTAGAAAAATTCAAGCAATGCAAAATAAAGCATTGCGACGTATAACAGGCGCTTCATGGTTCGTCAGAAATTCGAACTTACATCGTGACTTGAAAATGGCAACGGTTCTTGAGCAAATCAATTTCTTCAGCAGCCGTTATAAAGATCGACTGCTCCAACACCCTAATCTGCTAGCAAGGGCTCTTCAACACAGCTCCACGAATGTTAAAGCGACTTCACCATAACGACCTCACCAACAGGGGCTCGTAAACACCACTTTCTTTAAATTCACATAATTATTATTAATAATGATACTAATGTTTAAAAACCTTTTGGTTGATTTGACGTTAATAAATATTTAATTTGAATCCAATATCTTATAAACCAAGGATCCTATATCCACATACATCTGCGCTCAAAATAATAGAAGTGCTAGTTCAAAAATTGAATTCGCTTTAACAAAGTTTAAATAATTTGGTCACTCAAAATTATAGTAGTGTTCCATCCGTAGGTCTCTCTCCTACTTATCCAATGACTGGAAACTACGACTATTAAATTAAAATTAGTATTTGGAAGCATAGAATTTCTGTGCTATAACTGCAGCACATCACATCCACAAGATTTTGACACCTTTGGAGACGAATGGAGTTCCAAGCATCTATAACTGCTTACAAAGCTGTGCAACATTACTTGGTTGCCGTTTGGCAACTTCTTTCTTCACCTCGCACTACAAATTCTCAATTGAGTTGAGATCTGGCGACTGAGCAGGTCATTCAAGTATATAATAAAATCACTGTTTGGACACTTTACTAGCTTGCTTCGGATTATTTGCAGTCCTCTAGTATCTATCAATTCACTTCACAATTTACCATGTTCATTAATTCCGCAGCTAAATTATGAGTTTAAAAAAGAGAAACAACAAAAACAATTATTATCCCCCAATTACGTGTAAAAATTTCATTTAAAAAAACAAAAAAAATTGAATTTCATTCATATTCCGATTGTACAAAAAGGAGAGCACAACATCTCACATTGTTTATTGGATTGCTGTTGTTTCGATTGTTGTTGTTATTGTGCTACGAGTATTATTGCCGGCTCATTCGATTCGATTCGATTTCAATATAAACTTCATTTTCAATTCAAACGCTCACATACCATAGAATTGTGTATTTTATACTACTCATACAATACATTATAATAACAACAAGATACTTTAAATGAAACCAAACAACTTTCAATGCAAATTTTTATTTCATTTTGTTTATTTTTTCATTGCGAGTTGAAAAATAATAAAAAATGAAAACAAGAAATAAATGTGCGCCATGAGACAAGCAAACCAAACCAACAAAGCAACGTGGTGCATAGTTATTGTATTTTTTTTTTTCCTTCCAATTGGATTTGCAGCACAATACCGTTTCTTGGCTTATCTTATAGATACATACATAAGTATATAGTCATGGATATTGGAATAGTAGTAGTTGTTTAGTATGTTGATGGTTGGTTGCTTGCTTATTTACAAATACTTGTAGGTTCACATTTGTATCTTTTGTGTTTCAAAGAAGGGAAGTGTGTGTGTGTGGTAAAGTGGCGAGTTTTACAGGTGGCGTTGGAGTTTGGTTAATGTATTTTGAGTTTATGTTAAGTTTACTACCTTTAAGCCATTAAGAGGCTCTGTGACAGTTCAACTATAAACTAAGCTAAACTGCACTCAACTTAACTCAACTTAACACAACTCAGTTCAAGTTAAGTTAACAGAAACCAAGCTACCAAGCTAAGCTAAAAGTATGAGCCATGTTGTCTTTCAATGCTTTTGAGAGTTGATTACAGTTGACTGCGTGTAAACTGATAGAAAAATGCGGTTAATGCGGTTCATTCTTTGTTAGTTTATCTCTTTCTCTCTCTCTCTATCTTTCTGTCTATTTCTGTAAATCCTATCCTTTTCTCTCTTTAATCATTCATCTGTCACTTTTATTATTATTGTATGTATTTTTTTATTCATTTCGATTTGTGTCGCTTATGATTTTTCTTAACTGATTTTTTTTTATGTTTCATTTTGTGGTTGCATTCATTTGTTGATTTAAGTTTTTATATGTAAACTGAATTCTGTTACACTTGTCGTTCATCTCTAATTAATTTTGTCTGACATTTCCAATAGAAATTTATTGGGGTATGAGATATGAGACTTAAAGTCAAGTAACCGCTAATTGTATATTATTGAAAGATTAATGTATTTATTGCTTGGTTAAGTAAAAACCAGTAGCCCTTGGCTTTGTTTTTATGTTCTAGGCTAACAAGATACTGAATACTAAATACCCGAACGACTTCTACTCATATCATAAATGCAAATTAATCTTAAAATATCTTTGCATTGCTTGTTTCATTTCAATTTCAATGTATTTTTATGCCTTGCAAATTTAACAAAGATCATTAAGTTGATACCAGAGTATAGGATATTTTATGCACCTTATATCAAGTACTCGATAGCTTTACACGGGAGCATCATTCTGAAGCAAACTACATATGTGTGTTTGTGTTTCTTGTTATACGACCAACATATTTTAATGACTTCTTGGCACAGGGCCGGATTTACAGCCCACACATTGAGGACCTCCACAATAAATTGCGGAAATTCATTCAGATTACTCGTATAGTCCATAACAAAATTTTAACAAAATAGAAAACCGACTTCAAAACTCAAAAACTACTCTGGGGACCACATGACAAGCATCAGCTATCCAACAAAAAATAATCATCAAAATCGGTTCACGTAGAAAAAAGTTCTGAGGTAACATACATATATATAAAAAAAAAGAAAAACAGTCAAATTGATAACATTATCCTTTTTTTGAAATCGGTTAAAAAGAGACAAGTTTAAGCAATACGAAAAATCTGCAGAAAAATGATCAGATATTGAGCAACACTTGGATATAATTTTGACACTAATATATGTATTGCACATATAAACCTTATACAATGTAAATAACTAAAAGATTACAATTGTAATTTGAATTTGAACTAATATAAAATGTCTTAACATAATTCATTGCATCATATTTTCATAATAATATATTATTCAAATCAAACTAATTTTGTTATACATATGTAATTTTACCTACAATACAATAGCCCAATTGAAGCTGCAGTGACTACCTGCCGCCTTTCCCTTAATCTAATCTACCTACAAAGAACAAACCTCAGAGAAAACTAAAAGATCTTTAACAGAACAGTCCGTCCACCATGCCCTCTCTATGGAGCCGATCTAACCGTTGACCATCTTTTGACCTCCTGCCAGAACTTGGGGAGCATCAAGACTTCCTTTTTTGGTTCCCAAATCCCATCCCAACTATTAAAAAATTCTACCTCCCTTAACATTTCCAAATTCTTATATCTTTTTAAGAACTCTTACATAAATATTTGGACATTGATGTAATTAAATCACGAATTGAAGGCCCCAGTAGCTAGTGCTCTATAAAATTGTATATTAGGTCTAGTAAAAATAATAAATTGTTTAGGTTCGATTGACCACAAATTTATCAAAAACTTTGTTTCAAGACTCTTGACTACAAAAAATTGTTGCAATAAATTAGTTATAAATCTTTAAATTCACTTTGTATTCCAACCATCTAACCAGATCCTTACTTTTGTATCTAGCCTGTAAATGAAACCACAACTGTAGGATTTCAACAAAAATGGGACATGAAAATACATATGTTTTACTTTCTTATTCCATTGAAAAAAATATTCTTATAAGGAAATTTTGATATCAATTATCATAAGCGAGTATTCGTAATACTCTATTTACTCTTGTTTCTTCTCTTGATCTTTCTAGTACTACAATACATATATCATTTTATAACTAATGCTAAGTAATCTCGCCTTAAACTCTTCTTTGTAATGTTTTGATTTGCAATGAAAACTTCAAATCAAGTTTTCTTATCAACATTATCTAAGTGTTTTTTTATTCATTTTTAATGATGATGATTGAAAATTTGTAAGTTGAAGATTAAAACAAAATACCAATTATGAATTTTTAATATCATTAAAATTTGACAAGGAGTTTGATGTACACCAACGCATGCATAAACATCGTTACAACAAGGTGAGGCGGCGACAACGACGACGACGATGGCACTCCTAGTAATCAAAATTGTGTGTTTTAATGCTGACATGATCATAAAATAGTAAAAAAATTTCTTATTTTTTAAAATATTTTTTTTTTTTAATATCAAAAAAAAAAAAAAACTCCTCAGCTTTGATTTGGAGAAGAAGAAGGAGCATTGAGAAAGTTTTACTTGAAATATGTTGAATATTTGCTCTGTTTCAAAGTAAAAGTCAATTTAGTCATCGATCATAAGAGATGGTGAAGGGAGGAAGGAAGCAAGAAAGTGGGGAGTGCATACAAAGAATGTGATATGTTGCAAGAGTTAAAGCAAAAGAAGGTGTAAAACCAGCCCCCACAAGACTTAATTACTTTTGATTATATGGCAGATTCGAACAACCGTTCAAACGAGCTGAATGGAGTCTGATATAAGGCATTGATTTTGTATATATGGTAGCTAAGGAAACACCTGACTTGGATTGAATTGAAAACTTCCACCTATGTATATATGATCAGAGTATGTACATATGTGTTAGGCAGTGTTATGTGTTAAACTTAAATTGAGTTGAACTCACAAATAATTGAAGTCTTTGTATACACTATGATGTTTGCCTTTAGGCTAACAAGTTTTACTTAAAGATACAATATTGATTAATCATAGAATGTATCTTGCAAAAATTAGAACAAAGAAATTAAGTAAGTTTGTTTTTATTTTATTTTCTTTGCAGATTGAATCTTTGACAACAAACAATAATAATGATATTTTGGCTTTTTATTAGCAACCACAACAGCAAAAACGACATATAGTTGTAGAACAACTTTAAATTGTGGACATGTGGATGGGTTGAACGTATAATTAACGAACATATAGAATGAATTTCTTAAGGCCTTCATCATTTCATTAAATCTTGCTAGAAAATTCCAGTACCAGAAACCAATGCAGCTTAACTCATGAGACTAACTAAGAGGAGCAGTAGGAAATTGCTTCAAATTGTAGATTTGAGATACATACATGGAAACATATGTATGTATGTAGTAAGTTTATCTTATGCTTTTATGATTAATCTTTATTGTTATAGTTTTTTTTCATTTTTGTTTCAATTGATCGATCGATAGATCAGTGTAGTAGTAGTTCTGCAGTAATGAGTTTATAGACAAACTCAAGTTCATTTAATTTTGTATGTGGAAACAGAAAAATTTTGCAATAAACAATTTCACGCTTATGAAAGATCATTAATACATACTCATACATATTTTGGACTTTCAAAAAGCTTATTGTAATAGCTTCGTTCCCCATTCCCTTAGGGAACTTTAAAATGTTATTATGCTGACTTGAGTTCTTCTTTATCTATGCTTTAATGACTTTTTTTTTACTCATTTGTATATCTTTATTAGCAATTTGTTGTGGTAAATTATACTTACATATGAAGAAGATTGAAATATCTTAATTTTCTATAGAATAAGAAGAAGTGCCAAAAAGAAAACAAAATCAACAATTATCCGGCTGTGTTTTGCTATTGTGTCTTTTGCTTTGATTTGGTTTTTGGTTTAAAATCAGAAAAACAAATGCGCAAATGCGCAAAAAACGAGAAGAAGAACTGATCGACAGACAAATAAATAAATTTCAATTGGAAAACACACACACCTTAAAAGGAAGGAAAAAAAACGAAGAAGTTCGATGAACGTAAATCGGATTAAGATACAATAAAAACAACAACAACAAAAATTAAATAATAACATTAAATGTGATAATAAACCAAAGAACAATAAATGAATTGTCAGAATGGAAAGGAAGAATTTTACAATAAGATATACTTAGTACGTAGTAAATGTAACTAACCTTATTGTTGTACACAAAATCTTGTACTATATTACAGCAATAAATTACTCCAGAGATTCGATATCTTCATTCCATTTATTTCATTCATTCATTTAAGTATCCAATTTCGAATTCAATTAATGGGAAACACTTGTTTACACTTTGCTTTTGCTTTTTCCAACTATTGTATTTCACGAATTCCTTTATTTACTGTTATGTTTACTATACTAAGTATTTCTTAGAAAATTTCATTTGTGTTTTGTGCTTTTACGTTTATCTACTAAGCAAACAAATACAAAGTTAACAAACAGACACCTTTTTCAAGTATTTCACTTATTTGACACTTACACTTTTGTTTATAAACTGAAATATGGAAGAATTTCTGAATTATTCTTTTATTTCAATTTTGTTATTTTAACTTTTTCTTTAACAGGCAGAGCGAAAAACAACCGTAACCGACTAAGCGCACAACTTAACTAACTTGGCTATTATTGCGGTGCTAAGCCAAGTTAACTCAATACAAATGCTCTCATTCATTTCTAATACGACAGAGCGAGAGAGAGAGTCAAACCAATTGAATGAGTGAAGCTTACACTCATTTGATCATGCGCCGGAAATTGCGTTGCTTTCCGCTGTCAGATGGTGTGTTCGTGCACATGACCAAATTAAACAAAACATAAAAACTTGCGATTATAAAAATATTAATGAATTTAAATGAATAAAAATTATTTTCAATAAAATTTACATATTTATATTTTGTATGCAAAGAGTAAATTTCGTTTCGATTCGACTCAAAAAATAATATAAGTACTTACTAGTGTTTTCAAAGACTTTATTGTTGCTGGTGGGTAAAAGGGAGAGCAAATGTTGAAAGGCAATATGATGATAGAAACAAAAATTGTAAATAGAAATATGTTCTGCTATCATTGATTTATTGTTTGCTACACAAATGATCAACATTATTGTTAGCAAGCTTTTGAATTTGGTTTGACCCGCATCACTTATTTTGTGCTCTCTAAATGTACATTGATAAGCATTGTCAACATAAAATTCTACTCACGCCTACAAAGTATGGATTACGCTTTGAGTGTGTCATAGGCCGATGATACCCTGCAGTGGGAAAAGTCCCGTTTATTTGCCGATGCGTACGAGAGCAACAACTAGAGAGAGAGAGCGTAAGTCAGAATACTATTGTGAGTGGCCTTGAATGTGATTTTTGTTTTACTTATTCTCTTGCTTACTTTTCTGTTTGCTTAGTAGTTATATATATATATATATTTATAATAAAGATCAAAAGAGGAAAAAAATTAGTTTTGCATATTTTGTTTTTGGTAAATTGCCGCCGAAAGTATGCAATACAAAGTTGATCTTTTCTGATTTTGAAATTGTATAGTCGCACTGAGTTGAGAGGCACTATTGACATAATCAATCAGAAGGCAATAAAAACCGCGGTTACCTTGGTTACCACCTGAATCACAGAGTCGTTTAAAGTCCCACATTTTTTGTAACATTTTTGAAAATTAATAAAAAAAAAACAAACCAAAGAACAACAAATGAATGGTCAAAAATATTAACACTCACACAGAAACGGAAAACAGTGTAAGAAATGAAGGCATAGGACATAATAATCAAATATTATATAGAAAATGTAACTAACCTTATTGTTGTACTATCGTATAACAGCAAGCAAATACTTCAGGTATTTGGTAACTTAGCTTTTATTAACTTCGAATTCAATTCAATAAAACTTAGCTTGCTTACACTTGTTTTTCCCTCTGCCGCTCTTTATTATTTTACCAATTGCTTTATTTACTATTATGTTCACAATGTTCAATTATTTAACACTTACACTTTGGTTTGTAAACTGATATAAGTTTTATGACTTATTCTTCAATTTTTATTAACAAGCAAACAACCGTTACCGACCGACAAAAGGCACAAGTGAACATCATAATTATTATATCCACATTTAATACGACACTAAATTTCCGCAACAACTCACTCCAAACAATAAGAGAAGACTAAATGAACTCAGCTGAAATATGTCCAAAATTAAAAATTTGCAAACATTCCAAGCACTTCTTGTCACCAAGGAATGAAAGGGATAGCGAATGCTATCTTCTTTCCTAGAACGAAAATTGCGAATAGGAATATCGCTCTCTCTATTCATTGACTTCATTTCGATCAGCATTGTTGTTTTACTTTGTTCCGTATGCATTTGAATTAGCTTTGGCTGACTATGCTCTTATTGCACTCTGCAAACCTTCATACATATACTTCGTCACCTTGATTTTCTTCTCACGCCAACGCAATGCAATTCATTTTCTAAAGTGTCATAAGCCGAATGAATGAATATATACTGCATTGTGCAAAGTCCCGTTAATTTGCCGATACGTGAGAGAACAGCGAAGAGAGAGAGAGAGAGCGTAAGCTATGATGTTTTCAATGGCCTTGAACAGAATTGCATTTTCTTTGATACTCGTCTTGCTTCCATTTCTGATTGCCTGGTAGTTGTGTAGAAAATTTATACCGTTTTGAAAAATTTTCGATTTTAGTGAAACAAAGAATTTGAAAATTTGTTCATTCGGGAAACGCTACGTGGAAAAATATGTATTTAAAAACTAATGAAAAACGAATCATTTTCTAAAGTGTCATAAGCCGGATATACCCTGTATTGTGCAAAGTCCCGTTCAATTCCTGATGCTTGAGAGAACAGGGAAGAGAGAGCGTAATCTATAATTGTTTCCAATGGCCTTGAACTGATTTGCATTTTATATGATTCTTGTTCTCTGGTGATCGTCTAGCTTGCATTTCTGTTTGCCTGGTAGTAATGAGTAAATTTTATACCAATTTTTAAAAATTTTCGTTTTTAGTCAATTGCCCTTGAAAGTATGCAATACTCTTTTTTTGAGTTTGAAAAATTGTTCCATTCGCAAAGCATGAAAAATTAAATTATAAATGATGAACCATCCTCATGGAGCAGTGGATGAAAAGGTGGAATAAAGGCGTCAATGCTAAGATGTCCACACAAATCAAGTTATGACATGTCCTCCATTAGTCATAAATGGGGATGTCATTCCAGTTTCAGCAGTTTTACTGTGAAGTATCTGGGCCTTGTTCTGACAGGCTTCTCATATTAAAACCAAAAGAAAAGAAATAGATAAGCTTCTAAGAATGAATTGGCTCCTCAGCACGAAAGCAGAATCTACGTAACAAGCTATTAGTACATACTAAAGCCGGTATGGACCTGCGGTATACAGCTTTGAGAAATCTGGAAATTCTTCAAAGGTTTCAATTCGTGAAAGATTCCAATGATCAAAGTGGAGATCGTCAGGCACAGCAACAGACATATCTCAAGGTTGGAGGACAATGATGATGATGAAAGATTTTATTTAATTGAAACACATTAATCTGGCCAGTATGATAAGAACTCAAACATTTTTATTATTTTGTTCTTAACTTTTTTGTTTTTGTTTTTCATTTTAAAATAATATTTTTTCACATTATTAATTTAGTTTTTAACATTTTTTTTTTTTTGTTTAAATTTAATTAATAAAGTTTCACTGAATTTTTATAATTTTTTTTGTGTTTCTTTTTGTAATTACAATAAAATACTAAATGGCAAATGCAATGTGACATTGCATTTATAATGAATTTTAATAAATTTTGTAACAAATAATTTAATAAAAAAAATTAATTTATTAATTGGTTTAACCAAATTTCCAGTATTCTTTCATTGAGTTGAGTATCGTATCAAAAAACAGAAGAAAAACAAATAATCAATATGTGTGCGTGATTTGAAATGAAGGTCAAAAAATAATAATAAAATATTTTTGGCATTGGATGCTCTTAAAAAAAACATTGTTCAAACAGAAGATTTTATATGATTGGGATCATCTCTGAATGAGAGTTAATGAATATGAATGAATGAATGAATGTTTTTGTTAAATATTTTTCATATATCAAATTTTGACTGGTGTTAATTTGTTGTTATCTGTTGATGTTATTGTTTTCTGTATGATATTTAAATATTTTTATGATTTTTACAATTTTTTTTTGGTTTTGTTAATTTTTTTGGAACGGTTTTGACTCAATAGAAATAAGATTTTGTTATTTACTTAAAAACTTATATTATTTTAAGCACACACACATACTACATTACCAAATGTACTCGTATACATATAAATAAATATAAATACAAATACATACTGAGTACTTACTCATGCTCATACGTACGTATATACCTTTTACAAAGTGAATGATGGCATATTTATTAAGTTTTTACCAAAGTTTGTAACCAACTTGCAATGGAGACCTCACTCAAATCTAACCACCTTTGTTTATACTGCAAATTTTTAAAATTGTATGAAATGTAACTAATTGTCAGTTTAACTGGTATATGAAAAAAACTCTAAATCGGTTTCTTAATGAGAATCATCACTAAGTATAGATATTATATACACAAATTGGATTTTTCAGACACACCAATATATATCCCAATGGGCGAAAATCTACGGTTTCAATGAAATTGTCTGGCCACAGGAGATGTCCGCCCATCGGAATGTATTTTGTTCTAAAAATATATTTAGGGTCTTCACTCAAACGTGTATTTGGCGTGTATAAAGTTTAAACCACATATACTTTACACCGTTTAAACAAACTCCATACAAATAAGATTATGCGATGCTGTAAACTTAATCGACAATTGAGTGGTAGTTAAACAGCGCATACTTACAAACTTTGTGAATGTTTGGCAAGTTTGCCCATTCATATGCATTTTGTATTGTTTGTTTACATTTGTGAATACGAATACGATTGATTTTCTATACACGTTTGAATGAAGACCCTAATTGTAAATGAATAGGATGATTTCGGAAATAGATTCTCGTTTTTTGAAAACTTTCCACTTTTTTTGCAACATTACAACACTAAAATTGGTCAAAATTTGGCTTAACATATTTCTTATAAACTCATATGAAATTTGGACTGATAAAAGAGCAAATAGTTCTCATAAACAAATATTCAAATGTTGTTCAGTATAAAAAATTTTGTAACATGGAGTACTTAATAAACTTCATCAACTTTGGTTAAATGTATGAAAATCTTCGATGAAACCGAAAATAATATTATTCTTTAGCATCTTTTTTATGTCTTTTTTAGTTTCTTTTTACACTTCACAAAGTTTGTTTATATATTGAACTATCACTTTAGTCTGTGACAGTGCAATAATAATCCTACCATAAACTATTTATTGGAATAATCAATCAGTAGGCAAGAAAAGTAATCAACTATTTGATGATCCCCTTGAGTAGTTGGGACTATGTCACAGAATCACATGACATCAGTTGGCCAAGAACCACTCATACATGCAGTTGTATATGCAGCAGCCTCTAGGCAGTTAAAACGATAATCTTTAATCGTTAGTCTGTTGAGTTTGTCATAAAAGGTGCCACAGTAGTACCACAGCTGTTTTGTATTGATAACAGCAACAGCAGAAAATGATCATGGACAAAATCACACCAGCAGCAGCAATCGTCATTTTTATAATTTTTGATTTTGCCGTTGCTTCTGCTTTTCGCCACCAGGGCAAGTCAAGACAGCAGCGATTGATCAGATTTTGCAAGTCGACGGTATGAAATTGTATTCATTTATTCTATATAGGTTTCTTTTTTCAAAACCATCTTATGTGAAGTGTATTTAAGCTTTGGTGAGACCAAATTTTGTATTGATTTTTCTTTGTTTTTAATACATATTTTGTTAACAATAGTTTATCTTTGTTTCTTACGCTTTGTTTGTTTTTCATACCAATAGGTTTTTAAGAAAAAAACATCCTACAATTATGTACATTCATTTTTCAATCATATTTTAAAGATTATTATTTCATTTAATTACTTTGATACAATTGTAGGATATTTACCTTTTCGTTATGAACCGAAAATATCTATGTTTCTTTTTAATGAGTATTTTAATTCATTATTTTAATTTTGTTTTTGTTTAATAAATAAGTTAATATCATTTTTTACTCACTTTATAATAATAATAATAATAGTAGTAGGGAACTCATACACTTTTTTTCACTTGTTATAAAAAACTAAAATCAAATTTAATTGAAAAAAAATTAAGAAGATTAAATTTATAAATTATATATAAGTATTTTATTTTATTGTATTTTTAATCTTTTTTTTTTTTGTTTTTTGCTTGCTTGTGATATCTTTTAACAAAGTGAAATTGCATTAGCTGATCCTAGTTTATTAGGTGTTTTTCAAAAACAAAATTCGGTAATTTAATTTTCAATTTTCATAAATAATCAATTAATTATTTTCTGTATAAAAAAACGCACAGCATTTTTTTTGTTTTTCTTATTTTGGAGACATTTAAATAAATTTTGCAAAAAATAATCCTTTTTCCCCACATTTGGATAATAGAAAAACTTGAATTTGTGAAATAATTTACAATTTTCGAGAGTATTTTTGTTTTATAATGTAAATAAATATCATTTTTGGCGTTTTTTAAAAACTTTTCTTTTTTTTTTTTTATCAAAAATCATGAGAGACAAAAAATAATATCAAAATTGTCTAAAGGCTAAGTACAAATTTTTGTGTGTGAGAGTGTTTTCTCTATTTATTTATTTATTTAATTTAATTTAATTTAATATTTTTTTTTTAATAATTTAATGTATTTTTGTTTTTGATTTTTTGATTGCTAAAAAATTTAATTGCTTAATTTAACAATAATAATTGATGCATCATTTTTCTTTTCTATTAACGCCGACGACGACAACATTTTGTTTTTAGTTTTCGGTTTTTTTAATATCAAAAAATTTGTTAAAAAAAAATGAGAAAAAATGGAGGAAATTTTGATAAATTAATGAATTCTATAAATTTTAACCCAAAGCAATATTACAAAGTAAAAACATAATTGCAGCACTAAGTAATGCTGTTACAGGGACTGTGACAATCCAAGCATAGGCAATATTACGAAATAGATGCCAATCAACTGCACCAGTTTCTAATGCTGGTGGCGGTGGTGGTGCCTCAAATGGTGTAGTTGGTGTTCCAGCTTCCAATTGTTTTAAATCCATTGGTTGTTTGGATTTATTATCTCTTGCTGTTGTCTTGGGTGTTTTTCTACCCGAAGCACTTACATGACCAACAAAAACAACTGAACCAACTTTGCAATGTGTTGTCGATATGGGCAAACCAATTTTGCTGGCCAGCAGTACAGTTATAGCTGCACCAATTTCAATTGTAAAGCCACTAAATGAAAATATGTTAAAATTGTCTAGTTATAAAGGAAATATGTGTGTATGTGATTACTTACGTTGATGAGGTTATTTTGGTTAAATCATTGCCAATTGTTTCAATGACACGTCGTCCCCACAGCCATAGACCTACAGAGATACCAATACCTCCATAGATCAATATATAAATAGGACTTTCGGCCTTTTGCAACACTGATCCTTCACGATAAATCATATAGAGTGCTATAAGTGGTCCAATTGCATTGCTAACATCATTGCCACCATGGGCAAAACTACCAAATGTTGCAGTTAGAATTTGTAAAAATGAAAACAACATGGAAACTTCTTCGGTTTCTTCATCACTGTGAGCGGCATCACCATCGGCATGTTTGAATTCATCATTTAAAGCCTCTTTGCTTTCGATTAAAGGCACCTTACTGGAATTGGGTGATAGCGTTGTGGACATCATCATTTCCAAACTGCTACCGCTTTCAACAACTTTTAAATTATTATTCTGTTGTTGTTGATGAACTTCAGTAGGCTTAATGGTGGATGTGGTGTTTGTGTCAATGGCAGTTTTAGCAGTGTTGTTGTTATTATTGGCAGTTGCAGCACTTTCTTTTGTTGTTGGTGATGTTGCTTTCTTCATATCCATATTCTCCTCTTGTGGTTCCTGTTTAAAATATTCCTGAAGTTTATTTGCTTTGCCATTTGATGAAACAACATTTTGCTGTTGTTGTTGTTGTTGCATTTGTTGTTGTTGTTCATCAATAAAATTTAAACTTGTTATAGTTAAATCTGTATTATCCAAACTTGCTTTGCCCAATAAATCTTCAGCTTTTTTTATAATCTCTGGATTAATCTTATAGCCACCACCACCATCAATGCCAACAACTTTTCCCCCCTTAAGACCATAAGGTGCAAGCTTAAAGGTTTTCGGAGAATTGTCAGTCAATGAAACCAATTCAGTTATTTCAGCAATGGCAGGCAATTGTTTGCCATCACTAACAAGAGACAACGGACGACGATTCTTCTTTGGGCTACCAGAAGGTGAGGATTCTAAAATACAAAAATCAAATTTTTATTATAAAAATTCTTTTAATTGAAATAAAAAACAAACAACTTACCAACAGAATCTTCAAAATTAAACTTAACCGGATTCTTAACACGCAAATGTTTAGCAATTTTACGTTTCTGCATGGGCACAATAATCAATTGCGTGAGTAAGGCTACCAACAAACCCAAACCAATGCTGGCACTGAAGGCAATCCAAGTGGGTATGTTATCCATATAAAGCACTGCTCAAAAAAATTGAAACAATTGGTTAATTGATATAACATAGTATTATATAATAAGCATACTTACACTTAGGACCATCTAGGACAACACTGATGACATTAATGAAAAATGTTACACCATAGAAAATCGGTAACGAACGAAAACCAGCTTTCAAAGGATCACGAGCACGCAATATAAACTTTCTGATGGCAGCAAATAGACAAATGCTAACCAAGCCACTCATTACCGGTGATATAAACCATGAGCCAACTATGGTGCCAAGTGTTGACCATTTCAAGCCTTCAGTACCACGTGCAACCAATGAAAAACCAATGGTGGAACCAACAATGCTATGAGTACCCGAAATCGGTAACTTCAGGAATGTGGCAACCAGTAACCAAATAGCACTACTAGCCAATGCAGCAACACAACCAAGCATAAGTTCATCTTCAGAGCCTTCATAGAGACTCACTTCAAGAATTCCCTTACGCATGGTATCCGAGACTTTATAACCTGAATGGTGAGTGAGTAAAGGATGAACTTTTGCATTCCAAATTTTACAAAGTAAAGTGCGACTTACCAATTAATACTGCACCAGATATTTCAAATATTGTGGCTAGAACACATGCTTGTTTGATGGTCAAAACACCAGAACCGACACTGGTACCAAACGAATTGGCAACATCATTGGCGCCAATACCAAATGCCAAGACAAAAGCTATTAGAAAGCCAATAATGACCATCCACAGCATATCAGGCGAATAGGCTTCCATTTTTTTTTTTTGTTATATGAGAGAGATGCTTTTATATTCGTTGATTATGTTTTATGCAAATGTAGAAGTTCGTTTTGGTTTGTTAAGGTCAAAAGGTCAAAAATAGTATCTGTTTAAGTAAGTAAGTAAGTACGTTGCCCTAAATTCGTGTAAATTGATGTAAAATAAAAAAATCAAAATGACTAAATCTTTTTTAAAGCGCACAAAAGTATGCAATATTAAATTATTATGATGAAATGAATGGGGAAATTTTGTTTGGAACAAAATTTTATATTGTGGAAATAAAGGAAAATTACTTAAAAAAATTTAATAATTACAACAAAATAAATAAGGTACCTGAACAAATGATGAAATTATATAAGAATATTTTTGGTTTTTTTTTATAGGTTTTTTTTTTTTTTGGTTTTTTCAAATATTCTTTAAACAGCCATGTTTGCGTTTAGATTTCATTTTTGTAATTTTCATCATAATGAAGAAAATCAAAAGCAGAAAAAAATGGAAAAACTCTTTTTTGTTTTTCTTAAAAAAGAAAAACTAAAATGGATAAGCTTTGACACACTCACTCACACAAAGCTTAACAACAACAAAACACGCGCTTAGTTTGCGTGAATTTTGTTGATTGAGACTTTGTTGTTAGATGGTTGTGTCGGCGGCGCCTAAAAGTATGTGACAGTAATGAACTAAAATTAAGTACAACACGAGTTTCTTTAATAAACCACGTCTGTTTTTTTCCTGAGTTTTCTTAAGTCTTAGTCATACACACATTAGGTCGGTTCGGTCGATCAGAGTCGTCTTAGTCGTCCTTATAGTGTGTTACACTCTCTCTCTCTCTCTATCTCTTTATTTTGATACTTTCTCCTTTGTTTTGTTTTTCTCGCTCAATCACACTGCTCACGTCACTTTCAATTCCGTTAAAATGGCAATGTTGTTGTTGTTGTTGTTGCTGTTTGTTGTTGTTGTTTAGTACGAAAATCAAAGCACGTATATGAAATCTTCTACTTCTTCTTCTTCTCCTTTCACAAAATTCCTTAATTCTTCCAAATTTGTTGAATAACTTACAGCAGAGAAGAACAACAAAAATTTAGTTATGACTTCTTGATGTTCTTCAACTGATGATTTTTTTTCTGTGGTTATTTGTTGTTGTTGTTTGTAACAAATTTTTATTGTTGTTGGTGTAGAAGTTGTTGTTGTTGTTGTTAGAGGTGGTTTTTGATGTAATTTTTAGGAATTTAGTGTTGGTTGTTGTTGTTATTTAGAATAAGAAGTTTCTTGTTATGTTGAGTAGGCGTGAAATTTGGTTGAGTTTGTTAACTGAAATAGAAATAGTAAAATGAGATATTACACACAATATATTGTAAGTAAACACATTTGCTTAATATAATTTCTTATTATTTATATATGTATGGTTACTAAAAGGACAAAGGACAAAAGTCAATTACTAAATTAGACTGAAACTTTTGAAGGAGAAATCTCTCCACCAGTATCTAACTGTCTGGTGATAAGTTTATACATACCTTTGTAACATATAGTATTACAATATTACAGAGGGCATAAGACCACTAGGAAGGGTACCTCTCATACAAACTCAAATTCAAATTAATGTTCTTATTAGAAAAACTTTTTGGTTTTTGTCTTATCAAATTGAAATTTGGAAACTATAAGTGTCTGACCCAACCATGTAAATTTCAAGATCGTAGGATTACTGGATCGTATAGCTTCTGATAAGGATGCTCAATGGCCATATATTTCATACTATTAGTCACGCGCCTTCTACATGTGACTATTGGTGTATTGAAATTAGTATAAATACTGAGTCTACCCGAAACGTAACTCAAATCATTAATATAATATTTATGCATGCTCATTTACAAGAACGTGAAGAGTATTACATCTTCTAATTTTAATTTTATTTTTCTTAAATTGCTAAATAAAACATCTAAAATGAAAACTGTTCATGCAGTTAATTAATAAGCCTAACAAAATGATAACATGTTTCCTAAAAATTTTGCTTGGAAGTAAAGTATGTAGCAAGTTATTCAGGATTTGAACTGTATCCAGAAGGAAATAGAGTGCTTAATATAAATGAATACCTCATAGTAACTCTGTCAAATACTTTACACCTTGATCGCAGACCTTAAAGCGCACCCATCTTACATTAAAAACGTGTTGAATTTATTGGCTCTGATTGGACCAAATCAGAGTTGAGTATAGAAAATATAAATCTACTCTATAAAGTTATGTAAAATCCGGTCTGGACATATTCGCCATGCAACTTTGGGACACTAAATTGTTACGAAATATTATCAATACTCTTATTTATAAATGGTATGTAAGTAATTACAACATACACATAAAAACCTGATAATCTTTTTGTAAGGAAAAAATGGTAAAGGCGACGAAGAAGTACTTGGAAAGACTGAATTGACATGAAAACGAATAACTACAAATTCTCCTAGATAACAATAATACTGTCAGGTAATATCATATTCCAAATGTACCAAATAAATTTTAAGTTTTTATTTGTAACATTCGCAATATTGAATAGAGAACCTGAAACTATTAGTTAATGTCTATAAGACAGTAGCATATAAAAGTATATACTAAAAATAAAAAAAGATTTAAGTAAAATATTTGTTGAACAACACTTAACAGAATAATTCGTCTGTAGTTATCCGATGATTTAACAGTGCCTTTCATAAAAAATTTGGTATGGTAATATTATATTTCCATGCTGAGGCTTAAATTTGGTATAATTTACTCCATATAATTTTAGATTTTTGTATATTTAGTTAAAAATTCGCAAATAACATGTGCCAACATTATGGTTAGCGAGTATGAAAGTCTCATTGTACGAGTATTACGCGTATCTTACTCTGACTCTATGAATTATGTTGATCTTGACAAAACAAGAAGCAACTCTTCGATTGAATTCTCTTCTTTTAATTTCTCATATAAGGTGATCAACTGTATATGTATATTTCTAATACATATTAGAGCCCTGCACAAACCCACGTTATGCAGAGTTAACACTTGGCAATCACACTATGTAAACGTCTGATGTGCGTTCTTAAAACGAGCCTTTTAACTAATTTTATTTTATTCGCTTTGCGGACCGTTTTTTTTATAATAATTTTCACTCACACTTGTTTTCAATTCAACTAGATCATTAATTTTAACATCACATGAGTTGATTTGCGAAAGTGATCGTGTAGACAGTGCGACTATTGATAATGTTGAGTGTACCACATGATTCGTTTGAGCAAGAGAGGATAACTAATTGTTTACTGTTGACTCGTGCAGGACTCTAATATATATTACAGTACTTGTTTCTTTTTAACTAAAACTTTAAGTTGTCTTGGTACCAAACAAAAAAAAGAAAGTACGCTTAGTAAAGCTTACCTGACGTTTAGGACAGCATAACTTGTTGTTTCTCAGAGAAAATTTCACCATGTCTGCAAAAGAGAAAAATCATTTATTAAATTAATTTTTAAATTAAAAAAAAAAACACTATCAATTTAATTAAAAGGATCATTATTTATTTGTTGAATCTATCAAAAAATCATTTAATCAAATTACAGTTTAGCGAAATTGGTTGTGTTTAGAACCTGGCACCATTAAAGTTTAATTTGTAATGAACGTTAGGTTAATAAAATGAAGAGATTCGACACAACCGAAATTTGATGATGACTGAAAAACTATGAAAAAACCAGTTAAAACTGCTTAATACTAAACATAATCTTTTTGTTCCCATATTGTATTATTTTTTTATTAAAAATTTAAAACAAAGACTTTTGTTTTGTTTTTTTATTTTTTTACCACCAGGAGATTTCAAATGATTCATTGTTCGTTCCCAATTTTTTGATATTGATTATAGGTGAATTGAACAAAAAGAATTTGGACAGAAGAACGACCATTTCATTTCTTTTCTTTCTTTTAATTGAGAACCAGTAAAAACTTGTTCATGCATTCAGTTGAACACAAATTCTAATGAAGCGAACAATAACGAAAATCGTTTGTTTAAACTTTTCAATTGAAAAATGAAAATTGAATAATAAAAAGTAAAATAAAGCAAAAAAACTAAATTGCGATAATAGAGAGATGCTGCTGTTTCATCATCATCATGATTATCGTCATCATCATCATCATCATCTATGATTTAATGCGCAATTGGAAAAAATTAAAAAATAAAATAAAGAAACATACAATTTTCAATACATACAGTACATAGTAGTGATTTTATTTTAGTTTTGTTTGTCTATTTTTGTCTTTTCTTTTGTAGTAAGTATATTATTGTTGTTCACGTTGATGGCGTTAATAATTACATGTCATTGTTCATTCCCGGAGCCGGAAGAATCATCATCATCTCTATAGACGATCTGTTACAATTTTATTTTTTTTATTTCTTTATTACATGATTGCATGCAAATTTTTTATTCATTCATTTTTCCATTCATTGATGACAATAAAATTGCACTAATTTATTTCTATTTACTGACATTCATTTTTTATTAGCAATAAATAGCAATTATTGATAAAAACTTGTATGTTTTAATAAAAATGCATAGATAGATACATTTACTAATTTAATATGTAATTTTGTTTTGTTGACTGTACTAAATATCAACATCCATAGACAGAATTACTGACTAGTGAAGCCCTTATTTGAAAAAGGTTTTCTAAGAAACATTATACTTTACTACTTCATGGTAGGCACCTAACTCTGGGATCTACAGCGACAGTCTAGTTACCATGAGTCATTATTGTTTTGTTAATCAGCAGAGTCAGTTATTAGAGAGAGTTATTACTGACCATGTTACTATATAATAATCATGATCACTTAGCGATCCTTGTCGAAGGATTATCATTTCTTGCTCTATTATGTGATTTGAACGTTTGTATGCATAGACAAAGGCCAAACAAAATTAATATTGTCATTATCGTCATGTATGATTTTATTGAGCAGAATAGTCAATACCATAAAATTTTGTTATTGCCGGTGATGTGGTCTTATGCTAATATGAGAAGCCTGCTCCAATTAACATACCAATGTGCTTTGTTTGTTAGGTGCCAGACAATGAAATTCTGAACATGAAAAATCAAGATTGGTTTTGACGAATATATCGATTTTAAACTTTCAAACTTTCTACTTTTTTCAAATGTCCAAGTTTTGTTTACTGCGAAAAATACTTGCTCTACCAATGCGGTAGTCCCGGGTAAACATAGAATGTATTTAAAAAAGCTTGACTTCAGTGTAAACATGCTATAAGAGAGATATGCAAACAGAGATAATAAAATGCTTTTTTTCGTGATCTGATGAACAATATCCCTTTGTTTCTTATGAGGGAGCAGACAAAAAAAAATAAAATATTTGGTTGTCGACAAATACACGATTTTGCATACGGTCAACACACACCGTAAGTAGCGTCACTGTCGATAATAGCGTACTTTCTTATGGCACGGCTCTCACTGCGTAAGTCAAATCAAAAAGACAAGTCAAAACAGAAAAATTTCAACACACACCAAACGAAACAAGAAGGACGGAACGTTTTCTTCTGTTTAATTGATTTCCGCTTGGTGTGGTGTGCTTGCCTTATTAGTCAATGACGTTTTGTTTGGTACGGTGTGTTCTCAGCAGGCTACGACCCTGGTATATCATTTATTTTTCGAGTTTTCTTTTACTATAAATGGATTGTAAATTTTCATTTCGAAAGGTTTTGTGAAGACTCGATGTTTTAACATAATATGAAGAAGTTGTAGAGAAACTAATATGAAAGAATTCAATTTAAGAACTGAGTTTGTTTGGTGTTTTTGTAATCAAAGTTTCCAGTAATTTCGAACTTTAGGTTCTTCTTATTATCTGTTCAACAAAGTGAATAATTGATTTGATGTGAATAAATGACTACTGATAAAAATACATTATTTTCTATTCTAATTTTCATATTTTCAGTTGAGTAATTAATTAATAAAAACACAAAATTAATTATGATCCTTTAATCAAATGAATTGTGACTGTGACACATAAAAAACAAAAAAAAAAAATAATAATTCAATGACGGCAACATTGACCTGCAAAACTATAATAAATCCTGACCAGTTGAACACCCATCATAAGCTGTTACCAAACACCCAATCACCCACCCACATTATACGAGTCACGCCAATTTGCTTATGTGTTGAACTTAACCAACAATATATAGAAGCTAATTTGTATATGTCGCCTTTCTTTAGGAAATGTGGGTAAGTAAGGTGATAAATAGTTATAAAAAGATTTAAATTATCCAATAGTCATTGTAATAACACCAAAAAGAATTATATATACAATAATTATTCTAAACTAAAGTTTTCTATACAAAACCTATATTTAGATATATTTGTCAATTTAGAAATCTCAATAACCCGGATAATATTTACTTTCCATTTCATATTCCATAAGGAATTATCGAAGTATATCTGCATAGAATGTCAAGGCCTTGTAAAACACTGATGTCTGGAATAGACATCATAAATTTTATTGTGTAACAAATAATTTGCAATGACTAAACAAACTATCGACCACCAACCACCACCTGCCATTGATTTGCCAATATCTTTAACTACATACTACTTACTTAATGAATACAACAAGAATGCAATTAAAAGAGTTGACAATTAAATGACAATAATTTATTTTTTAGTTTCAAGACTAAAAATAAAATTTTAGTAAAAGGGAATGATGAATCAAGTTAATAAGTACAATACCATTTTTTTTTTTTTTTTTTTAAAGCAAACATATTTACAATCAGTTAGAATAAATAAGCTAACCATAAGTAAATGAACATAGTACATATATAAAAAAATATATATGTGCTACAAAACACCGACGTTTTTGATGTCGAAAACGCGACAATTTAATTTATCGAACATTGATGATCGAATGAACTGCTGAATGAAAAGTGTATGCGATTTTGTGTGATTGTCAGCATTGTTTTCGGGTATTTTGCTTCAATTAAAAAACTGTTTCACAGAGAAGTATAATTGCGGAAAGCTTTCTGATCGCTATACACTTGAGTATAGCCAGGGGCGATTCCTTTGACGGATAACTCAAGCAGCTCACACCCTCCAGTTTCGGCACGGTATCCCCTGGATAGCTAATTAGCAGCCGCCATTTAGTGAACTAATGTGAGAAGGTCACCTCGGTTTCCAGTTCATCTCCTACTGATGCATAGTAGGTTACATTGGGCCAGTGACCCGATAGTAAAAAGTATTCACTCAAGAAACGGAAACAGTCCTCGGATATAACAACCTCTCCACGACGACGACTTTCTGCTTTAAACACATGACACGAATCGGAACCTGGAATGTACGCTCTCTCTCTGAAACTTCAAAGCTCGCTTAAGTCTGCAGATATATGGAGCTTTACAAAATCAAAATTCTTGGTCTATCGGAAATAAGATAGATCGGGCAACGCGAAATGAATGCCCTTGCTGGCCACTACTTCAGCCATAGGCGCGCAAATGGTGTTGGCTTCTTCATAGAAAACAATATCAAAAGCGCACTCAAAAGTAAATTACGTAACATCACCATTATTCAAACAAAGATGTGTTTTATACATTACTGGATTCATCTATTAGCTCCGCGCCAATAGGATACATCATCATAGTACTGGGCGATTTTAATGCGAAAGCTGGTGCAGATAACACTCATTTTGAAAAAGTAATGGGTAAACACGCTCTAACATCAACCAGAAATAACAACGGAGATCGCCTGCTTGAGCTCTGTGCAAATCAACGTCTTTTGATTGGAGGCATTAAATTCCCTCACAAAAATATACCTGGCTGTCCCCCGACGGACACACTCGAAATCAAATTGACTAATCAGTACACGTTTCCATAATTACTAATCAGTACACGTTTCCATAATTCCCTTACCGATGTACGCACACGCAGAGGTGCTGACGTATACAGAGATCATAATCTGGTTACTGGAGAACTCCGTTTACGCCTTGAAATCGTAAAAAAGCGAGAAAGACGACAACAGTCGTTTAGTTTGGACAGTTTCAATAACCCTGCATGCATAGAACTCTATCAACGAACACTCTCCAATGCAACTAATCTCCGATTAGGAGCGATATCTTGTATTATTGTATGTGTACATTATATCAAGGAATAAAATAAAATAACTAAAATGTTATAATCTTTAAATGCAGTTTAGCGAGAAAAACAATAAGCTTATCTTGGTACTTTTTTTCCGTTAATAACTTCAGATTAGGGAGAATTTAACCAAATCGTCTGTAAAAAACTAGCCGTTTAAAAAACCTCAAAAGGGGGTTTGGGATTGGGCTGGAATTGAGACGAAAGCGGTTTCTAGCACATACCCGAAAAATACAAAAGTTAAAATAATGAAAATTATATACATTTCCATTTATAAAAAATTATATATTTTGTAATTATTATTTATTTATAAAAATTCTATTGATTTTATTTGTTTTTTTTTTTTTTTTGTATTCTATGATAGTATTGTATTTCGTGATCGAAGCACTTCACGTAATTTTTAGTTGTTTGCTTTTTTACATTTTTTTTTCTCAATAAAATAACAACATTTACAGCAATTTGCATGTTATAAAGAACAAAAATAAAGAAAACAAAAGTTTTATTTTTTCACATGCAAAAGCAAAACAAAAAAAAATAAAAGAAAAGGAAAAAAAATTAAATTATTAACAGCTCAATAAACAAACAAAAAACAAAAAAAAAAAAGTAAGATAGGAAGGTGGCGGAGAGGCAATAATGTTGATGCCATCACAATATAACAAGAACAGGAAGGAAGGTGGTTGCTGCTAACTAAGTAAAAAGGGTTAAGGGTTAAGTATGCATTCATGTATTTTGTATGAACTTGATTTTGTATCTTGTTGCAAAATACAAACAAAATATAAAATTTAAGTACAGTTGCACGCGTCATGCAAAATGCTCTGCTGTTTCTATGGCTTGGAAAACAAAGAAATCCCTTCAAATCAATCAACATCAAATCTAATTGGTACTTAACTTGTATAAAAAAGAAATCTTAAATTTCTGACGTATTTACTATTATACTATAAGTACATACTTAAGTATGTAATTTTGGAAGGCCTTTTGAATGGGTTGTGTTTGCACAGTAGTATTTGTATTATTCGAAGTTGTTAATAGTTTATTTCTATTTTGACCTTGACATTGAATGCACCCATGGAGCAGATGTAAAAAAAATGCAGAATTTGCATTTAATATTGATTTAATTTTTTATTTTTTGTTTTATTGTTGATATTCGTGTGTTTTTATTTTGTTTTGTTTGAGTGTTTTATTAGTTCAGTGAGAAGCACCATGCAACCTTCTGAAATGGAATATTTTCCAAGGACATTTTCTCATATGGCTGCCTGTCCGCCCCTCCTTCATCTTTTATTGTTTGTTTGCACTCAATAAAACTAAAAAAAAAAAGTCTTTTAATTTCAATTCAACTTTGGGTTCACGATGAAACATTTATTACAATTTTTCTATTTGAGGATGGAAAAAAGTATGTAATATTTCCTGTTTTGTGTTTAAGCAACACGCAAGTGCAGAAGGGTGGTTGGGCATCTAATTGGGTAGCAGATGTATTGTATACTGATGAATTTTATTAAATCAAATAACAGGTTAAAGGTAATAATACTTTTTGTAAATTTTATTATACTTATAAACCAAATTATCTTAACTGTGAGCAAAAGAGAGAAATGAATGCCCACAGGTTAAATTAAATATAGTAATCAGTATTTAACTTTTGACTTACATTTTTGATTTGATTAAAAGAAATAATTGGTATATGAAATATCCTTCAATTTAAGAGGATTATCAATATCTTGACCTTGTAAGTAAGGCCTGAGCTTAGAACAATAGGATAGAAGAAGCACTTGTTTGGCCTGCTTAAACTATCGATTTTAATCTTATTGAAAATTGAAATATGTTTGTATTGTTAACAACAAAATCAATAGGATAATTTTTATGTCACAGAGGATGTGCATGTGGATAAATTTAAAATTCAGATCCAAGCGATTTAAAATGTAAAAAATGTCTAATTAAAAATCCCAGTGTTGCCATTAACATCTTAATCAAAATCAATGAGATGGGATATTTATACTATTTTATTTTATTTTACCAAGTGATGAGTTAGTGTCTTTAGAATATATTAAATTTGCATTAAAAAGTCAATTTCAATTACGATCTTTTTGCGGTTAAGGGTCGATATGACAATGGTGAAGAAAAATAGAAGCCCTTATTTTATCAAATACTATAAAAACAGATTTCATAAATATAAAGTTGATTAATATGATTGAACAAACTAAACAGACACATCATCACCTACAAATTACATGTTATTCCTGCATAACGCTGTTACTACGGCGAAACTCTATCCATCGACCACAGTCCAAACTTGGCGAGGATTAGTGCTTAACTATTTTTCCTACAACATCCTAACACCGAGAACATTAATATATCTCTATATACATACTTATGTATATAAAATGAATCGCTAAATCGCGCATAACTCAATAACGGCTGAACCAATTTTGATAATTTTTTAGGGTTCCGTACCTAAAGGGTGCAAACGAGACCCTATTACTAAGCTTCTACCGTCCGTCCGTCCAACTTCGCTGTATCTCATGAGCCGAAAGAATGGGTATTTCTATTGTCAAGAATTTAATATTTGGAGCATGGGCTTTTTGTCAATTTCATAATAAATGCATATTTATTGTGTTTGGATTTGCTCGAGCATTGAGTTATTGATTACATAATTCATTTTTGCGGCAAAAAATCTTGTACGATGCTACGGAACCCTCCGTGTGGTACTCATGGAGATTTTGTTTCAGTTAAGTTTGGTGCGAATGTATATCAAAATCGACGAGAAAAATAGTTTGACGGCGATGGACTACGACACCTTAGACCAATCACCATGAAAGTTGGGAAATGTATGTATTTTTTCATGTAGATGGTTTTTGCATACTTATTGTTATATAAACACATTCAAAGGAAAAAAAAATCATAATTTTGCAAGCCTGTGCTATTCACTAAGCAATGCAAAAATCGCTTACGAAATTGTGTTCCGGTTATATGCCTATGATAAAAGTGTGGACTATTGTGAAGTTTTTAAATTATTCTACTTGAAATTTTATCAATGAAACTAATTTTAAGACTTTTTTTTGATCAATTTAATTCAATTAAATGGTGAAAATAAAATTGCAAATCAAAAAAAAAAAAAACAAGAATAGAAATTTGTTTATTTGCAAATTGTTCTACAAAAGTTGAAAATAGAAAATGAAAAACAATTAGTAGAAATGTGTAAACAAAAACAAAAGCAAAGAATAGTAGAACAATTACAAATTCAAAAAGCGTATGGAATAAAACGAATAAAAAATGTAGAAAAATCAATTTCATCAATTGTTGAAATAAGAAAAAACAAAAAAAATCAATTTGATTTGGAATAAAAATTGTATTATAAATGAATATGCAAAAATATAATAGAAAATAAGTAATAACAAACCTAAAACAATTGTTTTGAATCATCATCGAAAAGAGATTAACATACATGAGAGAAGAAGGGGAGCAGCGATGCAAAGCAAAAAAGAGTGTAAAAATAAAAAAGAAAATAAAAATTTAAATATAATCACGCCTCAGCGAGAGAAAAATTTGTGAAAACGTGATGATGACGAAGATGAAACGAAACGAAAATAAAAATAAATAAATGAAACACGTTTATTTCTTTCTTCTTATTTTTTCTATAATACAGTAAGTATATAATTTTTGTTCTTACTTTTTTCTTGCTGTTTGTTGTTGTTCTGACAACAGAAAAGTATAAAAAAGGTGAAACCAAGTCCAGGCAGAAAATTAACTTCGGTTTCATTGAAATTAAAGTACATTTCTCTCACACAAGTAAGTAGAAACATGTATTGTATTAAAATACTTCCACTCATATAACAAAAGCCTAAGATCTGAATGATCTATTAATATGTGCTTGTTTCAGTAATAGTTCCAATATATTTATTCCAAATATTTTGTTTAAGTTTAAGATACTTTCATAGTCATATGAATGAAAGCATTTCTGTCCATACATATTTTTCTGAACAGAATATAGGGGTCATTTTATAATATATTGGCACCTTCATTCAAGTTTGAAAGATATGAGTGCTACCCCTTTCAGTAATTTATCTCAAAAACACAAAGACTTATTTGCCCAAAAACGAATACACAAACAGTTAGAACTAATCAAATGGTCCTCAGTTGATGCTGACTAAAACTGTCATATACCAATCTACATACATATTACAAGGTGCAATCACATATGCAAAATTTAATGTATTACAAACCAAATGACAAAACAGATAATACACATGAATACTTTTTATGTGTAAGGTATAAGAACTAAAACACGAGTCTAAAATCGGCTGATATCGCAAAACGTTTAAGAAACGTGAAATTTATTTTTAAATAATAAAAAAAAAAAAAAGCCCCCAGCAACAACAACTACAACATCGCAAGGTAGTACAGTTGAACCAATTTGAATGGAACTAAAATACAATACAATAAAGTAAAGACACTTTTGTTTTTGGGGATTTGACAAAAGAACGCATAGCAACATACTTATTACAACATGTAGTAGGTAGAACTCTGTCTCCCTTTACTCCACTCCACTCCGCTACTCTACTTATTATTTTTTTTTTTATTTTTTTTTTTTTGACGTTAAACAAATCGCTTTTAGATTCATGTGTATTTATGGTAATAGGAAGTATCTACGAGTATATATAACAGCAATCAATTTGAAGAGTTTAAAGGCTTTTTTCTAGGAATTATTTGTATTTCTTTTATTCATTATATAATTTATATAAATTCTAAATTTTATAGAATAAAAAAATTGAAAAAAAGTCTAATACGGACAGTATAATCTCTAATTTGTCCAGACTGCCAAGTTAAATCAAAACATATTTTAGAAAAAAATGGAATTTCAACCCTTATTTGCAATGATTAGAAAGAAAACATTTAATATTGTATGTAGTAGTTGTCTTGTCTGATCAGTATAGATCTTTATAATATTTTGAAAGCATTTTGGAACTATCTTAAGATATAAGATTACAGAACTTGGAATTATGATTAATATGGATGGCAGATTGTGACCGAAGAGTTGTATTCTAGCACAGTCAAGTTCTGGGCAATCATCGAAAAGTTGTTTGATTGACAACTTATTACTGCAAAATGTGCTTTTACCATCGAGGAGATGTTGGTGAGTGAGTTGACTGTGTCCCGTTCTCAATCGGACCAGAGTTGAACAAATTCGACAATAGGAAGTTTTGAAAGAATTGGATAAGTTCCATATTTCCTAGTATGTTCTTTAAGTGATTTCAAATGACGCACTCTACTCCTGGGCATAACAGGCTTCTTTTGCTACAGCATCAGCGTGATCATTGCCTTCTATACCCGAGTGATCGTGAACCCAGATAAATTGTGTTCTATTCTGGTATTTGGGGAAGGGGTGTCAGAGAAGATGGTTTTTGCTGATGTATTCATTTTTTATAAATTATAAAAAGGTTGACAGACCATTCATTTAAAATTTTTATAGCATTACTATTGCAACAAGAACTGAGTAGATGTATGGGAGTTAACCTTGGTATACAGTGGCACCACCTTTTGTTTGTATCTGTTTTGGAGCTGTCAGTAAACAGACAGTTCCAATCTCCCAATCTAAAACTTTGAGCAGACTCGATTACTGTATGTTCTTGACTAACCAGTGTCAGGATTAGGGATTAAAGGATCTATATAACCGAAACTGTAAATCGATCAACAGCATATAATGTTTAAGAGCAAATCTTAAACTTAGCGTAACTGAGTAAATAATTTAGACATAAATATTTCACTCTCAGCTATCATAATCGGAATATAATTTGCCCTTATCCATAAAAAAAAAACAATCTCCCATACAACAGATAAAACGATTGATATTACAGGTGTATATTTCGAACCAATAAACTGATAATTGGGTATAATTTTGGCACCTCAAATTCAATTGGAAGTAAAACATAATTTTCAAGTTGTGTAACATCAGTATCACACATTTCATACTACAAAATATCAAAATAAAAAATAAAAAAAGATATCACAATAATATTGATAAACATGGTAAAAAATTGACCGTGAAGAGTCTGAAATTTATTGTAATGTGTATCTAATTACAAACAATTAATCATTGTTGATAGAATAGATTAATTGAAGAATCCCTTGTGAAATACTTTACATACAATCAATCATACTGCATACTTAGTATTTATATTTCATAAGAAACTGAAAGATTCACCAACTGTACACGACTAACGACAATATCTCAAAACTAACTGGTGGTGCCGGGAACCTAAAACAGACACCGATTGTTTTGCGATGTATCTTTCGTTTTGTTTATCTTTTTGTCCAAATCTTTCTTTCTTTTGTGACAAATGAAGTGTAAAATTGAAAAAAGGACACAACAAAAAGAAAAGAGAATCCGAATCCGAATCCGATTAACAATAAATAATAGTACTGATCCGAATTGCGTACACTGTACATGTATGTTTGTATGTATGTATATCCGAGGACTCTCATCAGCAGCAGCAGCCAACAGCATCAAAAGTGAGTTTTGATGCGAATTTTGTGTAAGCAACAACCAGAACAATCGAGTTTGCGAGAGAGAGAAATAAGTCTGTGAAATGGAAACGTGGTAACTAAAGGATGAACGAAAAAGAGGGCGGGCGGCATTCAAGGGCACGCGTTAAGAGACCAGCTGCAAAGCAACAATGAAAACAGCTGCCTGAAACACATACAGTCAGTCAGTCAACACACACACTCTCTCTCGCACATAATCTCTTTGTGTGTTGTGTTGTTTTTATACATACTCTTATAAAGTTTACAATAACAAAGCAAAGTAAAACGAAACTGTCTAAATGAAAACTTTACTGTACCAAAGTTCTTTGAATCTGTGTCGTTATAAGAAATTACTGAATACACATTTCGAAATTAAAAATTTCACAATCTTCATAGAAAATTTCACTTTAATGCCAACCACCCACTCACTGACCCACTCTCAGTGTCAGTGAAGAATCCCTTTCTTTCTCATCTACATAAAAAACAAAAGCTTCTGTTTTTTTTTTTAGTTTTCATCACACAGGCATACACACACACAAACACAAACTTATGACTAGTTTACACAGACTTTATGACACCATCCATGCATGGACATGTGAAAAGGAACGAACAACAAGCAAACAAACAACAATCAAGAATATTACAGAAATTTATGTATATTTTTCGTCTTTAGAGTCTCATAAAACATTCATTCTTCATTCATTCATTACTTTATGCATGCATTTATTGATTTTTAACCAAACACACTGAAATAACTAACGGTTCTTTTAAGAAGAAATGTCATAACTTTTTTTTCTAAATAAATTCAATAAAAAATCCAATCATCAACAAATGTCACTTGTTAAATTGCCATAAATTTATAAAAAAGAAAAACAACAGAACTTTGCAAATTAAGAAAACACGCGGCGCCAGAAGTCTGCAAGGATATTCTCACAGTCACACACACAAACATACATACACACACATATACACCAAAGAAGCATACAGAAAAATTACAAATAAAAGGGTCATTATCCATTTCTTCTAAAAACACATTGAACCATAAATATTTTAGATATAATTATATTGCATTTTACACATTTGATTTTTAACTACTCACTTGATTAGCAGAACTTGAAAATCTTTGATTCTCCCACTACTTTGAAATTTTAGTTGTTTTCACTTGACACACACACCGGCGAATGCTCCGCAAAAACTAAAACTGGTAAAGAGCGCCAAACATTGCGATGCATCGATATCGATACTTTAACAGCTAATGTATCGTTTGCAACCGCAGCATGACCATTTATTTTGAAGCTGTTGCTGCTATTGCTTTCAGTTCCGGTTTGCAATGGTCATGGGCTCAGCAGCAGAATCAAACTAAAGCCGTGGTGGCTTTAAACAAAAAGAAACAGAAATCGGAACAGTCAAAATGTGTTCTTTGTTGATACTCGAACTGTGTTCTTTGTTGATACTCAAACTGTAACAGAGGGAATATAGTGATGCTAAGAAAGAAAGATTGGATGCAACCCGGAGGAGTGTGAAGAGTAGCCAATGATAGCCTTCTTTTGTTTAACATGCTTTTATTTTTGTTTCCATTTTGAATCCGTTCAGTTGGTAAACTTATTTCAAGAAATAATATATGTTTATTGGAATAGGAATAATTGAAGTGAAACTTTTTGAACTTTAATGGAAAATGCCATTAGCAACAAATGTAGAACTTACTGCATTTGCGACAGAAGAAGAAACCTTCTTTCTGGTTTCAATATAAAAATGAATTATCAATGATTGATTGATTGCATTAATCTCAGCCTTTGTGTATGTTAAAATTGCATTGGTTTTTATAGATAGATAATGTTTGAAAGTATGTGTAATTACATCACCGTCATCATCGCATGTGTTGATCTCATTTTTATTATTTACAATATATTTTATTTTGTATTTTCTGTTTTAGATCTGTCAAAATCCAGAATAAAACATAACATGATCGCGATCATCGGTCATCGCAGTTCAAATTGTTGTACATGCGCGCTGAACAATTTATGTGTCTCACAGTCAATGAGCCGCTTATTAAATTTTTACGGCGACTCTGATAAGGGTCGTCGTTTGTTATAGTACCATAGTACTTAATGCCTTGTTTTTGTAGTAAGTAAGTACTTGGAAACTGATTACAAGTAAATGAGTAAAAAATACATCAATGCGATAACAACAACTACTACATACTTATATAAGAGCAACTTAGAAACACAACAATATCAGTCTAGTACCACTGCCGCCTTCACCTAAGCGCGACCACTCACAAACAATTGCAGCTGATTAAAAGTTGGTATGGCTGGCGTTGGTGGACTTGTGTACTAATGTAGGTCGTTTTTGGTACGTCGACTTGTTCACTTCACATCGTGATTGGCCTTTTTTTTCTGGTATTGTCTTGTCATTTTTGTTTTTGTATTTTATTTTAAAAAAAAATACAAAACGTTATGTGAATGAATAATATTCTAGATGAGAACAAGAGTTGTGTTTTGCGTCAAACGTGTTCATTGCAAAAGTGTTTGTCAAACGTGAAGGCGGTGCAGCAGAGCGCGCTTAGAAAAGAATTTAAAATTAACATTTTTTAGTGAATTTAATTTAACTTCATTAAAGTGAATTTACAACAATGTCAAAACAAACAACTAGTGATGCTGTTCAAAAGATCGATCTTCATTTAACGAAAGATTGGCAATTCTTGGGTTCAATTTATGAACTCTTAAAAAATGAAAAGGCTTTTTGTATTGAGGAACAAACATGGAATGAAAATAAAATTGTACACTTTGTACAACCAGAAGAGTTAAAGGTGAGTAGTCTAAGTGAATCCAATAGTTGCAATAAAGTGGAGTTCTTTCCCCTATATCTATAGTCTGAAATGAATACTGAAGGAAGCACAACGTGCTCTGGCTTCTTTCTCTAATTTTCTTCAAGTAATTTGCAATATCCTAGCAACTAAATTCACATAGTGCAGCCATCTGCTAAATTCAGATTACATAAGTTAAATTCCAAAAAAACCTATCTTTACACATAATAAAATCGTAGACTTTATTAGTTTCTTTGTTTTGTGCAAGTATCAATTAAAAGCCACTCATTCGATTCAAAATCAAATTACTGATACAAAAGAAACTTTTTTGGAGCACAACATGAACTTTATTTCATAAAAATTGGACTTGTTGTTGTCGAGAAATATATCAAATATATCAACAAAATAGTGTTAATATTAATAATTGAAACCTCCGATTTTTCAAAAGTATTTCAATTGCTGAGCAATGTACTCGTACTACAATTAAAAAGGGAACAGCATTGAACACTATCATCACGCCGGGTTCACTAGTTCCAAATAAACATATGCCCATAGGTGCAGCCCCCGGAATTAACTGAGTATATCAACTATTTTTTATCTGTCTTTATTTCACAAAGCAAACATTGCAATTGATTGGACTTTGTCAAGTTCAATGATGTAAGCTTTTGTCCCAAGAGTTGTATTTTTTCTTCTCTTTTTATCTATCTTTATACAGCGCTCCCACTCTTACTCAGAGAGCTTTACTTTTTACTTGAAATACATACGTTTCTGATTTGTTTCTTTAGTTTTCACGCACTTGAACAGTTTTTGTCAACATGTCAACAACAATAATAACAACAAAACCAACGACAACAACCAGAAAAAGCATTGAACAAACACAACTTTAAGATTTTATTGTCATTTGATGTGTTAACATCAGTGATGAAAACAAGAAAGCATAGTGTAAGGCTAGTATTGATCTTGACTCGTATATTGCTAGGGAAATTCTGAATTTTATTCGACTCTTATACCATTATACCGACGCGGCCGAAGTGACATTAGACTCTACCCTCTGCATCTGACTGCTCTGTTCTTCTTCTGTTTCTAACTGAAACAGTTTCTCGAGAATTCTCTTAAGGTTCTCAGTCACCTTTTAGAACTTTAATAAAGTCACTATCATCCTAACAAATCCAAAATTGTTTAGTAAGTTTAATATGTTTGATCGACTTATTGGTCGATGTGCTTTCGGGCCCGTTATTATATAATTATGTTTGATCGAATTTCAGATATCCATCACCATCATTAGAAAGTCGAAATTCCAGAAAGTTTGGATACTGATTTCTTCTAAACTACACTACGCATTTTGATATTGTTTTTACTGCCGTTTAAAGAACTTTCCCCGAAAGGTTTTCATGTAGATTGTATATTAATTAATTCTAATTAATACTTTGTATATTGGTGGCTTAGAGACATTTTTTGATCAAACAAGACGTTGCGCCAATATACTGCAAAGTTTGTTTTTAATAAATGAAATTACAGTTGTTGCATAATTGATTTATGCCAAGAATGAACGTCTTCCTATAACTTAGGTCGTAGAACAAGAAACACAAACTGTCATCGTTTGTTTCAGAATGATATAACTGAAGAATAAATGGAAATGGGGAATGGCTGCCTAATGCATCTAAGCAAAGTAGGGACGGGTCTCTAGTATCTTGTATCTAGTATCTAGTTTGAATTGATTTTTTGACCATTGATCAAACCTCTTAGAAACGTAATGAATATACGAAGATAATGATTAAAAAGTTGATGATGAATTTGTTTTCAAAATTAAAAAATATGCATTACATTTTCAAAAAACAAGATTGTCTTAACACACATTGTGATGTTACAACAAATTTGCAACTTTCTTTAGATATAATCGTGGTTTTCTTGTTATTGTTTTTGTTCCTTGTGTTGTTGTTTTCATTGCAGTTTGAGGTTTAAGGCGGTAATTTTTTATTTTTCGCTTGATATTTGCTTTTGATTTATGACTTTGATAATACAAAAAATAGTAAAGTTTTTCTCTTGTCGTATGTGTTTTTCTGTTTGGGCGAGGAAAAATCAGTTTTCTCTATTAAATTAACAAGAGGTGAGATTTCCCATGACAGTATTTTCACAGCTTGGAGGTTTAAAAACTATAAACGGATTAGCGAATTTCCGGTTTAAAGCAAAAAAAAAAAAACTTTCTGTTTTGCAGTTTTAGATATTATGATCATTGAATGTTCATGTTAATAGTATAATATTTTCATCAAGGAGCATCATCTTAATCAAGATAAATATACATACACATATTAAAAGCAGTTTTGTGATCCGAATAAGGTTGTTGACTAAGTAGTAAGAAAATTTATGAATAAAATAGTATATGGAAGAGAAAGAAAGGAAACTTAGATACTTTTGCAAGGGTTTAGTCTTGGGTATTCTATTGTAATACTAATGTTTTTCAATTTCCTAATATGAAGCTTCTTCTGTTCCTATAGAAACTAATAGATTTCAAAATTGAAGAACAACAAGCACACACAATTGAAGAGATTCAAGAACTTTGTAAATTGGTCATAAGATACTCCTTAAAGACAACACATGGACGTTTTCACAATCAACTTTTTGGTCAAGTCGATCCTTTTGGAATCGCAGGTAGTTGGATAACAGAAGCCATGAATACAAGCTCGTAAGGATAATAAGTACGACTTTAAAAAGAATGCATTAACTTACCCATTTACAAATCATTATAGATACACATTTGAAGTGGCTCCCGTATTTTCGTTAATTGAAACGGAAATTATACGAACCGTTTGTAAGTTGGCAGGCTATAACAATGGTGATGGTATTTTTGCACCCGGTGGATCCAGTTCAAATATGTGAGTTAATCAACAGACAATAATATAATACATAAGAATCACAACTTGACCTTCTTGCCTTTTCCAGGTATGGGATTGTGCTAGCGCGTTACAAACGTTTTCCCGAAGTGAAAACAACCGGCATGTTCGGCATGCGTCCATTGGTGTTATTCACATCAGAGGAATCTCATTATAGTCTTAAAAAGGCCGCTCATTGGTTGGGCTTGGGTGTTGATAATTGTATTCCAGTTCGAACGAATGAGTTTGGTCAAATGCGCACAGATGATCTTATCAAACAGATTGAACGGGTCAAAGCCGAGAACCGTGAACCTTTGTTTGTGAATGCAACCGCTGGCACCACAGTATTGGGTGCATTCGATGATCTCAATGCTATTGCCGATGTTTGTGCCAAGTACAAATTGTGGCTTCATGTTGATGCCTGCTTGGGTGGTTCTGCATTGTTAGCATACAAGCATCGTCATTTACTCTCAGGACTGTCACGTGCCGATTCATTTGCATGGAATCCACACAAGACCCTTGGAGTTCCATTACAGTGTTCGTTGTTCGTGACGCGTGAATCCACTTTGCTTTCCCATTGCAATAGCATCGATGTGAATTATCTCTTCCAGCAAGATAAGTTCTATGATGTATCCTACGATACTGGCAACAAGAGTGTTCAGTGTGGCCGTAAGATTGATGCTTTTAAATTTTGGCTCATGTTAAAGGCGCGTGGCTATGGCAGCTTTGGTCATTTGGTGGATCATGCAATTGATATGTCACGTCTTCTAGAGCAGAAATTGCAAGAACGATCCGATCGTTTTCGTTTGGTTCTTGCGGAGCATCAGTATTCCAATGTTTGCTTTTGGTATGTGCCAAAAGCTTTACGTGGCCTGAAAGAAGATGATGAATGGCATAAGCGTTTGTATACGGTAAGTCAAAGCTAATTAAAATTGATTTCGTTTTATTAAAGTTTAATTATGAGTATTATTTTACAGGTTGCTCCCAAAATCAAAGAACAAATGGCCTACCAAGGTACAATAATGGTTGGTTATACACCATTACTCAATCGTAATTTGGGTAACTTTTTGCGTATGGTGTTTACATGTCTTCCTGTATTGCAACCAAAGGAATTAGATTTCCTATTGGATGAAATTGAAAGATTAGGCGAACTATGTGTTCTTTAAACTTTATAATAGATTAAGTTTTAATTTAAACTTTCATATGTATATAATCCAAATAAAATATGCGAAAAAATGGGATTTAAGAAACTTAATGATAAATTTTTGTTTGATATATCAAAAGTGTCCGTATATCTCAATGAATGATACAGTTCTTGACGTACCATAGAGTACATGAGCTTTGATTGGAATCTCTGCGGTTGACATATTCTCCTGGTCTTCACAAGAGTTCACAAGATCAGTCTTCTATCCAGGGTTAATTCTAGTTTTTAACAATAAGCTCCGAAGAAATATTTTCAGTGTTCACATAGACATTACAACAGCTCAAGTGCCTGAGAATGTTATGTGAGTGGATTTTTCAGCATAGACCAAGACATTTTATCACTTCCTATTCACATTAGTTTCCATTGTGGTTGCATATGATAACAAGTGGATAAAATCATGTCAATTTATACTCGTACTTTAATAGGGTCAAGCATAGTCTGGAGAGTATTCCTGTGAAGTTTAGTTCGGATCGGAGCCTTTGTTGTCGAGAAATAGGATAGTGCACACGACCCGGCGTCGCACGGCCTACTGAATCTTTCCTTAAATTTGTGTAATACAAAACAATTTCAAACGATCATAAATAGAAAAAAAATATAAATTGTATCCACGTGTCGTACACCAAACTTCACAAGAATACTCTTCAGACTATGCTTGAGTTTCCCTGAAAGTTTAATCAAAATCGTTTCAGTAGTTTTGGAATCCATAGGGGTCATACTTATAAAGAACGAACTTTAACGTTTCACAACTTTTAAATTGTACGTATTAAAAGCAAAAATCGATTAAATTTTCATGATCAGCAGGTCCATTTTAATACAAAAAAATTGTTTTCATTAATGTTATAAAATGTGTTTTTTTTCACACAGTGTAATTGAAGAAAGGAAATGGAGTGGGGGTTTGAGTAATCAAATACTTTCCAAAATTGGTCTCAGAGGTTTCCCATAGCCTCTAAAATCAACATGTGGAGTCCACGAACAGAGCCTGTTCTCCCAATGAAAAATTTGCCAAGCTACCCAACCCATGAAAGAACGTTTTCCCGAGAAGACGGGTTCGTCTACCAAGAAGTGCACTGCAGTCTATGGTGTTGAATACTTTCTGATTCCTTCTAATATTCACAGCTACGACAGAAGTCATGGTATGCGACTTGTACCTTAGAGCCATCACCTCGATTATGAAGAGCCCTGTTATTACTCCCGTCATAATCCGAATCCATTTCTTGTTTAAGTATAAGAGTGCAAGGCCTGAGTGTCCTTGCATTCCTGCTAGCTGCTTTGTTTTCGCTTTCTGGGAATATAAGCAACTCCTAGAGACAGGGCCGAACGATGTAAAAATATATAAATTTATATACTTATGTATAAGAGAAATCAATAAAAATCATATTTCTTGGGTAAATTTAATATGTTTGTTTGTGAAACATCTTTTAGCCTAATAATGTATGTTCGATATTTATCAGGAGTATTGTATTATTGTAATTGTATTATTTCAAACCGATTCGATCCGATTAAAGTTATCAAATAAATACGAATACATGAGAAATTTTATCTTTTAGTAATTGAAAACAGAATATATTATTAATAGACCTATCACCTTTTATTGGATATTGGACCAAGAATAAGTAATAAGTATATACTCCATACAATTATAATTTGACTTCTTTTATTCAAATATTAATAATTCTCAGATTTCTAAGCTTCGCATGTTGCATGCAATTTAACCTTTTTTTTCATTCTCAATTATTCAAACGCCCGCGCCATGATAAATGTGTTTCCTCAGATTTAAAAAAATCATGATGATCATTATGTTGGAAAAAATAACAATAACAAATAACTGCAACTAAAACTAAAAACAAAAACAGAAACAGACGCCAATGGAGTTGGCATGAATTTTCGACATGATACAATTTACGCTGTCTTTCTTTAAACATTTTTTGTGTAAGTTTTCTTGTTTTGCGTTTTTTGTTGTTGATTTTTTTCTTTTTGCAAACACGAAAATTTCAGCTTTGCAGTTCATGTTACAAACTTTTGGGGTTTTTATTTCTGTTTCAGTTTTTGTTTCGGAGAAATTTTTACATTGTCTGTTTTTGTTTTGTATTCACTCAAGAAAAGTATTGTACATCAAGAAAAACGTGTTCAACATTTTAAGAAAGACGCTTTTCAAAAAATTCACTTTAATTGATGATGATCATAAATTCTTTTCTTTCATTTGAGGTAATGAGAAATTAAGAATGTAAGTATGGTAATGTATACTTTAAATCTTAATTTAGTGTATTAATTTTTAAATTAATTGATTAGTTGAATATAAAAATTCATATGCACTATTGTGAGATTTTAATACCAAAAAGCTTAAACATGCAAAGAAATCAAGTGAATGAGGATAATTGCCTGCATTTGAAGTGGTCACTTTAGACTTAGGTACCATTTTTTCAGGTTATAGGTTATACAAGGAAAGAGATGGAATCCCACATTAACTGATTACAGAATGTTTTTTTTTTTAATTATTAACAACTGGCGTAAACGGCGTGCTTTGCTACGCTTCGTGGTGTTAGTGCGTGATACTGTTAAATATTAATATTGACATAATTTCCTGCTATATTTGACAAAGGCGTATCTCCAAAACTACGCCACCTACCGGGTCCAAATGTAGCTTATAACCAATAAGTACAAAAAAAAAAATGCATCAAAATCGGTCTAGCCGTTCTCGAGTTTGGCGCTTACAATACTTTTAGATATTCATTTTTATATAAGTATATAGAGAAGAGATAGAGATATTGTCGCAAAAGATAATTAAATATTTATATCATTATAGAATAGTGACGTGGGGTAAAGTGTGTAGTTAACTAGACTTTCTGTTTGGAAGGTCGTTAGGGTGGCGCCTCTATAATCGCGGCGTAACGCCATGGGTGAGGGCTTTCGCATGGCAGTTTGGTTGATTTTGCAGTCTCTGCAGATGATATTTACTGGTTTAAAGGAGCTCGTTGCACATCGTTGGCTCAGAAAAATGGTGTTGCACACAAACCAAGGATTTCCTTGTTTTGACAGGCTTGAACTCGCTGAAATTTGCTGGTAGCAGCGGCACCCCATATTTGAATTGCGTAACACTAAACAGGGGCTCTACTTGTTTGTAAATTGTCCTATTGGACGGGCGTAACAACCAGTCAATCCTACGCAACTTTGCATAACAGCATGAGACGATGAGATTAATGTGAGGCGTTTGTTCAGGATCTGTCCGAGGTAACGGACTTGGCCCACCTACTGGATGATACTGGAGTCAAAGTTGACAGCTGGACAAGAACCACGCCTCAATGTAAAAACACAATTCGCCGATTTCTTTGCATTTATTCCAATGTCAATTACAGAATGTGGAGCATTTTGATTAAAAGTGAGATTCTTCTAGAACGTCACATTAACTGATGACAGAGTTTAGAGTGAGATGATGATGTGGAGTCAGGATAATTTGGAGTGAGACTCCTTTATTGGCTACTGAATCATTCCGAATTCTTGTATGATGCAATTCTCACTGAATCCCAATCATTTGTTTTCATATTCATATTCAGAAATCATCCTTTTCTATTATATTTATTATTTAAGATTCCCACCAAATTGTCATTGAAAAATGATATCATCTCAAAGAATTGTAGAAAGTTTTATTTAGACTTTGGATTTGATTAACATAAAACTCAAACTTATTCCAATCCCAATTTAACCAAATTCTCTTTAGTCCCAAAATTTTTAAAAGAATAATTAAAATAGATAAATAAAGAATAAGTGATAAAAAGAATAAGTGAAGTGAACGAAATGTGAAAACAAAATTAAAACTGAAAGAAGACAAAAATTCATCAAAAATAAGAAACGACAGACAGCTTTGCTGATTAAAAACACAAAAGTTTCTTGTGTTTCTTTCAGTTGGAGTTTTTGTTCTTATGCATTTTTTTTGTTCTTATTGTTGTTGTTGTTGCTGTTGTTTTTGCCTTTCTACTGCTTCATTATCATTTCAAATTTCTTTCCGTTCTGTATATCTTAAGCTTAACTGCATTTTTGCTTATGTCAGCATCAAAAATGCAACCCAAAATGATGATGAAGCTAAAAATGAAGCTTAAGAATGGCAAAGCCCATAATCGGACAGACGAACCAGACAGTAAGGAGGTAAATCGACCGACCGACTTTATGTTCATATATTCTACGTTTACATTACAAAGTAACAGAGCAAAGCAAATGAAAAACGTGCTTAAGTACAGCGAAACTAAGTACAAAAGGTAAAACAAAAAAAAAAAAGTTTCATTTGAACTTGAATCCAAAATAAACATCTTAAAACAAGGAAAAAGGAGCGAACAGAAGACAAGAAAGAACTGGGTCTGTGTCCAGCAAATTCGTCCAAGTCTAAAATTAAGAGTAGACATTGCATGAAATCTGTTGCACAGAAACTGAATTGTATTTTGTTATTACAAGTTAAATGAGCGTTGGTGGAGCAGCAATTCACATACTCAAACTTTTAAATAAGTACAATTACAAAGAAAATTATAATCGAAAAATGGCTAGGGATAATGGAGAGGTAGTCAGGCAGTCAGGCAAAGAATTGCTCAAATGAAGTGCTTGCCACCAGCATCATTATCAAGAACATCAACCACAGCATCATCATCGTCATCGTCATTCTTGTCATCGTCATTGTCGGCATCAATGACACAGAACCATGTCTGTCATTACTTGTGCTGGGTGCGCTTTTTGTTCTCCATGGTGTGTCTTCTTTATCCACATGATGGTGATGGTGATGATGATGATGCCAGTTGGACACACCCTTCTCATGCGGAAAATTACGCATGTTGCATGTTGGCAGATCGGTGCGACATGGTAAGTTCATTGTTGTTGTTTCACAATATTTTGTGTTTTTGTGTTGCGCTTGAACTTTGTTGTTTGTCTGATTTTGACAATTGTCTGCGAAAATGTTGTCCATAAAATTATTGCATTTGACAGTTTCATAAGTTCAAAAAACAAATAAATATTTGTTAAAGGTAATAACAATGCACTTGGATGGTGAAGTTAAAGAAGAAGTTAAGCCATTGGGGGTCCATGTAACATAATTTTTCAAATATTCAATAGTTAGTAAGCAAAAAATGGAAGAAATAAATTTAGTTGATAACCTCTAAGAATTTTGTGGCTTTTTAGTCTATTAAAATATGTGATGAGTCCATAAAAATGGCGATAAAAATTCGGACACATTTGCGTTTTCTTTTGTCAAACAGTTACATGCAGACAAGTTGAATGGGTTTCCAAGCTGTTTGAGAAGATGAACATTGATTGATTGGTCTAGATTGACATTTACGTCCAACTTTCACTTTGTCAAGCTTATGTCCTCTTCCAAAAATGTCTGGTTACCATAACATATTTTTATCGCCAGATTTGATGATCGTTTTTATGTCAAAATGTTCATAAACATCTTTCTCGGAGTAATAGAACAGTACATGAAAATGATAACAACTTTTTACTAATAACACAGGACTGCGAGGGTTTCAGCCCAGAAAAACTGAGTGGTTATTTCGGTAGGTATTACGTACTTAGTTATGGGAAAAATATGTAAAAAATCTTATCACGTAAATTTAATTTTTTTAACGAATTTCACTTAATTTGATAGTGTGATTCATCCGATTAAGTATGAAAAATGTTTTCATTCAAATGTTGACTGCGGCTGGCTCGCCAGTAGGCTTTACTGGTACTCCAATTTTCAAGTACTTTGTCCACTATTTCCGGACAATTTGGGAAACTACGGTGCGAATGTTCTGTTTCAAGTGAAGAATTTTTTGTGGTTTCCAGCATAAACTTTTTCTTTCATTATGCACTATAGAAAAAAGTCCGTCACAACAAAGTTGAAAACAACGGAAAAGATGTAATTTTCCTTTTGTCATTTTATGGGGTGTACAATTAAGTTAGTGACTTTGAAGCTTTATTCTGAAGAACTTATATAATGCATTTTATTCATAATACTGTCCATCATTAGCTACGACTTTTTCCCATCTTTCAGGCAGCATACGGATTCATAGTCTTTTGAAGCTATACAAAAATTCGACCCATATTTTGGCTTCTTCGAAAGAAGTGAAGTGCTGCTCGGGAGCATAGACCGAAAAAAGTGGTAATCGGAAACGACGGTTGGAGTAGGACATCCCATTTTAGTGCCTCCAAAGTTTCCTTAACGACTTTTGCAACATGTGGTCGTGAATCAAAATCACTTTGTCGTGTCTTTTGGCATATTGGGGGCGTTTGAGCTTCAATATCCGGCTCAATTGTATCAAATGTTGTTTGTAACGATCGCCAGTGATGGTTTTATTAGGCTGGAGCAGCTCATAACTCATCATCCGAGCTGATCCCACCAGATGCACAGCATTATCTTCTTGCCATGAATATTCGATTCGACCGTTGAGTTTATGCATGATCAGGCTTGCCCCTTGATTTTTTGCGTTTTGGGTTGTCATAATGGATCCACTTTTAATTCCCAGTCACAATTCGATGCAAAAAACCATTCAGATTATGCCTTTGGATTAGTTGTTCGCGCGTGAAAAACGACGTTCGACGTCTCTTCGCTTGAGTTCATAAGGAACCCAATTGCCTAGTTTTTGTACCATAAGACGGTTTGAAATCGCTTGTTCAGACACTCTCAAGGTTTCAGCGAGCTCCTTTTGGGTTTGGCATGAATCTTGGTCCAATAACGCCTTCAACTCAGCGTCTTCAAACTTTACTGGCCTCCCTTCGGGTTCCTTTCGCTTGTGTCAAAATCGCCACTTTTAAAACACCGGAACCAGTACTCACATGTTTTGGCAATAAAATTATCTGCATTAAAACACAAATTCCATAGAAAACTAATCTTTAAGCAACAAGTGCTATGCTACACTATACAGTTTTCTTCTACATGTGAACTATAAAATGTGTAGGTATAGGAGAAATGAACTCGATGTATCTATCTATCATATGATCTACTAAAATAATTCTTATTCATTTCTTAAATATGATTTCTTTATTATTCGCCAATGCTTTTAAAATTGCTTAAGCCAATCACCCAAATAAACAAAGAAACAAACACATTTCATTCGACCTTTTCAGTTCTTCTGCATTGATCCAATACCACATAATATTCAATCATTGTTTTTGAGCTCATTGGGTTTATGAGTTTGTTTTTATTGTACAATATTTCTGTTGTTGTGCCTTACTACTATCTATCTATTTACTTTATTGAGACATATGTATATTTTTCATAAAGAAATGTGTTGTTTTTGTATGATATTTTTGTTTTTGTTTTTAAGCTTCAATGCCCTTCGCATGATCATATAGCATATAGAGGGGTTCTGTTGGTTGTCGATCGTTTGCTGCCTCGGTCAATTGCCTATAAACAAAAGCCATACGCTAAAAACAACGAAGTAGTAGTAAAGCGATGCGACTCAACTCAACTCGAAGACGATTGTCCCAAGGAAGCTAAATAAATAAATAAGCGCGTTCAGTTCAACATTTCCTCCCTTTCTTCTGAACTACCTCCTTCTCCACCTCCACAACGATTTCCAATAATCAAATGTACACTTAAGACATTATAAGCAACGATCGTTGAAGTGGGGATTATGATGACGCTTTGCAAGGCTATGGAGGCAGTTTATGATGAAGAAGAAGGGCTACAGTGAGGTGGTGGGGGAAGGTCAATGGGCATTAAACGTCATTGAGTGTAGAGACGGCGAAATAATAAATTGAAATAAGCTGTAAATTTGAGTAGCTTGTGAGAAATAATAAAAAGAAAAAAAAAAAAAAAAACATGGAAGAAAGAAAAAAAATTGGAAAATGTTCGCAATTATGTGCGAATTGAAAAACGAGGGCTTGGATATGTGGCACAGTGGCACAAAATGTTATAAATATAAATAGTGCAAAGGTGAGGAAAGGTTAAATCATTTGTAGAGCAATAAGAGTATGTAAAACAAAGAAGTCCACTTTGTGAGTTTGGGAAGTGATTAAGTTTATGATAAAAAAATATTTATATTGTTCCCACATTACGCTAAGGTCTTTCCATTTATCTGTTTCTAGTTTAATTTATTAGTTTATGAAATATTAAGCTGAAATTTCTTGCAAGGTTATGGAAACAATTTTCTTATAAAATTTAAATATTTTTCTAGATTTACGTATTAGAGATCAATCTTTCTAGATCGAAAACCACTGATATTTTCTACAACCAACTTAAAGATAATGACTTAAATAGAAAAGATTTTTCCACCACTGTGCAATTTTACCTATTCTATGTTATCTAATCAAATCAAATAAATGCGCCTTGAAACGACATTACACGAAGATGGATGGTCCATACATACATACATACATATAGATCAGGCCGATCTTAGTTTGGTCGTCTTAGTACTTGTACAATGTAAAATTGCAATTATGTCAATAACATACAAATGCCTTGGGAGGAATGAACTAAAACACAACTTGAGTTGACTTGACTTGAATTGAATTGAAGCTGAGCTGAGCTATGTTGAGTTGAGCTAAGTTTAGTTAAGATGAGAGATGAGATGAGTTGAGTTGTGCTGAATAGATAGAAAAAAAAATTCCACATGCTTCTGGATATTAGCGAGAATTTGTGAATCTTAGAAATTTAGCACAAACTTGGTGATCCAGCAAGCGAATGAAGAATGAACGATGGATGGATGGATGGATGATACAACATGCAATAGAATAGAATAACAACATAAAGACGAGTAATTGTTGTATGTAGTTTGAATTGATTTAAACCCGTGCACAACATACAAAACTACAAACAACAATCATCCATAAAACATTGGAAATTACTACGGGAATGGGTACACACACACATACACTCAGAATAAAAAACAAAAACAAAGCATCATCATGTACAACAATGAGATATGATAATAATGATGATGTTGATGATGATGATGGAGACAATTGCCGCATGATTACGACTAATGAGTACACCACCAGCACCACACATTGATTGAAGTTGGACTAAGATGACAGTTACCAGATCTCGTCTCATCTACAGTTGAAGAAATACTACAATAACCACAACAAAGCAAAGAGATCTACACAGATCTTCAATTGGTTTTATGTTGTCTTGTATGTATTGCATCTAGAGGCTTCAACGCTTAAGGCATCAATTCACATTGCTTGCGTACTTTTAATATAGACAGACAGACAAGTTGAGTTGAGATGAGTTGAGTTGAAAACAGTTGGAAGATCAACTACTTGTACCATGTGTGGTTTTAGCATCAGAAAGCCAATGGAAATCAACTGAAACAACTAAAGGAAACCAAATAACCATCTATCTAACCATACATCCATCCATCCATCCATCTATCCATATGCGTCGGTCGTCATCATCATCGACAACATTTGTGGCAATTTCAACTCCTGTTGCACAAACACACCATCACACAGCATCACACGCATACATTTCATGCCACATTTGAACGACAGAAACGTGATTGAGGCTTTCAAGCCTAAAACAAAACAAAACAAAACAAAAAAATGGAAAAAAATATAAAAGTTTAAAGATCTTTCTCTTACTCTATACGCATGCCTGCATCCAGTCAACCAACTAAATAACCAAGCAACCATCCAACCAACGAACCATCCAACAGTGTCCAATGACGTAGATGTGGTGGCTTCGTTTGAAATCGTCGCATATGTTCTTTTCCAAAATTGTGGTGTGTGCCAACTTAAGTTGCAAGTTTGCAACCGCAAATGCAAAGCAAAAAAAAAAATAAAAACCGGTTTAAGTTGGTTCTTTGCCATGTTCAGATGATCTTCTTTTCTTCTTCGTCGTCATTGTCGTCCTCATCATCGTCTTTTCTTTTTATTTTCATGAAGCTTTGGCTTCTGGCTTCTGCTTTGGAGTTTTTCTTTTTGTCTGTCTTTCAATGCTTTTTTAATGGTCACAACTGTAGCTGCTGCTGCTGCTATTACTGTTGCTCCTACGACGGCTGATGCTGAGGCTTTTACTGCTGTCACTGTTGTTGTTGTTGTTGGCTGGTGTTGCAAAACGTTGGCTCGTGTTAAGATCGCGCGATATTAGTTAATATCGTTTCAGTTAAAACGAAAAGGGCCTATACCCTACATAAGGGTTAACTCGTCTCTTGTATAAATATAATGAAACTTGGATAAAGGAGGTTTTTGAACTTTTCAGGTCTTTTGAACTCTGTAAATTTTTAGTTCTAAACTACCTGTTCCCGCTTCGATGGGATTTTTTTGTCTCGTGGCAATAATAAACGTGCTTCTGTCATAATTTAAGAATGTTTCAAGACATTGTAGAAGTTTCAAAAAAAATCTTAAAATTTATAGAAAAAAAATCGACCACTTTCAATCCCCATATCTTCCACACGCTTCTACCCATCGACGTTCAACCACTATAGTGCATGATGGGAAACTTGGGGCTACTACCAAAGAGGTCTACGATGTGTAGTTTTGACTGTAGACTGAAAACCAGAAACACACACGTCAGTTTATATATATGGTATATACAGATTTCATCCAGACATGTCACTTTTATTTGTTCCTTGGACAAACTGGAATTACGGGACATTAAATCCTAAATAGAAAATTGTCAAGTTAAAAAAATGAAACGTATATAGAACATCAGCAGTCTTAAGTATTGACTAAGTATATCTTAGGACGAGCCCTTTTACAGATACCTTAAACCGGACTAAACCAGAATGGTGAACTTTCATTGATTTTTATTCCAAGGTCCAGGGCATTTGCACTTCCACTACCATTTGTTAAAATTTTGGATAATTTTATGGGCCTCTTTTTACATCCATTTTAACTAAACACTTTAACACTTAAAGTTTTTGTTTTATTGCTTTTCTATTAAGAAATGTGTGAATTTGTTGTTGTTGCTGCTGTTTTCAAATTCGCTGGTAGCTTTGAACTTTGCATGGTTGCATGCAATACATGAACACATGGTGACAACGTCAAATGTTGCTGCTATTTTTGTTGCTGTTGTGCCGTTTACTGTCGTTTCGATGCCAAGTCGCATATAAAGCAAGACTTTTGATGACAACAAAATACATATACTCACAAACACACACACACACTTACATGCATAGTCAAGCCCCACAAATACATATAGAAAAAGTTATATATATACGACCCTGACTTTGCAATTTGCTGCTCCAACTGCTTTACAGATCGTGCTTAATGTTAGTTTGGTGACATGTTGCTAGCAACCTTTTTTTACTTTGTCTTCATCGGTGGTTATTGCTGCTGTTGTTGTTATTGTTTCCTTTCTTTATTATACTTTTTTCCTTTATTTTCTTATTTGTTTTTGTGCGCGCATAATTTAAGTTTATTTGCGGTGACGTTGCGCTTTTATGTTTTGTTCTTTTGCAATATTCTTCTTCTTTCTTGCTTCTGGTTGCTTCAACCTTTTGCTTTATTCCAGTCAGCAACAATTGTTAGTGCTGGAGAGTGAGTCCCAACTGCAAGTTCAACTCAACAACATGTTGCTTGATCGCAAGCGCGCCTTCAATAAGATTATTGCATGCTGATGGCTTACCTTGGCTACTCTTCTTATTGTATACGAGTACCTTCCACATATGATTATATGTATGTACACATTGAGAAGGGTATTTGAACTTTGTTATTATGTTTGTAACACACTCTTATATAAGAAAATCTACTATAAAATATCTAAGTAAGCAATCAGTGCAGACAATTAACACACAAAGACTTCTATCAATTAAAGGCCTTTTAGATGGTCAGTTCAGTGTCAGTCTCAGTATCGACTCGAAATCCGCACCGATAACAGAAACTATGACAGAGAAATGGAATGATGACCCAGCATATTTGTCAGTTCATTTCGATTTCTGAAGCGATAACATGGACTGAGACTGAACTGACTGAAACTTAAGGACATAAACTTCTACTGAAAAAAGAGCTTCCGCACAAAATTAAGCTTTCAATGTGGAAGCTGTTTCGTAGAGGGTTTCAACCATCATCTATTGACCTAGGTTAAATTGGAATGATTGAATATGTCGGTTTATTCAATTTCCAATATGAAAATTTTGTTTGTTTTGCCACTCTTTCCTGAAGCTTTCCATATGCATGAAAGGTCTATAATCTTTAGTGGAAGCGAAGATAATATTCATTCTAGTGTTTATCATATTTCTTCAGTCATTTACTCATCTTACTTAATACACAGCTGTCTGGATAGCTTTGTGAAGCTGTTTGAGTTTATTATGTGGCTAAGTTTGATCTTTTTTTCTTCTTTGTACTCTTCTTCAACTGATTACAGGCTGTCATGCTTATGCTGTTTACTTTTGAAGGATCTGCCACAGCCTTCGGCTTTACAATTTCTTACTTTTTTATTTACTAAGCAGTCACTTACCTTTTGATAGTATGCTCATGTGTCCACCACAAGGTTCATTTGACGTGGGTTTTCTCGGTGTTTCTTTTGTAGTCCTACCCAACACAAATATATGTATGTAAGCAGTTGGATATTTCGCCTTTGGGGTGTGTCGATTTGAATTTTATTTTACGTTTCATGTTCTTGGCGTCAAGTTACAACTCGTCCTTATTTATTGTAGTTGGTATTCAAGAATATAAAATGCGATAAATTATCATGTGTGTGCATTCCCTCATTCATTTAATTGTTTCTAGATTTTGATATTTGCCACCCTCGGTGCTTTTATAGAAGCTTTGATATCTTGCATTTTGTTCTAAGCATTTGTGTGGGATCTACAAAAATAAGCAGATAAAGTAATAATTTAGTTAGTTATTGTTGATCTACTTATGTAGCCTTTGTCATAGAAAGTTTTGTGATCGTGGGACTTAACTATTTATATGTAAATCACTCTATAAATTCTAGGCTTTTGTTCTCATATTGTTATCATAATTCATAGCTTAAACTTTCATTTAAACTTTTCCACAAATTTATGTATTTATTTACTCAAACAATATTGGAATTGAATAATTTAATTTTCTTGATTTTATTTCTCAAGACTTTGAAAAACTCTAAAACCAATCCAAACCAATCAAATCAAAGTCAAACAAAAGAAAACATAAAAAATAGAAAATCAATTCAGTCCCGGTTAATGGCCAAGGTTCTTCATAAAATCATCATAGAAAAGAATCTAATGAAATGAAATTATCATCTCTAAACTGACCTCCACAAAAGAAAACAACAAACACACACACACACAGATTAAAGATTATCATGATTATGTTGAATTGTTTGATGATGATTGACTGAAGTTGAGGCATAAAAGTCATTTTGATTACAAGGAAGTCAATTACACATGGTTACAATTTGATTGAAATGAGATGAGGAGAGGAGAGAAGAGAAGAGAAGAGGAGATACAAGTTCAAATTAAGTGAGAAACGAGAGTAAGGTTTACTTGAATTTTGAAATGTTTTGAAAGCCGGAATACAATTAATTAAGCATACGACGCGAATGACCATAAACTTGGACCTTTTTTTGTGGTTAGTGAAGTGAATTGAAGTTCGTTCAGTAGTGGAAGAAGAAGTAAAGAAAACCAACAAAGAAAACTAAAACTGGTAATCGTGTAACAAAAAGGTGATAATCGCTTGACTTCAACAAAATCAAAAAACAGAAACAAAAAGAAGAGAATACTGTGATACTATACCACATTAGATACTTTTTTTTTGTATAAGGTTTAAGTAGCGAATCTCATAATAAAAACAGAAAACAAAAAAGTAAATCAAAAGAAAAAGTAACAAAACCAAAACAAAGATAAAAAAAATCCAATTAAAAAAACGCGTTTGTTTTGATTTTGTTTTGATATCAACAAACCGAAACAACAATAAAGACAAACACATAAAGAAAAATCCACAAAAGCCATTCAACTTTTTTGTTAGACTCTCGCTCGCTCTCTCATGTTATGAGTTCTCTTGTAAATAACTTAATTGAAAATTGGAGAAAGAGCGATAAAAAAGACATAGCAAAAGAAAATTGTAGCGCTTTATAAAAACTCCAAACAGAAACAACATCAACAATTTGTAAGGCTATAAAGAATATATCAGAGTTTCAGATGTGTTATACTTGCAACCATCTACTTAACATCGAAAAGATACACAGAGAGACTTGCAAAGATTGAGAGAGTAATTCCCCAAGCTTGTGAACTCAATTTGATAGTAAAAACAATGTTTGCATAAATTTGAAAAATTAACAATTACGGTACGTTATATATAAATTTTAATATAAGTTTCTTTTCATTAAATCTAAGGTTTTTTAAACCTAAAAATAGTAGACTTACAAATGATTTTCAAGGGATTTTTGTGGTCAGTAGTATGATATGTTGATATGTGTAAAAAATATATTTTATAATAATTCTTCTTTTAAATTACATTTTAATGAATGTGAATATGAAAATGGGGATATGATATTTAAAATACGTGGGTTTAAAAAAACTATATAAATATGATAAGTTCTCGACCACAAGAAATATATATGTACATACATTGATTAGGCTTATATTTAAACATTTATTCATTGAGACGAACATTTGAAAATACATATAATTGTGACCCTTTAACAACAAATTCTGAAGAAAGATTCTATAAAAGTTCAGTTGTTATAATCACCCAGAAATATACAATGAATCACGCATTTAAACATATATATTTCTCTTCTTACAATTTTAATAGTCCGGAAATAAATATTTTTCTTAGAAGAGAATTCTAAAAATATAACTCTTATAACCATGTCCAACATAGTTTTGTGGTCTAAAAGTTCCTTATTCAATACTTCTTTAAAAAGATCATGCTTTACTAGGCAATCTGTGGCAAGTAGTCTTAAGGCAGTGGATTTGCTTCTATTGTCAATATAAAACATTATTAGCAAGTTCTTATTTTAATACCGTGTCAAAATTTGAAACACCTACGATTCGGACCGATTGAAATGAGCACGGAATTATTCATTACTTATTCTGTGACAAAACGGGGAATCCCCTTGCTTTAAATGAATGTATAATAATGACATCTTGCTCATTGTAGCGACTGGCAACACCGTCTGTACTGACTTGTTGGGATAACTAATATTCAGTGAGAATGACTTCTATCATATAAAGAATAGTGTACTATAATAACATCTGTAAATTAGATAACAGTACGGATAAATCCCTTCAGAGAAATCTTTGAGTGATGCTTTAACAATTCAAAGAAAATTTCATTGATCGATCGTCAGTGGTCCAATTCACATTAACTTAATCGTATATATGTATGTATGCATTTTCCAAACTTAGATTTTAGTGTATTGATTGGGAGCAGGACCAATCCTTGACATTTTCCGATTGGTGCTTGCCAAAAAGTTCTAGAAATTTAGAATTACTGTATATTTTAGTATTTTAAATTAAAATGCCTAAAAAAGGGGGCTCCTGGTGGCTGACATCCACTCTACGCCACTGAGGGAAGGAAATAACCGGAGCACCACTGAGATAAAAGAAATCACATTCTCTGGATCTAGCAAAGCGCAAATAAAAGGAAATATGGTGCCACTTCACTAGATTAGTTTCAATTAGATTTAGTTAACGGTAAACATGTTTAATTCTAGTCCTTAAATAAGTATAGTCAATATGCCACATAGAGTAAAAAAATCTTTCTTAATTATGAAAAACAAGATCAATAATAATGAGGAGTATTTATATAAATAGTAAGTATGCATATCTTTATAGTCGTATTCGTAGATTTTTGAGTTTTATGTCTTCATTCTTCACTATTATTCTTATTGTAAATCCCCAAAGTCTTTCAGGCAAACAAATGTTTAACTGAACATTTTTCTTTAAGTTGTGTGTTGTGTTTCTCATTTGCTGCTTGCTACTTTTGTTTGAGCTTCAGTGGGCGGCAGGCGTAGTACGCATTCAAAACACAAACTAGAGTTCTCTCGATCGCTCGCATGATCTTTTGTTTACTCTTTCTCTGTTGCTAAGTATAGAAGTATGTGTTTGTGACCGGTTTCTTTTTCTTTTTTTTTTGCTTTGCTTAGCTTTTCATGGGGAGCTAAAATCGCTCACTCTCTGACCAAAAATTGTATTGGAGTAGAAGAGTTGGCGCGCGCGCATTTTTCAGTCAATGTTTGAACTCTCGCGTGTGCGGTTTACTTGGCATCAATTCAGTTTCAATTTCTGTTTACCATATACTTATATATCTTTATTTATGTGCGCTTGTGTATCTTTTATTTAGAAAAAAAAAACAAAGAAATTATTTCATTTATTAAAATGATTTAAATTCATTTATTTGGCAACAAAAAACCAAACGAAGTTGTTTGCATAAAAACTGTTAAAATTCAGGGCATCTTTTTGTGACCAATTTTTATAGATTTTAAACAAAAGCTAAATTAAATGCAAACACAACAAAAAATATTGATTTGATATGATTAAAATTGTTGAATATAAACAAAAAAAAAAATTAGAAAAAAATTAAAGAAACAAACAAATAAAAACAACAAAATACACAATAATAAATAAATAAATTAAACTTCGAAATTCATCATTTATTTGCTTTTGCAGCTTTCTGCACCTAATTATGTCTTTAAGCGTATTTGATTTCATTTTGTTGCTGTTACTGTCGCCGTCATCGTCGTTGTCATTGTCTGTCAGCGGTTAATTCATTAAAAACAAAAGCTGTTAATTTGTTATATAATCAATTTATGCATGCAACAATTACAATAACAATAACAACATTAATAAAAACAACAAAAGCAGCAGATACAAATTAGCACAACAATAACAACGACAACATCGACGACTACAATAAAAAGGTGAGTAAAATTAAATGCATTTTACCATTATAATAATTTTAAAAACAAATTTAAACAGCTGCTACCTTTACTTTTTTATTATCGATTAGTAGTATAGCAAAAAAAAGACAACGAAAATTTGCCAAAAAAAAAACCAACAAAGTTGACAAACATTTTTACTTTATTAGTTTTGTTAACGGTTTTTGTTGATTTTCTATGTGGTGAAGACAGTAAGGGGGCATATGCATGATACTGTACAGTTGCTGCTTCATTTTGTTTAAGCAACATGTTGCATGCCACAACACTCCCTCTCTCAAAATGAAGCATAAAACTACAAAAAAATTTCATGTTACCCGCTTGCGCCAAAGTTACTACATTTCTTATCTTGTGTTTACTGCTTTGTGTTGTTCAACGTTTTGTTTTAACCATAAATAATAATAAATGCAACAAACAAATGCAACAACATGTTTTTTCTTCTTACTGTTGCTGTTGTTGCTGTTTTTGTTGTTGTTATTGTTACTTTTGTTAAGTCTTAACTTGTCTAACAAATGTTGTTAAGCATTCATAAAACATAATCGCTACCAAATTGTGCAGTTTTATGACGATTCATTTTAGTTTATTTCGTTTTCTTTTCTTTCCATTTATCTTTTTCTTAATATAATTTGGCATTAACTTTTACTTCAACTGTTTCGTTATTTTTTTTTTTTGATTTTTGGATTTTACTTCGATTATGTGTATGTATATTTTTCTAACGGTAGGAAAGCTTACTACTTACTATTGTACCTTTTTTTGTGTTCAAGTGAATGATTGTAAAGTTTGTGACACCATTTAAAAAGATTAGAGAAAGGTAATATAAAATCGAGTTTATTATCTGTTAGTACTAATATAAGGTGTGGTTTAAGCAATTATATTTTATAGAGAGAAGCGATCTATTTGATTTGTATAACGTTCTAATGTTCCTTGTAGCAGGTCATCAAATTCACATTCAGTGAAATTTTAAAGTAACAAGTGGTACTTGTCATTTAATCCTCGTGATAATTGAATCGTAAAATGATTAAATATATTTTTGTGGAATGATCCATGCAATACTTGTAAATGATTTTAAGATCAATTCTTTGAGTGGAATGATCCATGTAACATTATTAGAAAAGCTAACTGGCTACAACTGATGAGAAATTTATATGTTGGGTTCTTCATCATTCCTTCAAATACTTTTAACTTAGAATATTACTAAAAGGATGATGTACATTGTGACGAAAAAGAGTTATTGAAGGTAGGTCTAGGGAGTGACTCCTTCGATTTACAGTGATGTCATGGTACCCCTGAACAGTGTCACCGAGTTACTCAATCTATTTCGGACACCTTTGAGAAAAAGCGTTATTTCAGTTTTTCTGGACATTAAGTAGGCATTCGATCGAGTTTGGCGACCGGGTCTACTGTTCAAACTTAAAAAATTGTTATCAGCTCCATACATTCTACTCCTAACATCATACTTACATCATACTTACTTATTGTCAGATGTGCCACTCAAAATACCGATGAGAGTCACCCCAGCTTCTTTCTTACCTAATACTTACAAATTTCCTAGCTCTTTTATGATTAAAATATCTCAGAAATGTTTTTGCTTTGAAACAGTCCCGAAAGAGATTTCTACGTTTCACTTCAGCAGACCTCTAATAGTTTTAGATGATAATCTATTAAAGGATTGAATATTTTGCATTGTTGCATCATTAGTTTTTGCAGTACTCCTGGTGTTTGTTTTTCGATTTGGACTCTTGGCATTACAAACACTTTCAATTGACTCTAATTTGCTTATAAAACTTCAAGAATATCACCTAATATCATGGGTAACACCAGAACAATATCATCAACATCGAGTGCAAGACAGGATCGCCTGTGTGTATGGTGGTTTCAGATCAAAAAGTTAATATCTATTGCTACCGGCCTCAAATGATTAATTTGAACCATGCGTTGATTGAAAAACGGCCAGAATGGGTTAAAAGACATAGCAAGGTAATTTGTACCATGACAACTGTCCTGCACATTCAGCCAATCTAGTCAAAGATACCATTTCCGCTTTTGGTTGGGAATTCTTACACCACCCGCCGTATTCACCAGACTTGACTCGTTCAGATTACCATTTGTTTTCATCGATGGGACACTGAAAGATGAACAAAATGTGTAGAAACAAGGGCCAATACTTTGAACAAAAATTTTTTTTGCCATTATTCGTAAATTATTTTGTATTTTTACCGAAAAATCGACATTTTTAAACTTTTGATTCAGTTCCTCCGAGATTCTGGTATTCATCAAGAATTCCAAAACAAATATGCAATTTTAGTTGGTGCATAGAGTACTGATTACCTTTGTAGCTGTCGGATCCTGCTCCAAGTGAAGTCCTCTGCTGCCTCCTCTTCTTCATTACATAATCTATATTGGTCGTTGCAACTAATCCGTATTTTATGTGATATCATAATTATTACACTTGAAAATTTGATATTTCTAGGAAAGTCCTAGAAAGTAATAAGAACCTATTCCTCCTAGTTTTAATATTTTAAAAACGAATTCTATAAACGATCGGCCAAAAACCATTAAGTAGGAAGATCTACTAAAATCTCTTAGTCATAAAAAAACTGGTCTTTAAAGTTCTCTTATAAGTCGGAACTAACTTGTGCAAGTTTTGTATTTGTGTATTTTGTCCATAGTTTTTTTTTATACAATCTTTTGTACCTTAAAAATTGAGTTCTTCGGTGTCATTTGCATAGATTTCAATGGCTTCACTGTCATAAAGTGACTACTTAAGTACCAAAGTAAAACATTTAACTCTTTAAACTCTTTTTGAAGATTTTTTTTTCACACTTAACACGATCTCTGATCATAAAATGGTCAGTATTAAAGACCATAGCATTGAATATGCCTACTATAGAAGTGTGTGTGTCTGTTCATAATGTAAGCATAAGAGATACAATAACAACCATATTTCCAAAGACAAACAACAAAAACACACCCATTGGACCCTTTCTTTGAAGGCAGAGAAAACTAAGCCAAACATATCAATATATACTACAATAATATGGAGTCATAGATATTGGTGTTTTGTATGAAGGTACTGTGTATCTTTCAATGTAGCAATTGAATTGAAGGAAGCAATCGGACAACCTACATACAACTTACTAACTAACTAACTAACTAACTGCAAGTATCTGTTGAGCTTATCTGTCAAGCGTCTATATACTCATATGTATATGTTATGGATAGTCATTTAAAGGAAAAGATGTGAGGAGAGGGGGAAACATAGATGAGGTTGATAGAGCGCAGCTAGAAGTCTAAATTAATAATACGCAAGCATTGAGAAATTGGCTTGCAACACATAGCGTTACATCTACAACTTAAACTGGTATCATCTTAAGATCTTGCTGACGTTTCCCGTCTTAGCTCCTTTGGTCTCAGAAATTAAACTGACTGACTGCTTGCCATGCCATGCCTTGCCTTGCCTTGCCTTGCCTTATTGTAAGTCAACCCACATTGGTTTTGGTGCTGGGTTTGGACTCAGCTTAGTTTCTGTTTTTTTTTTTCTTTTTCATTTCGTTGGCGTTTATGTTGCGCTGGCGCTTTGTGTAAACTACACGCCTGACAATGTATCTTGTATCTATCTATCTCTATGTATATCTGACTTGTGTTTAGTTCATTCGTTCGTTCACCATCCATCGGTTCATTCGTTGTTTAGCACATTTCGTGTGGCTTGTCATTCTAGTTTGCCTTGTCCGTCCATTTGCCTGACTTTGGCTATAAGCTGTCTTGTTGCCTGTTTTCTAAATTTGGCATCAACCACTTCACTTCACTTTATTCCCTTCCAATTCTACTTCACTCCAATTCAATCCACTCAACTATATTCTATACCACTTCACAGAACTTATTGCAACATTTTGCATCTTTTTTCCTTGTTCTCAGTTCAAGTCTACTTATTGCGAATTGTCATATTTCACTTCCTTCAATTCCATATTCTCCTCCTTGTCCCACAAATAACTTGAAATAGATTTCGTTATGGTTTTCTTAATGGCTTAAATGTCTTTGAAATTATGGTTAAGAAATTTTAATCTTGAAATAAATGCCTGCTTGAGTAAGACTTAGCACAAGAACTTGAATTGTCTTGCAGGAAATAAAGATAGAAAAATATTGAATTAATTCTTAAATTGATAGTGGTTTTTCTAATAGAGATAAAGTGAAACCTAACAAAGTTAACATAATCTAATTCCGGTTATAGAATATTAAATCCATAACTAACCCACTCGCTTTGTCACTCACTCAGTCAGTCTTCTAACAAGATCAATGAATGGGCCCTTTCCAATTGATTAGTACCAACTATTTTCTATATGATATTCATAAAACATGTTAGTAAATATATTCAATTTTTAGAATAGTCGACCTATTTCTTTAAGCATTTATAATATGCATAATGATAAAAATCTTCTTTAAATTTATATTGTATAATAGAAACAAAATCAAGATTTGAATTGGTGACAGGTTTTATTATAATTTACTTGTGTTCTCATTCGTTGCCACTTAATTGTTTGTGTGCCTTGAAGGTTCCGCCTTCGGAAATTGATTTTAATATACACAATATTTTCATTCAAATATGTACACTCACTCCCACACTTCAAACACTGAAACCGCCGACGCCGCCGACACAATCTGGTACCAGTACCGGGATTGACTGACTGACTGAGTGACTGAATAAATTTATCTTGAACATAATTCTCAGCTTAATTGATTACAAAGTTAGGTCGGTCCGACACTCAGTATTTGTTGTTTTCTTGAATGGCAATTTTTAAAACTATTTACAATACAGTGGATAGTATTTTATCACAAAACATTACTTAATGGCAAAACTATTTCAAATATTTGTTAGGAATTCTATAATAGTTTCCTCCTTAATGCGATTAAAATTTGCATTCAATGTACTTATGTATTTTTAAGTAACTTGATTACTTGATTTAGAAATACCTAAAGACACTCACTTTGTTTATTCTTATCTAAAACACATATGTACATAAATTACTTTTCGATCATTAGCTTTAAATTTAAGTGGGGAGATAGATAAGGTGAAAGGTTTTTCTAATAAATTATTCATTGAATAATGAAATCAAAAATGATGAAGAAAAGAATTTTAATGTAGCCTAGGCTTATGGCTTATAGTGAATTTATTTGTAAAGATATTAGGTTTTTTTTTTTTTTTCAAATAGAAAGATAATAAATTTGCATTATTTTTGGATCATAATCAAGTAAAAACCTCTTATAAATGATAAATGAAGAGACATCCTCAATTTAATGAATGATAAACAAAGGCGGGCTAGCGATTGTTAAGGAATATTTACAATAGAATTTAGTAGTTCATAAACCAAATGCTTACAATAGAATTTCAGATATTAATACTATTATAAGACAACTAGTTAGAATGTGTGAATCATCCAAGAAGATATATACCACAAGATTAATCTTCATGTGGAGTAGATATCTAAGTAGGTAAGGCTAGATTAAACAGGCCGCTCTTATTTGAACGCTAGTTCACCCAGATGTGATGCCTAACATACATATTTGACAATTAAAAATAGAAGGGGGATTGTAAAGTGGTTTGGGTAATCGACTACTATCCAAGGTGGGTCCCAGAGGTCTCCCTCAGCCTCTAAAACCAATCTGAGGAGTCCACGAACAGAGCTAGGTACCCCAATGGACATTTTGCCCAGTTACTCAACTCATCGAAGAACAAAGAGCAGAGCAGTCACATAGGATGTGTTGGATATTCTCCGGTTCGTCCACATTTCTACACATACGACGGAAATCATGTTATCCGATTGTGCAGTGCCACGTTATAACCGTCATTACCCGAATCATTTTCTTGTTAAAATGTAGGAGCTCGGAGGTTCTATTTGGTTGGTAGCAAGGCCTGAGTGTCCTAACGACAGTGCATTCAGGCTCATATGCCCATTTCATGACTGTTATGTCCCTGGTTCTGACTTCCAGTCCAGACTATGGTCTATGAATATCGGCAACTGCTTGAGACCCAGGCAGTGCTGACCTAGGGATGGTATCGATTAATCGATCAATCCACTTGGGTTCGAGTAATCGGATAATCGATTTTTCCGCTAACTTAGGAAAACATTGGAGACACAAACAGAAACTACAGAACTATGGGTTTTTTAGGGGTTCATGAACGAATTGGTAGACCTTGCGTATCAGTTTATCCATCCACAAAAATGTTAAGAGTATTTACTACAAAAATGTAGACTTCTAATTAATCGATTCATCGATTTTTTAAGCAGCAATTAATTAATGCATCAATTAATTAGTAAAACATAATAATCGATGCCATCAATCGATGTTTTGTTGGTCAATATCCATACCTATGCAGCACCTTTTCTAGCACACTTGTCCGCCATTTCATTACCGAAAAAACCAGAATGGCTAGGCACCCAGATTAGCGTGATTGAGTGCTACCGAGCTTGATTGAGAGCTTCCACCGTACTTATCTAAATAGGTTTAATAAGAATTCTTGTTAAATTATCATAAGGAAACATCCTTTAAAAAGTAGTTGGCATTCAAAGTATCATAAATGATAAGAAGGATTTGAAGAAAAAACAAATCCAAATCCTTTAGATTATGGAATTTCAAAACAATTTGTAAGAATGTACAAATTAATCCGAGTAAACTTATCATGGGAAAGATAGTCATCAATATATTTTTAATTAAGTAAACTTTTCAATTAAATCAACGAAATAAGATTCGTTGATGAATTTAAAAAGATCCATGACATTTAAGTAAAAATATCCAGTTCATTATAAATTTGTGGTTTATTTATGAACCCATTGAGATTACGCAACAACATTGTAAATGTTTACTTGTTTTCTGGTATTAATTCACAATAAATCAATACATCAATATAATTAAGATATAAATTATGCATTACCTGTTGTAATTTATGTCATTACCATGAAATATTTGTCATTTATCACTCACTCATTGAAACACTTAAATGTCGACAAACAAACAGACAACTAAGGCCATTTTCCGAGTACAACAACAAATACAACAGTTTACATAAGAAAAAGATACAACTATGTAAGTATTGCTGGTACCGTTAGAGTATTTTACATGTATTAAAACGAAGAATAAAAAGATACAAGAGAACTTGAAAATGAACATATTCGCATAAATAAAATGTTCACGTAGTAGCCAACAACATTTGCGCTAGTGATGATGAAAACGAACAAAGAATGACTTTTATCATAATTAATGAAGAATAAATGCAAAGAAAGAAGTATGGCAAAGAAAGCAAGAAAGAAATGAAGTTAAGAAAAGAAGTTAACAACTACAAACATGTATGACAACAAGCATTCATAACATGTTGTTGTGAGGAGGCAGCAGCATGTTGCTCCAAATGTGACATTTTTTACTTAAGTAAACAACACGTCTCTATGGCACTCAACTAACAACTAAACAGACAAGTCATGAAGAGAAAAGCGTCAAAGTTACATATTAAATGAAGAAATTCTGCCATGTCAGATATTTATGTATCTATACTATACCATACTACGATACATAACGTCAGTTAGCGAAAATTAGAAATACCAAACCAAGTGAAGTCAATGCCAAGTTAAGCCAAGCCCATTGAGTGAAGACAAAAAATAACTGCACAAGCGCATGAGCTCAGCTCAAAGTAAGCAAAGCGAAGCAAAGCAAAGCAACGTATAGTTAAAGCTTTTCCACGCAGTGTCATGATGCGCAAAGTTACAAATAGTTTCGATACACATACTATAGATACTTGCAATATATATGTCGTACAACAGATAATGCCTTTGGCTATAAAATGGGTCAATTTAGTAGCCATGCAACATGTCGTCTGCCATGTCTATGACTTTGTCTGTACCTGAATGCCTTAAAATGCGTTGTTGCCACAAAATCGTGGAGACACATAGACAGACATTTGCACGCATGCGCGTGTTTTCTTGGTCGATTATCGCAAAAGTTCCATAAATTTTAAAGAAAACCAAACCAAAAAGGAAAAACTGGCAACATTTAGGATAGTAAATAACATGCGAAGTACTCACAAACTTGAGGATGAATCCATGAAGAGCTGCTAAAAAATTTAACTGAAATAGATAAGCGATAGATTTGACAACTCTTTTCAGAGCATAGTCACGCTTATTTTTAAGTCTTGCTACATGTAGTGGTTTAATAAAATATAATGTGACTTTATTTATACAATCATTTTTGCTTGCATGTAAAGTCAATGAATTTTATAAGAAATTGTATGGATCTCTCAAGTATTTTTAGGATTTACATTCAAAGCTCATAATTAATGTAAATCAAATAAATATTTATTAAATTATGTTTAGTTTATTTCAGAGATTGAAAATGCTATGCTATTTCCTAGTTTTTGTTTGCTCTGCTTCTGATTGCTCCAATTTTTTTTTGCTATCGCTCCGACTATAAATAGTATTTTTTTGGAGTTCTGTCAAGTGCTCTTTGCTTCGTGCTTCACAAATTGAGAGCAGGAGCAAGAGCAGAGCTTATTTGCTGTTGCTATTGCTGCTATGCAGCAAGCAATACAACTACTGGTTTATTTACAATCTATAGTTATATTACATTTGAGTATCAGATCCCAACACTTACTTCTTAAGACAGCACTATGTACTTTGGTTTTAAGTGTCGAATCTGAACTAACTAAACTGAACTTAACTTATGTATCATAACTAAGCAGAACAACTGCTATATAAATATTAGCTGATGGAAAAACATAACCTACATATACTGTGTGAAAAAAAAAAAATCATTGACAACATTCTCTAGACTATGATATATTTTCCCTGAAAATCTCATCAAAATCGGTCCAGCAGTTTCGGAATCCATAAGGAACATAGAAACATACATCCACTTTTATATAGGTTATCTAACTAACTATCTTCCTTCTATCTACTATTCTCTATATATATATATAAAATTTGATATATGTACGTATGTGTGAATGTATGTGGTTGGTTATGTTCCCTATGTATTCCGAAACTTGTGAACTGAAATTTTTAAGGGAATCTCTAGCATAATCTGGAGAGTGTTCCTGGTTAAGTTTAGTGCAAATTGGACTTGCTGTTGTCGAGAAATTGGTGGATAAAATTATACATAACGGGAGCGTAGTAAAGCACGCCGGGTTCGTCATTATTATTATTAAGTTATGTTATTGTAAGTTGTTTCCAGGGATGGTGATGTGTTAATCTTTAGTCATTATCCTACAGACAAACTTGGTTCCTATGCAAATTATTATTTTAATGTAAGGATAAATGGATAAGAAATTGTACTCGTATGCATCTTTCAAGTATTTTAATGAATCTTCCTTAGTAACTAACTCATCGTCTGAAATATAATCTACTATACATATTCACAGACTTCATTTCTTCAAACAATATTCTCATAATATTCCAAATAAATGGATACGTATATAATGAGTTTATCCCAATATGCCTTCTACTCAAAAGAAAGAAGTTTACTTATTTTACAATATAATGAAAAATATTATGATGGCAAAATAAATTGAATTCTGTTTTTGCTGAATTCAGTGTATTCTTATTTGAAAATTGTTTTTGTTTTTATTAAATGTGAAAATTCCTAACACCTCTTTTTAGGCACTTTATTAATCATTCTTTTATACACATATTCCATTAAAAATATTTTCCAATAGAATTTCACAGTTCTGCTTTTAATGTATTGTATAAAAGTTTATCACATGTGATTTGTTCTTCCACAATCAAACACAAACACCAGTAGCACCAACAATTATTGCCAACATCGTTTATAAATTCGCACATCAGATTTAATGGTTTTGAACAGATTTTTCTTTATGCATAAAAATAATTTTTATTTGCAAATGATTATAATAGCTTATTTCCCGGATTTGAATTTAGTATTTGCAATTAAAAATATTTCTAAATGATTTTGCAATTCTCAATATATATATTTTTTTATACATACTAAAAGCAGGTTTCAAAACTAAATTTAAATGGTGAAGTAATATTGGATAATAAAAATTAATAAAAAAAATATATACAATATACAATACAATATATTGACATACATCAATAGAGACACTAAACGATCTTTAAAAACTTGAAATAATTTTTTTTTTTGTTTATCTCATGACGGCATAAAGAAAACTAATTGCAGAACTTTGGATTTCCTGGGTAAGAACAGTGGCGGGTCCAGGGGGGCTATGGGGGCTGAAACCACCCCAGAACCGGACAGTTTTGATTCACCAAATATATACGAAGAGCAGAGTAGGAAACAGAGAAATTTTGCGAAGGCTGAAAAATATTTTGATTTTACCAAAAAAGCCATCAGCAGTGAAAAACATTTACTTTGAACTTACAAAGGACTTTAAAATATAGTTAAAAAGATATGGTCGGATATTTGAATAAATTCTGATTAGCCACCATGCTGGACGTGGCAACAGATGAATTTTTTTCTGCTAAAAAAGGTGAAAACCTTCCTGCGTGTTAATATGTCAGAGTCCAGACTCAAAGGGTTAGCGTTGGTCAACGTTCACAAAAAAATCAAAATTTCAACTGAAGAGATAGTTTAAATGTTTGCCAAGTAAAATCTTGTCGTAATACAACATTGGACTGGGCAGTCATAGATTGATGTAATCTAGACATCTAGTATTATACATGTATAAGATTTAACAACCATGCAATACCAGAATATATTATTCATTCATTAATGATCTCATAGAAAAGTCCAAAGAAATGTAAATGAAGACTCATATTATACTACCAATGAATAAATGTTTTTCGTTCTGCAAAAATTTTGTTGACAAACCCTAGCCTCAATGACTAGTGTCACAATTGAATTTAGAGAATTGTTTTAATAAATTTTCTTAAGACATATTTTTATTATTATTATTATTATTATTATTATAATGATTTATTAGATATTTTTATATAGCAAAAATATTGAGAAGTGTTATAACAATATGAGACTTTTATTAGTCAACACAATTTAGCAGAATATGAAAATTTTTTTAAGTAAAGCAGATTTTTTTTCCCAGTTATTATTATTTGAATCAGGTTTATAAGAATAACTACTTTAAAGTCCTTTACTTAATTGCTTGATCCCTCGTTAAATTCGAATTACATAAATCTGGTTCCACCCATTTTGGATTAGTCATTACAATAAATTCTTATTATTAAAAATACCAAATTACTTTATGATTGCTATAAAAATTAACCATAAACAGTTTTCATTGTTATGAGTTTTTTTTATGGATTTCTTTTCAACATCCAACAACTTCTATTACTACCACATGCTATGCTACAACGATGCTATGAGTAACAAATGTCAAGTATCTATTAGTTTTTTTTATTGATAATTTGAAAAATGAAAATTCAACAAACAAAATAATGTGGAGAAAAATAACCATTGCCATTTTTCAAATGACTTCATATTCAATTTATATAACAGCAGAAACTGACAGAAACTGCAAATCCAGACACGCTTACTTAATTACCACAACAAACCAAAATTTGTACGCTTAATAGCCCCAAAACAACTGAGTCAAATCAAGTCGAGTGGAGTTGTGTGGAGTCGCATATGAGTACATACATATAATGAACACTAAAGCCAATCATAGATATGCGACCCAGTGACGACCTTCAGTTGCAAAATATAAAAATTATATTTATTATTATTAGTATTATTATTATTATTTTTTTAGCAATTTTTATTTTTTTTAACAAATGTTGCGAATAACACTCAAGAAGTCAAGGTTTCTACATAATTTGTCGTGTTTTGGATCTTATTGTAAAGTAATGTTGCATTGTTTTAAGTAAATTTAATTTAAAAATTCATATTTTTTTTATATTCAGGCAATGGAAATAATGGAAATAATGCTAATAATAATAATAATTGAAATTATTTTTAATTACATAAATAAACAATTTTTATTGATTTGATATTTGTTTTGTTTTTGAGATTACAAAACAAAAATCCCATTAAATATTATTGAATCTTAGAAAACAGGTTTTTTTTGCAAAAACATATTTCCATAATTTTCTTTTAATGAATTTTTACAGGGTGTGGGATTTATATAAGTATTGAAAGATATAGAGAAAAATGTACATATTAGAATTGAAAGGCAACTTCATTTGGCCATTGTAAAAATATATACATAAATGTGAAATATTTTCAATAATACCCAATATCTCAAGATAAGAGGAGGCAACTCCATCTCCATGTTAAGTTTTTAGAATTTCTGAACTGATGTTCAATATTTCAGCATTCACTTATTGAAATCAATGGGAACGAGACTTTGTATGGTGCTGCTTTCAATACATTTAGGATATGCAGATTAGTTAATCTACTAGATGGTTTTTATTATTTTATTTTGTGTTGAGTTAAGTGCAAAATTGTGTGTTTGAATATTTGTTTAATTAAAAGCCAATTGATGGACGTAATTAAGGCAAGTAAAATCAGTTTGAAATTGCAATTAATGCAATTATTATACAATTGAATATTTAAAAGTTATAAGCGGATTTTCAGATTACAGAATTCCTTTTGGTACTTAGAAATAGATTTCATATTATAAATGTCAGTTTGATTTCAATATAATTACAATAACTTCGCAATTATATAACTCATGTACATATTTAAATGTAATTTATTTAATCGTTTGTATTGGATAAAAAGTACATTTATTTGAATCTGATGTAGAGTAAAAAGTCAAGGGCAGATTAGATAGATTAGGGAAAGGGCGGTAACCAGTACACTTCGTCACTGCGGCCGCAGGTGGGACTATTGTGACAAACTCTGTAATCACAGTTCCTCCGAGGAATTTCAAGATCCTCTTCGAAGACAAACCTGCAAATTCAACTGGTTCCAAATACTGATTTACATGATGGCGGAGTCTGATCCAGATTAGGCCGTCGCAGTGACACAGCACGTGCTCTGCAGAATCCTCTTCTTCATTACACAGTCTACACAGCTCGCTGCGACTGATTCGCATGGTATGTATGTGTTCCATCACTCTGCAATGTCCTGTCAAGAAACCTGAGACTATCCGAATACCTGTCAGTGTCAGTCCCTGTGTTGCGAAATCTAGTTGGCATGAAGATTTTAGTCCATGGCAATGCCATTGCGGTGTTTTGATTTCGTCGAACTCCAAGGTTGTCGCAGAATAGTTCTGGTCCAATGAGCAAATCTTTTTCTGCCCAGTCTTTTGAGTAGCATCAATCATCCCAAACAAATTTCGAGTTGAAGTCGAAAGCATTGAGTGCTTGTACTACAGTCAATATATACATATGTAGTGGCACACTTTAATTCTTCCCTAAGGCATATTTCTATTGCATGGATTTCTGCCTGGAAAACTGAGTTCGCTTGGCCCATGCTGCTTATTATAGGTTTTTTAAGGTTTTCTCCGTAGACACCTGCTCCAACGTCAGTGCCCGTTTTAGAGCCATCTCTATACCACACATGGGAGTGAATGTAAAAGAACACATAAATTATTATTTTTAATCGATGAAGCCTTTCAATAGCAAAAATGATTAGTTGGTCTTTAATTAATGCAGACATTGACTCTCTATAAAAATAAGTGGGTAGAAGTTGGACATTAACCATATTACAAAGGTGTTTTAATTGAAACCGCAGCAGGATGATGAAGGCAAATCGCAAAAGTTGGTGTCGTGAAAAATAAGATGGTAATTTTTAACAGAAAAAGTTTTATTCAAAACACTGTTACATCTTAGTAATGAAAATGAATAAAAATTGATCTTTTAACGGGAGAAACTCACTTTCTCTCGGGAATATGCGTACAGTCTATGCCCAAAGCATTGCCCCTGTATGGAGATTCGGCATCCATGTATGGGGAACTGCTGTTTAATCCCAATAGAAGAGACTGCAAGTGTTGCAGAATAAGACATTCGTCCATGGTACGTCAGGAACTAAACCTTGCATAGATATATGAACTTTTCGGTAGTAGAAGACCGGATCGCCTTTCACACAAGCCAATATAACGGCTCACAACAACCGCTGCGATGAAGCAGACAATGACTTGGGCGTACCAGGTGACTTCTCCTCCCCTCCTCTCTCTCTCCAGGCCATGAGTAATCAATTTTTTTTATTTATTTAATATTTTCTTTTACAACTGAAATGTATTAAACTTGGCGATATTTTAACGCAGAAGCAAAGCGCATTATCGGGAACAATGATCCCTTTTAGGCGCTTCATAAATAAAAAGAAAAAAAAAAATAAATCTTAAATAGAACAGAACATTTGTATATACTGTACATAGTGGGTGGTACAACCCAAGTTTATAATTAAATATGATCACAAGTGTCATCCAAGTGATATTCAACTCTTTTTCCCTTTTAAATGAAGAACTTTATGCATCATTAATCATTGCATATGTTTAATTTAAAACTCTACAGTTCAGTAGTTTCACATTTCATCAATTGTGTAAAGTTTTCTTGATTGAATTTCAATATAAACCAATCATTATGCCAATGTTTAGACTTGATATAGAATAAAGTATCTGATTTTCAAGAGAATTGAATTTTCTCTTCTTGATTTGCATTGTGTGTTTATCTATGCATTTAATTATTGATCCCATGCTGAGTAGTTTATTTTTTAAACGAACCAAGCGATTAAATTAAAACTACAAACATGTTAATTTAAAAAAGAAAAAATTTAAAAATCAACCGATTGCATAAAAATGCCATTAACAATTAATCAAAAATTAATTTATAGACATGAAAAAAAAAATATAAAAAAAATTATAAATTAAATAAGTAAATAAATGAAAGAGCAAAACAAAGCTTTTAATATGGTATACTGCTTAAGTAAGTACATATATGAATATGTAAATACATACAAGTACTATGTGTAGGATGGATGCAAGTAAAGTGAAGGTCACAATGCATGCAGTCAAGCAACTTGGACAATTAATACTCGTATGACAATCGATGGACGATGCAATTGTATCTAATATTGTAGATAGTACTTAAAAAATATTAAAGAGTGAAAGAGGGTGAAAAATATTGTAAAAAAAATGCAATTAATTACTAAGTACTCGTATAAGCGGCACCAGCGGGATGTGGGCATGACAACATTTATATTTGACACTTGCTGTGTGTGTCTATTAAGTTAAGTTGAGTAGCATTACTGCGAAACATGAATATATACACGAGCGAGCATAGCAACATGCAACATGTTATCACAACATGCAATCAAAACGTGTGTTGGGTTCAGTTCAAGTAAACTCAAATCAAATTGGCAATATACGAGTAGTAAGAAAATAATAATGAAAATGAGCCTCAAAGATCAATCGTTAGATGAATCGGTCGATCGATCGATGGATTGATTGTAAAATTACTGTTTCATGCAACTATTCAACTACTATACTCAAGTAGTACTATATGCATTCTCATCTATCCATTTATTCAATCGTTCATTCATTCATTAATTCCTTCATTCATTTGTAGTATGCTTAATTATAGACAATCATCAATTGCTTTACTTTAGCTGATAGACCATAACACTGACTGACAGACTGACTGAGCTAATAGTGACGTTAAAAATTGCCAATTAACTGAAATTACAATAATTTCTCATGGCAAACTTAAAAATTTTTACAAAAGACCACAAATGCCGTGTTTGTATGTAATGTATGAATTAACCACAAACTTACAATAGCAAATGGAAACATAAAGTAGTTCAAAGCCTTTTGGTGGTCAATAATAACAAATATACAACATCTATATACGAGTATGTATATAATATACTTATAGAAACAACATCAATAGCATTGCAGCTAAAGGCGACGGCGAAAACAAAGACATTTATTTGGCTTTTTCTCGTGCAATGAAGCAATTTATGTGCGATTTTGTTTTTTTCGCTTTACTTCTTTAACAAATCTTTTGTAATGAATATATAATTCATACTATAGAAACATTAATCATACGACGATGACAACTCTGTAATGAGATGAAATTTAGGACAATTTTGCTCCATTATTTCATTGAAGATAAAATACTAAAGATGGTAACTGAATATTATAATAAATATAGGTAATTAGGCCAAAACTCACACTGATGCATGATTAAGCTAAATGAGGAGAAGATAGATTGATTGTGAGTATCTTTCACTTATGTATTAGTTAAAAAATAAGAGAAATGGAATCATTTTCAAGCGACACATAATTGATCGCTTGGTGTCGATGTTTAAGTATATAACAAAATTTTAACAAAAGAAAAAACTGACTTCAAGTAGCGCAAATGGAACGCACATTATTAAGGATAACTCTAAAACTACTGGTCAGCTCTTGGACCATATGACAAGCATCAACTTCAAATCAAAGAAGAATCATCAAAATCGGTTCACCTAGAAAAAAGTTTTGAGGTAACAAACAGATAACTACTGGTGAGATCTTGATCAAATTTTAATGGGACCACATGAGAAGCACCAGCTTTTAAATAAAAATCAGATGACCTAGAAAAATGTTCTGAAGTAAAGTACATAGTAAAAAATACCAGTCGAATTGATTACCATCTCCTTTTTTTGAAGTCGGTTATAAATAACCAATGCTATAGGAAGACTAAGAAAGCTTAGTAACTTGTATGATTGGCGTCATAGTTGCTGTTTTCTAAACAGTCCCTATACCATATCATTTAGCCGTTACGCCTTCCTACAGTATTGGGAAAAATTATTCTTTTCTTTATAACTTAAAGTTAACTTATATGCAAAAAGGATTTCATTATGTTTTTATAAGAAAATGCTATCATTCCTTACATTTTAATAGCCTATCAGCTTAAGATAATATTATGTACTTCTTAATGTCATACTGACTCGGAAATTTGGGACAATTCTTCTTCATTATTTCATTGAAGATTAAATAAAAGAAGGCAATTAAAGATTAATAAATATAATAAGGCCAAGATTTTTTAGGAGAACGAAAGTGATTGCAAGTATCTTTAAATTGTACAATATTTCAAAGATTTATTGACTTAGATGATTGTCAACTTGTTCAAATTTTACCATATCCAAGTTGATTGAAATTTAATTGAATTCCTTTTCTTAATGGGCGTTTACAACATTCTTTAACACTATATTCCAATTTAATTTTTGGACTTGTTTTCCCACGTTGAAAATTTTTGCATTTTTTCACTAAAACCAAAAAAGAAAAATAAAGATCAGGTTGTTGCTTTATAATAGTTGACAAAAATAAAATAAAAACGGAATAAGAAATAAAATAAAACTCATTTTATCTGTGCATATCTTTTATAGGCTAACAGTGTTTTTCAAACATAATTTTCCCACGTTTCTCAGAAATCAGTTGAACCAAATGACCAAATCATGTCTCTACCAAAAAAATAAGTATATAAAATCATTATGAAAACAATGATTGCGCAAATGGCACACAAAAAACAACAACACCAACAAATTATTATATGCGTGAAGAATGTGTCAAAAATAGAGAATATTTTTACAAAAAATGATAAATTTGGTATTGAATGTCTTGACAAAAATAGCTTGCGACTAAAGCTTTAAATGGTGACAAAAATTTTATATTCAAGTATAAATGATACGAAAATATAGTAGTAGTAGTTGTGTGTGTCTTGTTCAAAATGATGACTTTAATACTTGGTACAATAGTAAAAAGAAGTAGAAGATTGGAGGAGACACAGTTAAGAGTAAAGATACTTATGTGTTTTGTTCCTAAGATGGTCAAGTTGATGGATTTGATTAAACTTAAGGAAATAACTTTAAATAAACATATATCATGTTAAAAAGAGTGAATTGTATTTAATAGTTGAGTTCGAATTTGGTTTTTGACACATATTTTGTACTTATCAATAAGTAGAGTTGTAAGCCAAAAATCTTTATCTAAAGAGAATTTCATTAATCTTTTCCAAATTATATGAACAACAATTTTTGACAGCAAATCTATAAACAAATGAAATCAAACATATCACTGTAGATCACTTCAAATGAGTGCGAAGACCAAATTCAAGAACTAAGCCGAGAGAATCAAAACGCCTAGGTCACGTAAATGTGCATCAAACTTACACACTTTCCAATTCCGACATATGTTGTAATAATACAAATATTAAGTACATAATTAATTTTTTAACTTTATTTTAATTTTAGTATTTGTTGCTATCATGACAATAGAAATACACATTCTGTGAAGATTTTAACTGCCTAGCTATTACGGTTCATGAGATACAGCGTAGTCGGACGGACGGACGGATGGATGGATGGACGGCGGAAGCTTAGTAATAGAGTCCCGTTAGCATCCTTTAGGTACGGAACCCTAAAAACGAAAAATCCAACCATAGTGTATTTTGATACATGCAATACAAAAGCAACAAATCAATAATTTGGTATATGGACCTTATAACTGTTGTACTCGTACTTCTGAATGAGATTGTTGCTTTGAAATTCTAAACAGCAATTAAATAATTTTATGCTACTATATTTTCATAGATTGAAAATAATCTTCCTTGTTGACCTTTCCTTTTTCATTGAATTTTAGTTAAGTGATTGATTGAATCCAGAATTTGAAGCCCATTATCTAGTCTTCAACTATCAAAGATGTAAGTTTTGGGCCCTTCTCATAAAACCACCAACCCAGCTGCATATTATTGGGTATTAGCAACATTTTTGACTCCAACATGAATATATTTTTTTTAATATTTTAGAAAAATCCTTTTCCCACATCCAATGAAGTTAAGAGGTCTCTTGAATTATATATTCATACGAGTTGTTTATCTCAGGCGTAGAGCGCGACATCAGGATTCATATTAAAAATATATTAGGTGACATGGAACTAAACTAATCACATGCATATGATCATTGGTACAAGACATTTAATTCTGACAAAATCTAATGACTAATCTATTTCTCTGCTTCTTGCCATCGTCAGATATGTTCTACTTTCGTCCGATTGAGAACTGGTCACAGCAAAGTAAATCATCAACATTATCTAGAAGGCACAAGCTGTCCACCCGTCCATTATGCGGGAACAATCTCTTGGTTAAACACCTTTTGGATGATTACACAAAACAATATTAGATCACATAATTTAACCAGTTATATTATGATAGACAACTTCGACGTTATGACATTATATACTTATATATTTTTCCAATGATTTCTATTTGTTTCTTCCTAAGCTAATCTGTGTCTTCTACGTTTAATCTTGTATATATATAAACTTGTATGTATAGTATATAGTATATATGTATAAAAACTCTATAAATTTTAAATCTTATCTTCTTGTAAAGGTGTTAATGTGCCTCAATTATAGTGTCATCATAAATCATAAAAATATCTTCACATTGATCTCATTGATTAAAATATTGTATTATTGTTTTGTGAAAGTCGAAGACCATCCAGATATTATTAAAGCCAGTTTAATTTTAAAATTAGAAATATATTTGCTTTTTTTATTTATCATCAATACATCAAAATCGCCCGATTAATCGACATTTCAATGTCAAAAAAAAAAAATAAAATAAAACTACATCAAAATAACAAGAAAAATCATTTCGATAGGATTAATGTAAGTTGAGAGACTCTATAATTTTTTTTACAAACACAACTCAATTAATCTAGTTTTTTTTGTTTTGTTTTTTCATTATATCTTTTGTTGTTTTGAATTATTTTGCTAAATATAAAAGTTAATTAACATTAATCATTATTGTAACATTTGCTGCTTTTGTTTTGATCTCCGCAAGAGACAACAATGGAATTTGCATAGTCAAAAATATAAAAGCAAAAATAGAAAAAAAATATGAAAAAAAAAAGAAATAAATAAATAATAATAATAAACTATAAAAATCATGAAAAAACAGTCAGTTTACGGCTTAGCGAAGCTTTTATACCTTTCATCTTATCTTTCACACTCCAGTTTTATGTAAATATATGGCAATTAGATGAAATATTTGTGACCAATCGGTTGAGTCTTTATTATGTGTTAATTTCAAATACTCATAGTTATGCTAAAATTCATTTAAATATTTTATGAAATGCAAAAAGTTTTTTTTTAAGAACTCATAGAATTTTAATGGTTTCACAAATGACAAATATTTGTCCTATCGGACTAGTTTTTGTGTATATTATATTTATGGTGACTCAAATAGTTTGGTTTAATTATGAAGCTCTCTACTTAAATATTCAGAAATTATGAAGAACTTGAACTAAATTAGATTGATTTAAGTTTCAAAAATAAAGATATTTATTCACTCTAGTTTGTAATGGACGAACGTAGCAAATCGATTCTTCACTTGAAAAGATCTTCAACGGTTTCTATGTGTTACAAACACCATAATAAAGTCACTACATCTATTGGTGTCATAAGTGCAAGGAAATATGTTAAAATAGTGGTCATGGTCACTCTCACTGAAATATTTGATTTAATAGACTTACATACTTAGCTTGGGGCATTAAAAATAAAACCAAACATATTATTGTGGCTGGCAAGACTTGGTTTGTTTTTGTTTTTGGTTTCTTTGGGTAGTTCAATTTAAATTAAAAATAAATAAAGAAGTTTGCTTTTAATCTCATCATTCATATATGGTGAGTTGATTGAACTACACAATTAAATCTTTCACGTTTATTTCTTTTTTTTTTGTAATTTCATATGTATTTACATACATATGTATTTCTCTTAATTTCAAGTAAAAACATTAATTTAGTAATGAACGTGTGATGAATAATGTTATGCGATTCTTCATTTCTGTTTGAATTGTTTTGAATTGAATTTTCATGATTATAAACATAAGATGGTGTTTTTAATTATTTTGCCACAAACTGATTTGATATAACAAATTATAAATGTTTTGTTTTGTAAAAATTGAAAGCAATGGCAGAGCAATGAACTTTTGCTTAAAAAGAATTAAGAAACATTTAATTAAGATGTAGAATTTCCACACAAATTGATTACATAAGAACACACATTTGCTGGAATTTAGCTAATCCGTTTTGTGCCTTTAAATTTTTGATTTAAAAGCTGGATTTTAATAAAAAACTTCATCTGTGGGACTTGAACTTCTTGCTGGTATGTCTTGGTGAGGGGCTCAATAAGTGTAAGGACCCTAGCTAGAGCGGTACCAACCAAACATCACAATGCGAGAGTATTCTGTGTATTGTATCAAATCCTATCCTCTGTAGTGAGGTTATTAAATAGCTAGGATTTAAAGCTTTTATATGATATAATAAACTTCCTAAAAGTGGGTCTGTTTCAATACAATTACCTTTTATTTGAAATAAAGCCGACATTTCCAAAAAGCCAACAACTTTTCAGAAGAAATGTAGGTGTTTTTACTGATCAATTCAATTCCTAGGTTAATTGATTGTAAAAATATTGTAATATAATGAAATAGATATATGCATGCTTACTTATAAAAAATAAAAAGCGCCAAGGGGGGACTGAGCATTTGTAATGTTTGAACAATTTTTATATTCCGGAAACAAGTTGGTCGTGCAATAAAAGTGTGTTAAGTTGAAAATATTGCGATTTTTTACATCTTAAGAAATTCAAACCAAACAGTAGCAAGAATGATTGGACGGAAAAGATGTTTCTTTGTTTTTGAGACCACAAAAAAAGTGCAATGAATACGTCAAACAAGCAGGAAATGCTTTCAGAGAAACATGTAAATGTTTTGCATTTTTCTGTTTTGTTTTCGATTTTATTTCTTCATTTTACCAAATATAATTTAAGAGGCGTACAAACAAAGTGTGGTAAAGTAAATCAGCAAAAAAAATTTAGCCATATGTAAGCAACATGCATGCAACATTAAGTGCAACGCATTGCGGCAGTTAAATTGAATTAAGCGTAAGATGAAAAACAAATGAAAAAAGATACACAAACAAAAAAACGAAAGAGATAATTTTTGCTGAATAATTTTTCGCGCCTGCTTGCCAACTAGAGAGTTTGCCACATAAAACAACATCACTAAACTGTGAAATGCGTAGGTTGCACATATACTCTTACATACATATTTGTCGTATGTGTGTTGCATGCAAACTCACTCAACATATTGTTTTTTTGTTTTTTTTTGTTTTGTGCATTTTGAATGAATGAATGAATTTATTGACATAAATGTTGCACATGCGCAACGCACTGCGTACGTTCATATATATGTGTGTAGCTTCACCCTATTTGAGTTCATGTTGTTTTAAAGATACATTTCGTACCATATGATGCATGCATAAAATTATTGCAGTATGTGGCAACAAATCATTAAATTATATTTCTGTATTTAATTTAGCATTGTTTTCTTTTGTCTTCTCTTCCTTCATGTGCTTTTATCAGTTTGTTTATTTGTTTGTCTTGAAATTTTATATTAGCGTATTTTGTGTTTTATTTAAAAATCAACAAATGAACGAACAAAATGCGCATGCAACACTCAAATTAGCAAGTGAAGACGACAATTCTCAACTCTTCATGAGCAAGCATTCATTTGCTTGCTCGCCTGATCCAAAATAACCGAAATTAAATCCAAGAAGATAGCGACAAAAAAATATGGCATATGTTTACTATAATGACACTCACTCTCCTTTTTGCTTTTGTTTTTTTGCCAACTAATTTCGCATGCGAGACATGAGCATTGAGACGACAAATGATACCGCACAAATTGTTTATACTCGTATTGTTTTATAACGCACGGGTGGTTTCTTTAAGTACTATTGAAATGGAGAATATTAGAGGGAGATGTGGAAACCAATGTTGGAAATGTCAACAGAAAAAAAGCGAAATTATAAAATATTGTTCCTTAAATCAAACTTTGGAGATATAACAAAAGAAATTTGAATGTTTATACAATATTCATCTGTATTTGAACATCCTAGAATGTATTTTTATAGTCTTTTCACACTGAGCATTTTATGCTGCATTCACAGAAAGTGTTCATATTGCTTTTTGTGTTTTTGGAACAGCTGTTTCTTGTTTTGGTTATACACACATGTGCATTTTTGGCTAAATTAAAACTAAAAATTTCTGAAAAATACGTGATACAAGAGAAAGAAAGTCGAAAATTACCCAGCCCTGCGCAGAGTGACCCATCTCACAAACTGCATTTTTATAGCATTCTTATCGAATGCTGCATTTACTACTACAACAACAACTACAAAATTACGTCATTTTTCCTGTTGTTGTTTTTGACAAAAGAAGCTTTCAATACAGCATTCGAGAAATGTAACAATGAATGCTCAGTGTAAAAAGACAATTATTGACTAATATGATAAACTATCTAGACTCCACAGACTTTATTAGTAATAATCTAATCAATTGGCCCTTTTAGTAATCTAAAGTAAATTCTGTAACGACATATTGTATTGCAAAGAACAAAGCTTTATGCTTAATAGCGTAATATGATGATCCATTTAGATTCCACAAGATTTTATTAATAATGATCTAATCAATTGGTCTTAACAGTAATCTAAAGTTCTTGTGGCAAGAGAAGAGCCTTTGTTTCTCATGGAAACAAAAACTTTCATCCCTAATAGCTCTCATTGTAGAGTTATGAAGTAATTACATCTAGCGAGTGAGTCTTAATGCCCCATTTTGTTGATTGTACAAGTAATTCGAAGTAGATTTAGACTTGATATCGTATAGGTAGCCATTACCTAGAACCAAAAGAAATGCATGCTTATCTCCGAAGAAACTCCTGGAATTCTTAATGAAAACCAGACTTTCGGAGAAGCTGTAATTCCTATTCCTTTCCTAGTCTAATCACTAATCTATCTCTCTTCTTTTCAACTGTTAAGTTAACAATTATATCGTAATAATCATAATAAACTAATAACTATAATGTGCGAAAAAAATATATATCTATGTATGACTCCAATGGATTCCGAAACTGCTAAACCGATTTTTATGTAATTTTCAGGAAAACTCAGGCATAGTTTGAAGAGTGTGAAGGCATAGTCTAAAGAGTGTTCCTGTGAAGTTTGGTGCAAATCGGACCTGCTGTTATCGATAAATTAGATAATGCTCCTGCCCCGGCGTCGCACGTCAAACCGAATCTTTTCTTGAATTTGTGTGAAACAACTCACGATCATAAATAAAAAAAATTAACATTTTATCCACGTTTCCGATTCGAACCAAACTTCACTCTTCAGACTATGCTTGAGTGTCCCTGAAAATTTCATCAAAATTTGTTTAGCAGTCTCGGAATCCATAGGAGTCATATATAGATGGTAACTTAACGTATCATAACTTTTAAACGGAACGTATTAGAAGAATACCGATTACATTTTCGTGATCAGCAGGTCCAATTTAATGATTATTAATATTATAAAAATATTATTTGTTTTTCAGTCATACAGTGTTATTAGAAAATAAATTCATTCTGTTTTTAAATCCGTCTAAAACTACCCCCGTTGAAATTATACTATTAGTTTGCTAAATTCATCGTCAACTTCTATATTGTACAGAACAAATTTTTATTTAAAAAAAACTGCCAAATAACACGCTATATAAAAAAACCATAAACTCAAATGAGTTTCAAAGAAGCGTGGAGCATGCATGAGTGGTGGAGTTGCTGGGCTATAGAAGATGAGATACACATATGTACAATACATACTAGCTGGTGTCAGATGCAAAGTGGCGTGTTGTGACAGCATTTTGCGCATGTTGAATGCAAAATGTATTTGACACTCATTTGTGTGTGCTTCACTTAAGTGCATTGAAGATGATAAAAGAAGTTTGGGGAGGGGGCACAATTCTTTTAAATTAATGGTGACACTTGTTGTTTGTTTGTTTACTGCAGACTTATTCTTCATCCACCATATTCTTCATTTTTTAATAATACAATGTTCAATTTTCAAATTAAAAGAAAAATGTCAAGAAATGAACTTAAATATTTTTAGGTTTAAGAAGATGAAGTTAAGGGAACACATATATGCAGTTTATAAAATGAAATCTTTATGTTTTTAGAGATAATTTTCTTGAGCATAACATTTTCTATACATTTGTTCAAATTATAATTAATTAAATTAAAATTGGGAAATTGCTTATTAAAATTTGTGGATTTTTTTTTAATTGTTGAAGTTTGGCAAGGTTTGTTTACACTATCATCAGATTTTGATCAACTTTAATATCCTAAGAATTTTATAAAAAACAGGACAGAACTTTAATTTGAGTTCTATCGCAGATTTCCTGCAGAATATCTCATTTTAAATCGGATTTCCCAATTTTATATTAATTGGGAATTTATTTTGAATGATCAATTAGTTTGACTCAGAACGGATGGATTTTTTCAGTGAGTATTGAACTCACAAAGCTACTTCACGAAGTGCACATTTTAAGCCCAACGTTATTTTTGTAAAGCGAACTAAAATGTAGCATAAACGCTTAGTGTTTTAACGTCTATTTGAAATTCAGCGGTGTTGTCATATAGAATAGTTATTTCGTTTTATTATCAATTTGAGAATTATGGTAAATACTGAAAAATCATTGCGAAACATTATTAAAAATCAGAATAAGAATTGTATATTTAAAATTTATTTTGTGCAATGTGATATTTACTTTATTTTTATTTTGAGGGGTGAGCCACATTATATGTTAAGCATGTGCCAACTTTGCACTAGCAAACTCATTCTCAATAAGAACGCAATGACGTCACAAGCATAAACACCTAAACAAAATTGATCTGAGTCAAGCCGATTTCAGTGAAAAACCTTTTCGATTGTCGAATAAACGGGATATGTGATGTAAGTCATAATGTGCCCTACAATGTGTTTCAAACATAATGACAAAATGACAATGCCCCATTCACATTATATGTGGAAGATGAAATTTCAACTGAATTGCGCAGGTCACTCATTTTTGGGTTTTGTGCTTCATTGCTGCTCTTTGGCTTGTTTCAAGGCAGCTCAAGGTTAAACAGAGTTCAGACCCTCATAAGATCGCATAGACATCACTTCAATGATGCTGGTTTTGTTGATTTATTTTTTTTTTGTTTATGTTTTGTTTTTGCAAATAACAAACAAAAGAAGAGAAAAAAAAAAACTAAATTTATTTGATAAATCTGTTTGAAATAAAAAAAAAAAAGAATGAAAGAAAGAAAGAGCGCTGGATTAAAGGCAAATACAAAATATATGAAGAATGAAGTAGAAGTTTAAGGCGCAGCAAATCCAATAACACATTTGCCACATGCAGCGTTATCAGATGCTTTGCTTTTATGATTCTTTTTGCTGGACTCTCTCATTCAACTAATATCAAATAAACTTTATGATGACGATGATGATGATGATGTTCTCTTGTTTATATTTTTCTTTTTTAATTTGTTATTTACTTTTTATTTATCTTAAAGAGGATTTGCGCAAAATGTCGCTTTAACTTAATTCAAGATACTTTAATGCTACGATCCGCGCCTCGTGTCATCATGATCATCATTCTGAACATAGTTAGGCCACATGTTGCGCTTGTTGTGCCAGTAAACATTATGTATCTATACACACCGATGTCGCCGCCATCAGATCGACCATACCGAAGAAACAGTAGAAATTTATTTTTTCTAATCGCCAAAGATCAACCAAACACTCAACAACTGCGAGTTTCAATTATGTATTTAGATCTATACATGTACATATCAATGTTTTTGCTGTTGTGTACTATGATTGCCTTCTGCTTCTCTCCGACAGTCACCAATTCTAGTGTCTGATTTACATCTGGTAAAGTGAGTGAGAGTGTTGCATGTAGCAATTAAAAATAATTTGTTTAACTTGTTCACACAAAAAAATAACAGAAAAATCCGCAAAACCAAAGAAACAAGAAAATAAATTCATTAAGTTATAATAGAAAAAAAAGTTGTAAATTGAAACCGTTGATAGCGTAAAAACATGTCCAGGAAAAAGAAAATAATAAATCTAATAAATGCGAAATGGAAACTATGGTTTCAATTTAAAGCAAAGAATTTTTGCATAGAGTCCAATGTTAATAAGAAATTTTGTGATTAACTCAATTAGAAGTTTTGTTATATGAAGTTTGTCTAGAAATCATTTTATGGTTCTACGAGTATAATCTTTTCTTAGAACTTGCCTTGAACCGAAGACTTTCAGGTAGATTTGAACTTTATAATAGAAAAAGATATTAATCAAATTAAAAGTTTTTTTAATTGAAAGACTTCAAATGGGATTAAGTTCTCTAAGGCGCTTTAAAATCAGTTTATAGGTCTTGAAGTTTTTTTTTTTTAATATTTTTATTTGTCATCAGTTCGATTCAAGAACTAGTTCAAATTTATTGACTATTGTTTACTATCACATTATTTTTAGTTAGTTATATTATTACAACCTAATCCTATGCTATCCATAGCTATGACTTTAATTGGTTATGCTCTTCGGTAAGGAAGATCTAACGAATGTTATCTCTTGCGCCGCCTCGCTGTTCGAGAGTGTTGGTTGAGCAGCCCCGGATCTACGATTTTTTCGAACCGGGGCAGAAACTTGATAGTGGCGCCCCCTCTCTTCAGCATTTAGTATAAATTACTTAAAAAAACTCACAAATATATAATGGTTAGCGGTGAGCCAACCTGTTTTCTGCATGCTAGGTGAAGCAAGTTTTTTATTTTCAATCGTATTATATTATGATTTTCGCACCCCATAAAACTACCGCCCGGGTCGGGTGCCCCGGTTTGCCCCCCTAGGTGCAGGGCTGTGGTTGAGCCTTTCGTTGTGCCTTGTGCTATGTGTCCTTATAATTTCTTTGACATTTGGCATCAGGAGATCTTTGTGAATATTCACATTACGTAACATATGGACCGGGGAACGTAATATTTTGATAACACTAAAGTATTTCAATTTTAGGTTCGGCAGCTGTTCCCCATAATGGGTTTAAGTATGGCTTTGTAGAGTCTACATTTGTTTTCTAGACTGAGCCCGGATCTTCGGCCTAGCAACCAATACATTCAAGTCTAGTTGCTTTCTTTTGGCTAAAATGTACTCTTTCCAGGACAGTCTTTTATCAAGCCACATGCCTAAGTACTTTGTTTGGGTATTACAACTCCGTTGAAGCGTGCTAGATCATTGCCTTTATGCCGAAGTGCAAATAAAACATGGACTGACTTATCTGATCATCCAGTCTTGAAGTTAAATAAGTAATGGGTCTAGTAGTTTAATTAGCTTTTGAATTTTTCGTTGGCAAAGATATTTGGGACTGATTGGACTCCATATAAGAAAATAATATTATTTAAGATTAGTTATAAGAAGTTTATATGGGATAAAGTTCTCTTAGTACAATGCAATCAATTTATGAGTTTATAATATTATTTTCAGTAAGATCCTTGAAGCCAAGACAAAGATATTAAGACAAAATGAAGTGTTTGTAAGAAAATACTATGACATTTAGATTAAAGTAGTTACCTCAATCAAATAACACAACCAATTTATGAGTTTATAATCTCATTATACACACTTTTTATAGAAATGCCAAGATTATTTAGTAAAACATTTATTAGCTTGGTGTATCACATTCAATCCAATTAACCATACAACATTTGATGAAATTCGAAAGTATTGATGATGATCTTGATTGGCTTTCAATACCATAACTTAACATTGATTTGATTATGGGCCGATATCGAGCTACAAATGTAAATTATTCATTTAATAATAAATTATTTATTTATGCCATAAACAAATATTTATAGAGCAAAACGATAGCCGTGTGATTGGAATTTCTATTTAAAAATACCATACCAACTTAATAAAAACTGATGTGCCTTTGCCTTTGCCCAGTTCCACTTCAACAATTTCAACTTAACATACTCGAACATGACAGACAGTATACATGTGGACTAAATGCACAATGGAAGCAAAAATTTGCATTGTTGCAAGTGAGTGAGTACCAGGTACAGACACAGTCATAGTCACAGTCACATTGAACTAACCAACTATCGAACTACTTGCAAAAGACATATCATATTTCCAAGTCTTCTCTTCCACATCCAGTTTGATAAAGAGTGAAAAAAATCAAAAAACTTTCCTGTCGCTGCCAATATAATTTGTGTGCAACTTGGTTATAAAATCAAAGTCACGCCTGTCAAATCTCATAGCATCGTCCAAACTACAAGAGAAGTAGGCAGAGGCAGAGTAAATTGTGGCCGTTCACATTTTACAATAAATATTTTACAAGATTTTTTTTTTTCACTACCAACAACAACAATAATAATACAATAATAAATGCAATATGATTTTTACGTTCATCATCATCGCAGCAACATCTATTCGGATTTGCAGAGGCAGTTAACCATGGTCATTCATCTGTGTGAAGTATGTAACATCTAGTGGAGAGCGAGAGATACTAATTTTATACATATGTTAAGTATGCCCACATGGATAAAAATTATCATATATTTTTTCTAGATAAAAAGTTTTATTGAAACTATTTTTTTTTTTTTAATCGATTCGTATACATTCTCTCTCAACACTTGAAACTATGTAGATGTTGTGGGCTCTTCAATGGTCATTTACTTGAAATATTGCACCAATCAGTTGATGACATTGTACCCTACACTAGACTGAATACACATACATATGTAATAGGAGTTTATTTCATTTAAGAATCATTTTTCTAGATATTCATAAAATTCTTTGAAAATTTGATTTGGATTGTTTTGGATTCTGGAGACTAAACAAATTTAGTTCATAACCTTATAAAAAACTTTTAAAAATTAAGTCACCATTGCATTAAACAATAGAGATTATGGTTCTCTATAAGAAAAATGAATTCTCCATTCGAACAATCAATTTTATGTTTATTAATTTGCTTTAAGATTCTTGAAAATTATAAAATATTGCATTGAAACCAATATTTTCATTTAATTTTTTTTTTATTTAATTTTATTTTCTCATATTTGGAACGCGCAAATTGAAAAACACAAAAAACAAGTAAAAATTAAGTGCGTTGCTTTTTTACTTGGATGCATGTAGTTTTATTTTGTTTTATTTTGGTGGTGCCCCAGTTAACTTAAATTAGCAATTCAAGGTTACATATAAATCATGTCAAATGCTGTTTTCCATACGAAATTTTGTTGTGCTTGTGACCTTTGATTTTACTTTATGTCAAGTTAAATATTTACAGAAAATTTACATGTAATTGACGTTGTAATGAAGTTGTAGTACAACAATAATAAAGTTGAATACTAAAAATTACACATCAAATTGAAATCAAGTGGAACTCTATTGATTATAATACAATAATATTGAGTGTTTTTTAGATTATTAGTGATGAATAATGAATGATGCATGTAGATATGTATTTGTGTGTTTAAAGACGAAATACAAATTTAATCAGATTGTTTTTAAATGGATTGCAATTGACCATATTCGTATGTCTGTAATTGTTTTTGTTTATTTTGTTGTGTGGACCAGAGATGGGCAGTGAAGCACGATTATTAAGTTTGCGAAGCTTATTGTAATAACGAGTAAACGTTTCATGAGAGAAAGATTTGTTTTCTCTATCGCACTGAAGTGAAAACAACAACGTTATGCTTGCCCATCTCTGGTTTGGACCTGTGAATAGAAAAGTACAGAAAAAATACTTAGTTTGAAAATGAGTTCAAACAGTTTCATGTTATCAAATTTACATGATACTTTTTTGTATTGAAAAATAAACAATTTTTAGAGAAGCAAGTTTAGGTACCTTAAAAAGTATCACTTAACTTACAATCAGCAAAGTTCTGAATTGCCTTTTCAGTGAAATTACTTACAAGGAAAGTTAGATAAGTCAGAGATATTTTGAAATTCCCGCGTAGTAACACTGCTTCTTTCAACTATTATCTGACAATAGACTACTGTCAAATTTTGAACAAACTGCGCTATTTAGCATTTGTTGACAACCTCGTGAATTTCAACGATAATGCAAACAAGTGAATTTCGTAAGCATTACTTTCTGCGTAAAAAAACCATCACCGAAACCAAATAAAGGCTTTGTAAATACTATTGGGACTCTTCACCAATTCAATTTCAATGGTCAATAAGTGGTGTACTGAATTCTGTGGTAGACAAAAGAGGTCACGACGCCAGTAATCATCGATAAAATGCATGGAATGATATTGGACAATCGCAGAATGAAAGCTCATGAGTAGACTGAGGCTGTGCAGGTACCTCACATTTTACATGAATGTTTAGACATGAAAAATCTATCCGGGCGATGGCTGTTGTGATTACTCACACTCGACCAAAAGCGCAACCGTGTGGCCACTTCAAAGGAGTGTTTGGCAAACCGAAGCAGTTTTTGCACCGTGGACAAAGAATGGATCCATTACAACATACTAGAGACCAAGGAACATTCGAAACAGTAGTGGACTTATCCAAGTGAACGTATACTAAAGAAGGTCAAGGTGGATTTGTCGGCCAACAAAGTCACGGCAACAGTTTTTTAGGATACACGTGGTGTCATTTACATTGATTATCTTAAAAAAAGTAAAACAATCACCGGCGAATATTATTCAGAGCTGTTGGACAGATTCAATATTGATTTGAAGCAAAAAAAAAAAACGGATTTAGCGAAGTAAAAAGAGTTGTACCTGCATGACAATGCACGGGTATACACGGTTAAACTTATGGTCGAGTGTGAGCTAATACAACACCCATCCCGCTTTTCATGTCCAAATATTCATGTAAAATGTGATGTACCCGCTTAGTTGAGATGTCTTCAGCTTCAGTCACCTCACACACTTCCATTCTCCCATCGTCCCTGACTGTAACAATCCAACAGTCTTTAGATTTAGCCTCCCACACGACTCGTACTTTGTGTGTAAAAAGAGAGTCATCAGTGATAAACAAACGCCTATTTTGAGGACTTTGAGAAATCTTATTATTTGGAAGGGATAAAACAATTGCAAAAATGCTAGAACAAATGTATCGAGCTAACAGAAGAAAAGGTTAAAAAATAAAACTCATTTTTAATAAAAACAATATTTTTTTTATGAAAAAGTCACTGACTTATCTACTTATGTGCCCTCGACTTTGAATGGAGTTTATAAAAATCAATACTCAATTCAAAACTATGAAATATGAACATATACTAGAGAAATCAGTCATTTCATAGTCTTAAATTAAATTCTTTCTTACTCAAATGTTCTATTGTAGTTTATCGTGATTGGTAGTGTTAATTAATAATATAAATACTATGTATATATTTTGGACCTCCTTAAAATGCAATTTCCAAAACTTGTAAGCTACAAATAGCGACTTCTATTAATTTAATAAGTGATTATTTTTGATTATTTCCTCTAAAATTGTGATAAAAATTTAGAAGCCACCTCTAAAATCAATCAAGCACTTTTCGTTCATTCCGTTTTAAAAAAAGAAATCATAAATCAATACATATGTCTATTGAAGGAGTTAAGACTGAGTTGCTTACTTACTTAAATAAGAAAAAGCTCTATAGCATGATTTGCCATTTTTTGTTCTTTCATCTTTTGTGTTGTGTTCTCTATTTAGATACTTAAATTAAAATTGAATCTCAAAATCAAACACCAAAAAGGTTTTTAGATAAAAAAAAAAAAATCAAAAAAAAAAAACAACATATAAACGACCTTCAAATGGTCATCTGTGCTACTTCATTTCGGTTTCAAGCATACACACTCCATTCCTCCTATATCTTTATTATATGTTGTATACATATGAGTATTTGTTTTTATATAAAGAGCCACCACATGATCACGCCACTTCACATGCCACACACTCTTCCTCTTCGTAGAAATATCAACACTTAAAGAAACCTGGTTTGGTTTCAAAAACACAGCAACACAAACACAGAAAAGAAAGAAAAATGTTGCTACTGAACAAATCAACCATATAAAGACAAACAATGTTGATAAAGTTTCATAAGTTGCTAGAGCTTTTTATGATGCCAACTCAAATCAACTCAATTGAATGTTTCAGATTCAATGTTGCTATACTGTGTCTATGCATAGAAGATGTTGCCAAATGAGTTTTGTTGCCAATGGTGGTTGTTGGTTGGTTGGTTGTTTATTACTTAAATTGAACTTGAAGAAGAAAACAACAAACCAAGAAAATAAACTAAGCAAAACAAAATGTATATAAAAAGTAAAATAAGAAAAGATTGAAAAAAAATCTCAGTAACATGTTTTATGCATCCGCGCGCAGAGTTCAACAAAATTTATATTCAAAGTTAAGACAACAACATCAACATAAAACAGAAAAAAAAAAAATCTCAACAACAAAACACTTTTAGTTATGATAAAATTTATATAAAGAAAAAAATGGCGAAGGTCGTTTAAAGGCAACTTTTTGCATGTTTCTTTATTTTCTTGTATCTTGTCTTATGTTTTTTCTTTATTTTATGTTTGCTTGTTGCTTTTGCTGTCGTTTGTGATTTTCTGCTTCGCTTGATATAAAATTTTTAATTCTATAAAAAAAAAAACATAAAAAATTACAATATTTTGTATTGAGGCTGAGATTTAATATTTCTTTTCCTTTGCTGTTCACCGAGTCTATTTTTTTTTATTTCTGTCCAGAGGTTGTTGCCTCAACTAATTGTCGGTTATTAAAATATAAAGAAAAAAATTTATAACTCCCGGATGGGTCAAGACATTTCATAGGATATTTTATTTTTCGCACTTTTACTCAATACTTTGTATGCTACAATATTTTCCCATCATAAAGAAACATGTCTGTCTATATGGCTGATTATATGTCGGTATGTCTGTTTGACGAGTTTCCTTTTTAGGCCTCAACTCACTCAATTGAACTGGCTTTTGAAATTGGAATTGTCTCCGTCAATGTCTTGTTGGTTGTATGTCGGTCTGCATGGCTGTCTGTCTGTCTGTCTATCAGTTGACAGTTAGTGTTTCGTGGTTTAAACTTGTCTCGGGATCACTTTTCAGGCTGCTAACTTAACTTTCAGCTAAAGTATGACCGATCGACCAATTCGCTTACTTGACTCTGTGTGATTTCCTTTAGTGCATGGCTGCTCTGATTATTATATTATTTATTTTGTCTCTTTATTTCTTCTTCATTAAATAAATAACTTGCTATCACGAGTGTCCGAGTCTCTTATTCGCCTTCTGGTATTTGGGTCATTTTGACTTTGATCATTTATGTTGTTGTCTGTTTTGGTTCAATTCAGTTCAGTTCAATTTGAATCATTTCTGTTTCTTTTTCAATTTCGGTTTCTGTCACCAGTCTTGTGGTCTTTCGGTTTGGTCAATAAAACCACTTGGTCAGCATGAGTCGTCGTCCATCATTTGGACTTACTTATTGTATTTATAGGTCTTTGTACGCACTCGTATTTAATAAAATAATAATACGCTGATGAATTACCCAGGCTTATTGTGGGGTAATGGGGCTTGACTTGACTCCATTACGTACTGATAAATTCACATGTTCCTGATAAATTCCATTATTTGTATTATTATTATTATTATTATTGTATTATTGTTGTTGTATTATTTGACTTGTGGGCCACAGTTCGTTTTATGTATAACATTTGCTGTTGCTTAATGTATTTATTTCATGTTCGGTAAACATGAAATATTCTCTTAATTATTACATACATATATTATTTTTGCTTTTAAAGAAGAAAGTGAAATATTTGCGTGTTTATCAAGTATTTTTTCGGTAATACTTTGAGCATGGAATTTTTGGTAATTTTTTAAATGAAATTACTCCTTTTATGTTACAATGAAAGTTTGTTGAGCTTGAGGAAACTTAAAATCACTTCATTAATGTATGAGTTTGTACATATTTAATGTTCTTATAATGTCAAGAGTCTTTCTTGTTGTATTTTCCGATATATACGCTTATTTAAGTGATGATTACTGCCTGTAAAAATTGTCTTTACCTTTGTCCCATTTTTGAAGAAAACAAAAATTTTTGTCATAATAATATGATTGGTTTTTTTGGTTATTCAAAAATGTATGAAAAGCTCAACTACGTAATGCAGAAGATAGAAACAAACGGCAACGAGTGTGAAAATGTGTGTCTATTGTGATATAGCACAATGCGTTAGACCGAATAGAATTCGCTGGAACACGTAGTATGGTGCTGCATTATTTTATTATGCAAAAAAGTTCTCATCTATCAAAAATTTTGCTTAAACAAAATGATAAAGAACTACAAAAGGAGCTGTTCAGATTACATACATGAGTTCAAGTTCTTGTCTGAATCCACAACGAAATTGGAAAAACGTGGAATGAGAAAATTATCGGGATTTGAACTAGCTCAGATAAATGAAGTTTTATCGGAAAATTTGGATGTACATCTATATTATTGAAAAATTGCCAGTGGCTCAAAAAATTAAATTTCGCTATGCATCATTGAGATCTGTTCATTTTCAATATATCGGTTAATGATTATTATTTGCATCTTTGTGTGTTTTCTCTGTTAAAGAACATTCATTTTTCAATGATCTTCAAAAAATTGATAAATCCACTAACAAATTTTGACTATTTTCTTTGTATATTTCATTTAAAAATTTTTACAGGCTCTAGTGATGAATCTAAATATTATTTTCACGATATATGTGAGGCTAGCCATCATTTGGAATTTCTATAAAGCAGCCCTTGCTAGTAGCATGCTTTTGCGGAGCGATCTTTAATTAAATCGAATTTGTGAGATGCAATTTCTGCAGGTGACTGTAAATGCAAAGGGAAGTGACGCGAAGTGTTTATCTATATTAACCTTATAAAGAGGTAATGTTTGTTTGGATGTTAGAGGTAATCTTCGAAATTGCTCATCCCAATTTAAAAATTCTTTCACCAGTAGAATGCTACGTTGTCACTGAGTGTCATCGGCTATATATATGTATATAAATAAAACTAAGTCCAGTTATTTTTAGGAGTAACTGAAATACCCGGGTCAGGTGCCAAAAAAAGAAATATAAAACTAGTTAGTGACACTCAAATTGTGCTCACAGCTGATACTCAATCTGTGTTCTTTGTTCATACTCAAACTTTAAAAGAGAGAATATAGTGATGCTAAGAAAGGGCGCAAATCTAATATCTGGCATTTGTCGCTATCCGGTTGCACGTGCGAGGCCGGGTAGAGTAAGCTAGAATTAAATAAATGCACTTTAAAGTCGAATGTAAACTGTTTTTGTTTCTGTTCATTAAAGCGAGCTGAATATTTATATTTGTAAAATATAATTTTCGTCAAATGTAATAAGAAAACTTAGTACACGAACCCGTCTTCTCGGGAAACCGCAATAGGCAGTTTGGAAAAATGTTCTTTGGGGGACCAGGCTCTGTTCGTGGACTTTTCAGGTTGGGTGACCTCTGGAACCGACCTTAGACTGTAGTGGACTATCCAAACCCCCTCACAATCCCCTTACTTATCAATAGCTTTCGAAATTTTATCAGGCATCACAATGGGCTTTAAGGCTTCTGTCTTCGTACAACAGCGAGCGGACTGTTTAACCTAACTTATGCTAATATGAAAACTTAACTTTATTTATTGATAATTAACCTCTTTAATCCACTTAATTTTACTTGCTAAGTCACACACGGAATCCCTCCCCTTTTAAAATATATATTATTTCTTGTAACATTTCTTAGTTTTTTACTAATTTACTGTTTAAAATTTAAAAGGTATTTTAATAATTCAAATTCTAATTTGAGTATTTCAAGTGGCGCGATTCCATGCTAAGTTAATTTGTAGACCTTACTAATTTTCTCTAATCTTTATAATCTTCCATTTAACATTCAAACATACCTACTACACTAATTGGACGCCATGTCAATAGCATTTTTTCTAGCATATTTCCAATGTTAATCCATTAGAACAAATAATAAAATTGTAAAATGCAAATTTAAATATCACAATTTTAGCGATCGATTCGAGAGGCTATATTAGGTATTAAATTACTTTATAATTAGATTAAATACCAGTGAATATCTTTCATGTGTTCGCTGAAGCAATTAAAGCGGCCATTATATTATTAGAACTTGACAAGTCGTTTAGGTTAACATTGACAAGCGTGTATGGGTTTGATTTATGGCGGTACTCTTATGGAAGAGAGAAACTTACTGATCTGATTGAACAGATTATTATTATATGTATGTACATACTCGTAAATATCAGATATGCATAGATAGCTATCGCTTGACAATTCGGTCAAGCACAAACTAACTGTAAGCATATCATACGTGTATCTTACATGAATTGATTGTGGTTTTATTGCTTAAAGATATTTTTACTTATATGTACAAAGTGGTTCTAATGCTTTGTTGTGGCTTAATTATTTGAAATTGATACCAGTTGCAGTATTTGGTCTGATGATGTTCATTATGAGCATGATCATGTTGTGTTGTTGATGACTCTATTGTGGCATTTGATTAATGACAAAGTTGCTCTACATTTTTTCTGTTTTTTTTTTTTTTTATTTTATTATTTGGGTGTCGAAATCAATTTATCTATCAAAAAGTTAATGGCGCGTATTTATTTGAAATTAACATACTACCATTTAATTCAAGTGAGTCTATAAAAAGAGGTTTACCTATTAATAAATGAACTGTTTAGATTCCAGTTTAGATATCTGTTTAAATTAAAGATTCCCAATAAAAAAGAAGCGCAAAGCTAAAACCAAATCAATTTTAGTTTTGATCTTTGCCTTTTTATCTTTTAATCTTTTTGTTTTCTTTTTGATTTCTTTTTGTTTTTTGTTTTTTTTTTTTGTTTCTCTTGTTCCACATCTCATTTTACTGTAGCTTTTGTTACATGCTGCTCACACATCAACAATTCAAGTCAATTAAAAACCAATTGATTTTTGAGTGTTGAAAATAATGGCGCGAAAAGTGGCTTAAAACGTGTTCAATCGTTCAACACGCCTCAAAAAAAAAAAAAAAACATGCTTGTTGCCACCATTTGTGGCAATAGTGGATAGATAGGTTTCTTGGGGATGGTGACCAAACATTTAAACTAAATTTACTTACAATCAATTGGTAGTAATATGCAGAAAAGCTTCATCCGGTGTGCAATCAATATACATATATAAACATATGACATATACATGCACATACTACATATGTATGTATGAGTGTGTGTTTTCAATAAACTACCTTAAGTGTGCAACAACAAAAACAACAAGAAATGGTTACCTTTTTTCACTTTTTGTATTTTTCGTTTAGTGAAAAACTTTCTACAATTATTTCCACAAACATAAAAGAAAAATCGAACTTAAGAAAAAAGGCGAAAAAAAGCACATAATAAATAATCAAACTTTTTTCTTTCTTATTTCCTTCTTTCCTATCTACACACATACACTATTTTTCTTTTATATACAATTTTTTTCACTTGTATGCATAGTATGTACATAAGTACGTTTTGTGTACTTCACGCTGATTTACGCAACTTTCACAATACATAACAAAAACAAAATGCAACAAACAATAACAAAATGCAACTGCAAGCACAAGTTGCATACAACAAAATATGTATATTGTATCTCAAAATTTATACGAAGAATACGAGTACAGCAGTTTAGGTGCACACGCTGTTGCTCTTGCTGTTGCTCTTAACCCACGCATCCACAATGCCAGAAATACATAAAAGAGAAACCCTTCCAGCTGCTTTTGCTGCTGCTGCCGCTGCATAAATCCGTTAAAAACTAAATGCAATAATAGTAATAATAATAACAACAGCAGTACGTATACCAACTGCGCCTCCAACCAACCTCCAAACACCAACGCAGGCCATGTGTTTAGGCCAGGTTAAGCAGTCTGACAGGCTGCTTCACTGGCTGATTGGTAAGGGGGCTAAGTATGCGTGCTATCGCATAGTCTCCCACTCTTTTTACCCTTCCACACAAGACCCCAAGTGTCATGAAGTGATTTTATTAATGAGTTTAAACGCGCGCTTAACACGAATCAAGCCACCGAACGAAGCAAGCGATGAACAAACTGAGCAAAAACAGTGGCGTAGCGTAAAGGGGAGCTCAATATAATGGAGTACTTTGAAAGATGATTAGTAGTCACATGATCTTTAAAAGAATATTGATGAATCCCTCTGAGTGACATAAACAATATATAAACTTACATAGTTAAATTTTTATGAAAAGGACTTCCATATTCTATTCTAAATGTTCAACGAGTATTTGCGTCAATGAAAGAGAAGCTTGATCTCGTTCCAGATTTTGTTATAGGCTGTAACAATGTATATCGTACCGATGTCTCAGTTTAGTTTTAAAATCAAAGGCTTATAGCAGGAATTTCCATGATTTGGTTAAAACTATATCCTAAGTTAGGTTAAGTGACTGCCAATATTGATATACTCAGAAAGGTATAAGGCCTGTTGTTTTACCATCAGCTTTGGAGACCATCTTCTTCTTTTTGGTCAACAGTTCTTCTTTTTCTTCAACAGATCAAATGCTTGTTGACCTTAAAACCAGAGAGGTTCTATGAACACTATCACTGTCCTTGCATAAGATTATATAACTTTAAGCTTCCTTTGTAGGAAGTTAATTTATGTAAGTTATGTTAAGTGACTGCCAATATTGACATTAGAGGACAGCATCAACGCACTCAAACCAACAGACACAGTGAGTAACACTGAGTGACACTCAAAAACTCGTGTGCGACATACAGCAAAAATACAATTTCATATACTCAGAAAGGTTTAATACTACCAGCTTTAAATAACATCTTCTTTTTGGTCATCAGATCTTATTTTCCTTCAACAGGGTGAATTATGTGCTAAAGTACTTAGTTTGATCAAATATGTTCCTATATACATATGAATGATCTGAAAGCCATAAAAATTCTACAACATTCTTTTGTTATATTTTAACTTATCATTATTATTATTATCTCCGAAATAAACAAAATTTGACTCATTACTAAGTATTAACCCCTTTTTGTAACAAAAATCTACTAATGTACGCCATTGAGGTGAATGAAAGATCATCGATGCATTGTTCATGTATATGAAGTTGGCTTAAAAGATTTTGTGGCTTAAAGCTTTTTAAGTTATATCTTTTTTTTTTTTTTTTTGTAACGAAAAACAATATCTACATACATAAATGGTAGAAAGCGTGGTATGCTTCAATTGTTGTTGTTGTTGCTGTTATTGTTGGTGGTACTAGTGGGTAGTAAAAGAAGTTGGCACACAATCTTTATATTGTATTTATCAACTTCTTCTTATTCATCATCATCATCATTATTATCATAGCCACAATTATCATTATCAGCTTCTATTTCATGACTGTCTTAGTTTTATTTATATATTGTTGTTGCAGTTTTTTGTATTGTGGGGGAGTTCATATTTGATAGATATATAGACTTAGATATTGGAACAGACAAAAGATGTTGTGAAGTGTCACACTATAATCGTGTGACTCGTGCCTCAGCATGTAGCCCTTGGTTCTGTGTGTAATTTGTGTATCTTTTTGGAAAGTCCCAAAAAGCAAAATTCATAAAAATAAAACTATGAACAAAATTCTTGTTAATTTTATTCAATAATTGTTTCTTTGTGTAGATTAATTTTTTTTTCTTTTGTTTTTATGTTTTAAGTTTATGTTATGGTTTTTTTTTTTTTTGGTATTCTGTATTTATTATTTAAAAAATGGATTTTGATTAATAGTTTCAGTAAAACGCCCATGGTTATTTGACGCTGTTGGCTAACTGACTTTAAGTTTATACTACTTAGTAATAAATAACAATTTTACAGCATTGCTGAACTATTCAATTTTTCTAAATTAAATTTAAAGCAATAATGTTAATAACATTTTTTTATTATGATTGTACCTGATCTTGTTTTTCTCTTTGTTTTGTTTTTCAGTTTCATAATTAATTGAATTTCATGTTCTGATTTTTATGAGGTGAGTACAAATAATATGGATTTTGATAATTTATAGTATTATGGCATTCCAGTCTATGGAGTCATTGTTTTATATAAATAAATATTTTATTTGTTATTTTGGGAAAAGAATTTGTAGCATTACAAATTTAAATTCTTAGCTGTTCTAGAAAAGAATTTGAAACAAAATTAAAAACTGCATATAAATTTTAAAATTAAAGAACAGGTGAAAAAATATCACCTTTGATTCAAGAATTTATTCATTTGATTCCGAATAAGAAAAAAATAAATAAAAATTTGTATTATGTATTAAAATGGTATTAGAATTTGTTGCTAAACGCAAAAGACGTCCAATGGGTAAAAGGAATTACTCCGAATATGTAAATAGATACAATAATAGAATCATCATATAAAATAGTTTTAATTAATCTATATATATATATAATTGAAACCATTTTCCTGTCTGTGCACGCTAATCTCAGAAACGGCTTAACTTATTTGAATACGGGTTTGACTGGTGTATTGTAGCAAGCTTCATGTAACATTTAGCTTTTATATCGAAATCGACCTACTAAATTAAAATTTTTAATTCTGTTGCCGACTTTTTGGCTGATTTTTGAATGTTATCCTCTTTAGCTGTGGGGCAAGATTACAGATCTGATAATTAGGGGAAAAGATAACAAAATACACGCTATTACAAACATATTTCGAATACCACGCGTACGAAGTCGGGGGCACAGCTAGTTGATAATAAATTAAAAATATTGTCCAGATTGCAATAATTTAAAAATATAACAGAAGTTGCATTAACCATATAACATTATTTGTTTCTTTTTTATTTAAGATCGAAAAATACTTTAATGTAATACAATGTTTTTAAGGAATTTTCACCATTCAAAATATTTTCTGTTTGATCTTGCAACGAAATATAAGATTTTTGTAGGCAGTGGACCAACTTATCGTCATCATCATTTGTTTCAGTTCAATAGCCTTCGTCAATTTGTAACTCCAACAATTCTATGCCATTTCCATTGAACATTAAGGTACCCAGACGCACTCCTTCGCGGATCGTGCGAATTAAGCGTCGAGCTATCGTACTCAAGTAGTCTGGATCCGTCGAAAAATTGCTTAGCTCGGCTAGTAATTGTAAGCAAGAAACAGACGTTCCTGTACGACGCAAAATGGCATAAACTGCATTCAAATTTACTGGAGAAGACGGCATTTCTTGATTATCAAACCAAAATTTGGAATTCAGAGTAAATTCAGTATGCTTGTTAATTCAATGATAATCAATATGAATTTATTTTAAGAATGAATTGTCTTGGATATCTGTGTTTATCTGTAATATTATTGAATAATATTATAAAAAATTGTATTTCTTTTTTGAATGTTTGTTTATTTGTAATGAATAAACTCAAAAACTACTTAATTGATTTTAAAAATTTTTTCACCTATAGAAAGCTACATTTTTAGCTAGTAACAAAGGCTTTATTTTATTTCAATTAAATTAGAGATCCCATCGAAAACCCAAGGTATTAAAAATCTATACTATTTATAACATTACTTACATGGACGCACATTTTTTGTTGTTTATGCTTTGCTGCTTCTTGAATGTAATGTTGTATTTGTTCTTTGCACTCATAACGAATATTATGATTTCAAAATTAATGTCGAGAATCATCGATAGCGGAATTGCCCTTAATTTATAATAAGAGTAAAAAAATTGAGAGTTCTAATTTAGCGTTCACATTGTGTTCTGTTGTGTTCTGAACAGTTGTTTTTTGGTTTGGTTATGCTCACACGTTGGCTTATTCCAAACGTAAACGTGATACATGATGTACAATAGAACATTGTGCAGCATATGCACTTATATTGTGAAAATTATAAAAAGTAAAAATACAATTTGAATTTTAGTTAAAGTTCTTATGTGCCATTACATGACCGAGAATGACCAAAAAGTTGGTTACAATGGTAAAAGTTGACTGTACTGTACTGTAGAGTGTAGAGCCTTAAAAGAAGGTTCAAGTTAGGTTCATCGAGAACACAACCTAACATTTTGTTCGTTCTACCTGTTGTTGTTGTCATCAGAACACAGAGTTCAACTTGTGTTCTCCAGAACCCAACTTTTTACTCACTGTGAGAAGGCTATTATTTTGCAGAAGCCACAAAATCTATAAGTAAAGAGTCTGCTTGCTTATCCGCTGCTATGCATTTAAATAAAAATTTTAGTACTATTGGTCATTTAGAGCGACATGGATTTGAAATAATCTAACAGCAGTTCAGGCTTATAATGAGCAAGTGATAAAAGTTACACCTCTCATGCCTTAAAAACTTAAGAACCTTGCAACATTGTAAGTGTATAGGCTCAATAGTTTTTGATTATGGGAGTCGTAGCTCTTTGATCCACCAACATTGCCACGTGTCGCTATATAACTTTAGGGTAAAATTTTTTGTCCCCTTTGTTATTATTACTTTAAATTTATAATAATAATCATGCATCATGCATCATTTAAAAATTAATTTAATAGCAATACCACCACCAAAAGAAATATCATTGATGTAATGGAAAACCCCATTGAGGGTCACAACAATTTGTCACACATCTTTAACAAATTATAGGCATGGTAAAAATCTTTTGTCTTCTACAATATATACACAATATAAAATTCAATCTATTGATTCATATTGTTTTAACTTGAGGTTTAAGCTTAAGCTAATAATACAAATTTAACACTTCCTAATAGATTTTCAATGAAAGTTAATCATTCCATTGAACAATGCTTATTAGTTGAAAGGTGATCATTTATACATTCCAACTACTACTATTGTTGTTGTTAGCTGTTAGATACTCTGTGTAACTTGTTTAAACAAAATACTAATTCGCTTTGTTATTTAAACAAGAAAGACATCGGGACAGATACCACATTAGCCTATTACTTATTTATCCACCACATCCAAATACTCATAGGTGTAGTATGTTTTATTGATATATGTAAATTTTGGTTTGTTTTCTTAACATTTTTTGTGGAAAAAATTTATGAATGTTTTATTATTTATTGTTTTCGATTTTGTTGTTTTCGATTATTTATTCATTTTCTTATTTGTTTTGTTTGTTGTTGCTTTAAAGTTTACACCTTTTTTCATTGGAACGGATTCTCGGATCATTAAATCATCTTAAATTCTGTTAATTCTTAACATTGCTTGCTTCCTCTTGCTTACGACAGGTTTTATACAATATTTTCTTGTATAGAAATCATAGCTTTAGCTTGGTATATTCTATTAGAAATCCAACTAGAGAGACCACACACACTGTGGGTATAGAAAAATTTGATATGCGCTGAAAGAAAACTTTTCCATACTTTTTTAAAGAATTTCTAATCCTTTGGGTACGGAAACGCACAAGTATTGTTTATGTCTCACTACTCTACTCCGCTCCTTTCATTTATTTTATGATATTTTTCATGATTCTTTTTTATGTCATAATTTCTATGTCTTCTATGTCATAAATCTGAAAATATTTTTTGTTCTTGGTAAAGAAGACAAGAGACACCCACAAGAAATGAAGGAAAGAAAAGACATACCAAATCAAAAGCGGCTTTAATCAACACATTATGCATTCATTTGAATAAAAGAATACTTCTTCTTTTTTTGGGTGTGACATTTTAATGTTCTTCTTTTTCCAAAAGAAATCACTCTTTTTTATTCTCTTTGCTTCCGAAAGGTTTCTTTTGTCGTTAAGATACGAGTTAAAGTGATGAATGCACATACATACATACTTATATGTGCATAAACTGGTTGATTGAGTTTCTTTCATTCTCTCATTTGTATCTTGAATCAAATTTTCAGTTTTCACTAGAACAACAGTAGCTTTATAGTTTGAACATCTAAAACTAGACATTTGTTTGAATAGACAAGGCTATAAAGAATATCAGTAAAACTAAAAAAGACATTATAAAAACTTATTAAAAAGAAAATACAAAGGAACAAAACTTTTAAGCAATTGTACAATGCATCTTAACCTCAAAGTCTTTAATGAAAAGATGATCTTAGCAATAATAAAAAGCAATTCTTTACTATCTTTTAGATAATAGTATTGGGTGTTCAAATGAGTTTTGAGGGATTTACAAAAGTAGGCGTGATTATGTACTTAGCATTAAATGGCATCGTACCATCTGGCAACTCTATTCATGTTAAGGGGGTCATTATTTTCTTCTAAAAATCTCCATGTGTCATTTCGCCGAAGTGTTTACAACAAAGTTTACTTGTCCTCTAACTATGCCAACTTTAGTTTAAAAGAAATTACCAATTATGAAGAAAATTGCAGCTGATGAACATTGATTGCTATGTGAAGCATATCTATCAATAAAACCAGAAAGAACAAGACAAAGACAAACTTAAAATACTACTCCAGAAGAACTCAAACCAAGAACCGTCGAACGCCGTTTTTTTCACATGCGAACAATTGCTCCAAAGGCCAAATCGGAAGAGTTTTTGGGAACGAAAAGTGGATCCATTACGACAACCTAAAATTTAACGACTAAACCGAATTCATGGTAAGAAGCTAATGTTGTGCATCTATTTGGATCACTCAGAGTAATCTACAATGAGCTAATCCAGCCTAACAAAACATTCAACAACAATTGGTGATGTATTTAAGCCAAGCATTGAAGCTCAAACGCCCCGATATGCCAAAAGACATGACAAAGTGATCTTTCAACACTACAACTTTGGGCCACGTGTTCCAAACGTCGTCAAGGAAACTTAAGAAGCACTTATCCGCCGTATTCTCAGACATTGTTCCTAACGACTACCACTTGATTAATAGTCTGGCCGAGCAGCACTTCAATTCTTACGAAGCAGCAAAAAATTGGGATGCTTTTCCGCGGCATCCGTATGTTGCCTGATAAATAGGGAAGAGTCGTAACTAACGATGAACAATACTTTGAATAAGATGCATTATTCAAATTTCTCTGAACAAAGTTTGAATCTTATTAAAAAAAACCCCACTTAAAACCAATAGCACTCACAGTGTCCCTATAAATACATGTAACTACTATGTAACCTTGTTCACACTTAGCCTGTCTGCGACTGCATTCTCTCTCGCAACTTTTGTTTCTTGACAAGGGGAACAAGAGGCCGATGGGGAAGCTGAGCTGTTGGTACAAGCAACAGCTCGCAGTTCTGCCGACGTTTTTCTTTATCTTCTTTCGCATCTTTCGTTGTTTGCTCATTTCGTTTGGCTTACGTAGAGTGATGAGGTATGCGAAATGCAGAATATAGTGGTCAATGAAAGCGAAATGATAAGAAATTTGCTTTGCAACAGAAACGCAAAACTTCATAAAGAAACAAAAATGAAAAGGAATTTGAAAATAGTTGCTAGTGTACCAATGCTGTCTGTGAATAACGAATGGCGTTGCCAAAGAAGAATCAACGACACGAGCTGCTGAGCATGATGCTTAGTGTAAGTAAGGTCTTGAGAAGACCATTCTTTAACTCTAGTAAAAAAGCTGAGGTATAGTTCGGATCACATATATTTTTTGTAGTAACAAAAGTTTAAGCAAATCGATTAGGTATTATAATACAAAATATATTGTGTATAATATCGCTTAAGTTAAGAAAACTCATGATTCATTAAAGCTGCCTTCAGATCTGCGTGCTTGACTTAATTTCCGATGTACCAAGAAGCTCTTTTAATTGATCTACAGTTTTTGGTCTGAGCCTTCCCTTCCCTTTCTAAATCTTCAATTTTACTTGCTTGTTTTATATATGTATTGTAGTTTAACTCATATTTTTCCAAACAAATGAAAGCTTTTGTCGATCTGATCATTCCCTTCACTGTTTTCTGGAGCATAACTCCTTTCTTTTATGATTTTTTTTATGCGCACAAACTTTTTATACTCAATTTTACTACAGGGTCTTTAAATCAAGCAGATCTTATCGGATTAATATGTAGATATTTTTTTATTCTTACATAATTGAAGCCTTAAAAGCAAAAAATTTATTAAGTTTAATAAATGTTTTATATCTAAAGAATAATTGCTTGTATCTAAAGCCATATTTTGATAGAATCAATCTTAATGCCATATAATTAATCATTATGTATTGTTAAAAAACTACATACATATAAACCTAATTTGCAAATTCTTATCTTGAATTTTTATTGTTATTACTTTTATGTTTCAATTGTATGCAGAAAAATGTTTATAATTCTGTTTTATTTTTCCTTTTGGTATGGTTTGGTTTGGGTTGGGTTAGGTATGCAGCTGTACAGTTCTTAGAAATTCGTGTCCATGTATTATCGGAGTAAGTATTGGCATTAAACTTATAAAATGTGCAATTTTATTGCAACTTCAATGACAATTGTTACTTGTACTGACTGAGTCGTACTTTGTCAATTCACTGACAATGGTTTTAATAAAACTGTTGACGCATTTAATAAGCCTCTTATTGTATGTCAATTGAATTGCTTTATTTGGGGTTCTATGCACGGGGGCACACATCATAAAATCATACACTATACTACGACGAGTATGTTTATTACTCTCGAGTGTAAACATGATTCTGTTTTGTTTTGTTATGTTTTGTTTTCTTCACTAATAGATTTGTGCCACTTTTTTATCATTTATTCATTTCATTTTTACTTTATTTTAAATGATATGAGTTGGAAAATTTTTATTGTAATTTGGACTGCCACTTGTTGAACTTACTTACTTATGTAGTATGTATGTATTACTTGTAGATACTCATACAATAAGTTCATTTATATTTTTGCTTTGCAACATTGTAAGTAAAATGATTAAGTATGTCAGACGCACCAGTTTATGGTCTCAGTTATTTGTATTAAAAAACAAGTTTAGATAAACACTTTGATAGCAAACCTCGGACCACACATGATGATTGCCTGTTTGAATTTTATTAAATTTGAAAGCTCAAATGACACAAAAAAAAGAAGAAAAACACGATAAATGTGTGGAAAATGTCCAAGTGACAAAGTGATAAGAAATTTTGGTTCAACAAGTAAAATTTATAGCTAAACCTACCAGTGTTTTTTTTATTTCCATTTTTATATATTCAGTAGCTTGTTTGTATCATTAGCTAGGGATTTCGAAATCATTAGAAATTGAAAATGAACTTATAAATTAGAATAAGAATTTATGTTCAATTAAAATCACAAGCTCTCTTTCTTGTGATTTTCATAAAACATTTGAATTTGTTTAAATTATTCAAATAACATTGAAGAACATTTTGTTATAACTTAATTTTTAAAATTTGACTAGTTTTTGACTAAGTTAAGCTAAGAAATTCTGAAAAAACCCAACTCATTTATTAAACTATTTGTCCAAACCTCGAACTTATCTGCAACATAAATCACACTTGTGACACGTGACAGCTTCTTTTGGTTCAAGTCAAAGCATAGTTGAGTTTAGAGCGCCTCGAGGCAACGCATAAATTTCGGGCGACAAAACCAATCAACTTAAATAAGTTTGTATGCAAATTTTGTTTACACATTTAATTAACGTAAAATGTTATTTGGTTTTTCATATATGTATTATTTTTGGGTTGATTTTTTCTTATAATTTTTCAAGATTACGAACTGAAAATTAAATGAGTTTTAACATTTAAACGTCAATTGTGGTTAGTAATTTTTCGATTCGCAAAAATTATGAATGACATTAATCAAATAATCTATCATATGATGGAACATAATTTACTTAGATCATGTGCAGGGGAATTTCACCAAATTGCAATTATGAATGAATAGGTCCGACTATTAGATGCCCTGAACCCTAGTTAAAACATAATAAGCTTAGTCAAAAGTTTCGGAACACATAGAATCGGATTTATTTCTAAGAGTGGAAAGAATATCCATAGAAAATATACAATCTTAGAGATTTCTTTGATGAAAATTCATGCATGAAGCTATCATAGTTTTCAAGAAATAGATAGGACACCTTCCAACCGTTCAACTTCAACAACAACACTGAGGATATACTTACTAAACTTTTTAGACAGCCCCAGCCAAATGGTTCTACTTAATCCTTTAGTAAGTCAATTTGGATATGAACAATCTTAACAATAGAAAGTCACCAGGGTATGACAATGACGACAAATCAGTTAATCTAGTAACCAAATGACAAAGATCATAGTGATCATAAAATCAAATAAAAACGAAAATCTCCTCTCTTCATATAGACCAACCGCTGACTATATTCTTGAAAATATGTATATAAAAGAATCGTTGTAGAGACTATTACAGCCAGTATTTTATGATCAAAATAAATACCAGAACACCAGTTTGGGTTTAGGCAACAACATGTCACCGAGTTATTTTCTGGTACCACAAGCGTTTGGAACAGTAGAGGGCTCAGCCTACTATCCATTCCCAAAAGTCCTTGTGACAGTGGGGACATGGTTCGATTGATTATATGAATGCTTCCTGTATGGCAAAAGAGGTAGGAATAGACCTCACTCCGAACAGTGACAGAAAGCTATATCCATGAATATAGCGTATACTGTACCATTTGTGGGTTATGCCTGCCTGCATTCTATTGCAGAGAGCTATGTTTCGACTTTTGGGAGACCAGCCGAAGAACTGTTTGGGGTTCAAATTGGTAGTACCTCGGGTACGAAGTCTTCCCAGATGTTTTTTTCTGGTACCAAGAGTAGTCAGGAGCACATGGAACTTAATTCTGTCCTGGCCAACGGAGGCGGTCCCTTTATGGGCACGATGATATTACTCTATAACAGGTGTTCACGTAAAATCAATTGACTTTCATGCCCTTTCTCGAAGTGTCGCATGTATCTTTACAAATTTAGTATACCAATTTTGAATCTATATGGATGCAGGGTATCACAATCATAATAATAATAATCAGTTTGATATTTACTTATGTTAATAAGTACATTAAATCAGGAAAGACTCTAACAACCTCAAAGAATAGCATAATATACGAGTACAAAGAGTAAAAGATGAATGTATACATTAGTATACAAAATGATTTGATGTAATGTTAAATATAATAAAAACGAATACATAAACTAGCCGGAGATGTAACAAAGACCAAATAAATAATACAAAATAAACAATACTCGTTCGTACATGCAGCATTCATATAACTTAACAACTTCATGTCAAAGTGAAATTACTTCATCTCTACTTCATCATCATATAAATTTCTTTTTTTTTATTCCTTTCTTATGAGTATTATAAAATTATATATACTTATGTTGAATTGAAAGTGCATTTTCAACAAGTAAGCAAGCAATTGCATATGAATAGTGTAAATGACTTGAGACCCAATAGGAAATTTTGTATACAAAGGTATTGTATTCTTGGTTTTTTGTGTTCACTTAGTCTGATGAGTATTGAAAATTGTTGTTTTATATAATTCTTTGAAATATAGATAAATTGTTATTAAGATCTTTATCAATGAAGTTCAAAGCTCTATGAACTTATATCTGAACTTGCAATGTTCCTTCGAACATTCAACTAGCTGATCCTTAGTTCAACTTGTCACAGCATACTGATCTTCTCATTGGAGCGGGTCTATTTTTCGAGTAGTTATGCATAAGTCAGATTTCGTTGGATCCTGGTTTGCCATTGATGCAAAAAAAATACAAATTGGTTCGATTCTCTCTGGTCATAATGCCAAACTCTCCTTATTCGTCGCAAGCCAATGAGTTTCCGATGGCATTAATCCCAGTACTCAGCTGGACGAGTTGGTGCATCGAAAGCGTGAAAAAGAGCGTCTACGTGAAAAGGAACTTAAGTTGCGTGAAGAGGAACGTCATGAAGAGCAACGTTTGGCTGATGAACATTGCCAGCTGGCAATAGAAACTGAGCGTTTAGATCGCGAGAAGGCTGTGTTGCTACACTACGTCAGAAACGCGAACGCAAGAAGATTGAACTTGATTTGAAGCGTCTTGAGAAGAAGATCATACAATATCAGTTAAACGTTCGTAACAGGAACACATAAGTTTATACAATTATAGTTCAGGGTTTGGTCTCGTAATTATGGCTTTGATGACTCTTTCGCCTAATCAAAATGAATGGAATTTAATTGAAACATTTTCCACTTTTGTTGTAATGTAAAATGGTTCACAATAACCATGAAATTAACAAAATTACATATAACCGAACTATGGCCAATTTATAATATGAGGATGATTTTCCTAAATGATCAATTAGCAGAATTAGATAATTGAAAATAAATTGAAGATGATGGGTATATATGTAAGTACAATAACTACTAGAAAATGCAACAAGAAATCAAACTTACGTAAATGGTTAAAGTTAAATCATGTCTTATTGACAAGTCTTTTGTTCAAAAAGCTTTACTAAATATGTATTAAGTTGCGTAAAATTTCCTCATGGGTATTCATCATTCATATGAAATGATGGAAATGCAGCACGTGCCTCATCAGCAACAGCAGCACAACAACATCAATAACAATAATAATAACTACAACAAAGATGAGAAACGACAATGAAAATGTAGTTTAAAGCGAAATACTTATATACAAACAAACAATGAAGCAAAATAAAACAAATAAAAAAAGGTAAAAAGAATGAAAAAAAAACTACAAACACTACAAAACAACAATAAAATCCAAAATTAAATAAATAAAAAAATGAACAATAAAATAAAAAAATTTAAAAAAAAAAATACATAAAGAGAGTCAAAAAGCACTTTTGCTTTTTATAAGAAGCGAAGCGGAACGATGAGGGCTGTTATAGCAAGAGCATCAACAACAACAATAACAAAGGAAGCTTAACACCTAAGTACAACAACAATATCACCATAACTTTTTTCCATTATGATGGTGTTTTTTTTTTATCGGATATTACCAGATGATAGAGTCAAGTCAAATATGTACTATGTAATGCTTTTTATGCAAAGTCTTAGTTTGATGCTTGTATTGAGATACTTAACGCCAACTCTCCCTTTCAAATTTTATACATAATTTTTGTTTTATGACACACCTGATAAAACATGTTTTTATATGCACTAATTCGATTATTTTTGGACAATTTTCTATAATAAGAAAATAAGTATTAACTTCGGTTTTACTGCATATCTGATACTCTTCAATTTTAGTGAGATCTGTACAACATCCATTCAAATATAATGTTTTTAACAATGAAACCGTGAAAAATTCTCGAATGGAACCGTCACTGTAAAGAATCTTATCTTTATAGATTTTCCCGCTGTTCATTTGATTCTTCGTCAATCAAATCTTCATTTTTAAATAACTGACTTATTTTAGGCAACTTTTTATTTCACTTAATGCTGTAATAAAAAATGTTAGGATCCTCGTGCTGTTCACGGCACTCTCAGGCCCCCTTCCAGATGGACCCGTGTTATTTTGTCTTCATGCGTTGTTACGACTCTGATACCTTTAATGGTACTATCATTTAAGGAACGAGTTCTTAGAAAATGATCGGAAGAACTAGTTGCCCTGGTCACTTAACTATTCCCTACTTTCTAAGGAAATTTTGATAATTATTACCGCAAAGCATCTGCCATTTCCCCTTTTACAAACTCTACTGTATTCATTATGAATATGAATATTCAGTTAAAAAATATGAACCAACTAAACTCAGTATTTTTAAAGATCTCTTGTCACAATTTTTTGTTATAAAGTCTTCACTTCTCAAACTGTTTCCATTCAATATTGTTACGTTATCCCTTACACTCATATGAAATTATTAGTGCACTACAAACATTTTATAAAAGTGAATATTACCATTCAAACTACAAATATTCAAGCCCTTAGCATGGAAAGCGAATAATCGCTTCCAAGAAAACAAAAATTATCTCGAAGGTGTTAACAATATAAATTTTTAACATTTAATTATGCCGTTGATTTTTTTTTTCATTCTCATTTCACAACAACAAAAACTCTATGATTTTGTCAACAATACCAAAAAAAAAAAAAACGTGACCCATTACATTGTGACCCTACCTAACAACAAGTTTATATCTTGTAGGTTGAAGTATCTTCATGGATAGGCGCACTATAATGTGGTTTCATGATTATATCTTTGTGAGCCCTGTGTAACTGCCCACAGACTATTATTATTATTATTATTGTTTCTACTAGTACTAATGCGTTTTATTTTAAAATGAAATGAACTTAGTAATAATTTTAGACAAATTACACTCTCTTATGGTTATGGTTGTGAACATTAAATATTATCTTTGAATGCCAAAATAGTTGACATTCAACATTAGAAACGCATTAAAATTGTTACAATTTAACAACCACGCAAGGGTTATAATTTAGTTAGTAGTATTTACGAGAGCCATTTTTCCCCATCCACGCATGTCTAGATTATATTTTATGTGAACCCTGAATGAATGAATAAATTAATGTAACGAATGAGAAATCTTCAAGTTCCACAGATGATTTTTTATTAGATCATTTTATAAAGAATCGGAATTGTTTATTATAAATAGATTATTTCATTGGTGTATAAGATGTTCAAATGGAATGGTAAAATGTTGAAAAAAAGCTTCAATTTCTCACAAAAAATGATCTCTTTGAATGTAACCGATAGCTAATGAGCAGATAATACCATGCTACAATGTGACAATGCTATATTATATTAACTTAATACATGAGTCAAAAAAATATATAAAATTGCATTAGAGACACTATATCATGCATTAAAAGATATAAAAAGAAATTGACTTTCAGGACATAATATCATGAATAACTGAAGCGTTTCATCATACATTTAAATATATCAGAAGATATTGATATTCAAGACTCATTTGCTTGTAAACTTTATAACTAACTATGATCCAATGGCTAACAATTCTACACTTCTAAACAAAGAAGCAATCAACAGGGAAAGCAAGACTGAAATCATTCTAGATCTCAATACTTAAACTTCAATAGATTGAAACAGGCGAGAAATAGGCTATAAAAATCTCACTTTTTTTTGAATGTGATAGATGGCAACAGATGCTGGTGAGTACGTACAACTGGCCACAAGTAGCTCACTACTTTGAAAATATTCTAAGATGCAAAAAGCGGGACCTGGAAGCAGGTGCTACAATCGACATATGAAAACAGAATAGGATACCACCTTGAAGTAATGCGAAAGCATTTCCTTGGTGGACACATATCCTATAGGGGGGATTTTTAGTGGCACACCACAAACCGGGAGTGCAACGGCACCCTAGATGCTGCGAAGGCATTTTTGGCCAAAAAAAAAAAAAAAACAGACGAGACATAAAAAAATTTTCTTGTTACTCACTTTAATAATGATGATAATGTTGAATTTAAATTTTAATTTGTTGGCACAGTAACACTTACCTGAAAATAAAGAGAAAAATATAAATACATTATATAATTTAGGTTATTTCGGGATGAAACTACATACATTAACTTTACGTTAAGAGTTATAGTCAATTCATTAAAGAAATTTATCTATAAGTAATAAAATCAACTATGTATTTATGAATTCAAAAATAAATCACATGCTTCTAATTATTGTATTATTGAATCTATGTATTAAAATTATTTGACTGCTTACAATACTCGAATTTCTTAAAGGGATTTCTTTAAAATATATTATATATCCTTATTGAAATATGATTAAACTTTTAATAAATTGATATTAAAACGAAAATCATTAAAAGGAACTTGCTTCTATTGACAAGCCACTCGTACGCCATATTTGCTTTTTTAATTAACTCAAATAAAATTAAAATTCAAAACGCACGCGCGATCCCATAAACAACCGAATCAGACCATTTCAAGTTTAAACTTTGAAATCGAAATTCAGTAGCGACGGTAAGATCTTTTAAGATATATGAGCTGTTGGACTGACGTACGAAAACTGGCTTCACTTCATTATTTTGCTTTTTAGATACATACATATTTACGTGCTACTTTACTTATGGCATGATTTTCTAATTCTTAACAACACAAATTCTTGAACCCACCAACTTCTTTACTTCATTGTATGAATGTCAATAATTGTTTTTCTGATTTTGTTTGTTTTAAGAATAAGATTTAGAGCGATGTCATATTTGGCAAACATACAATTTACAACTTTTTAGCTTTATTTATTATTATTTTATATTTATGAAAAAATATTAAAGTATGTACTTAGATTGTATGTATGTATGTATGGTAAAGGTGTGCGCTTTATTTAGACAATTTAATGATTATTTGTGTCATTTTAATTCAACTTGTTCAACTAATGCCCATTGTGATGTTATATTATTACTTGTAGAGTACCTGACTACAAACCATCTTAGTAAACTGAAACCAAAATAATCATTGCCAGAATTTTCAGAATGATAATCTTAAGTTAGAACGAAAACCAATACAAGCCATATCTACTTCAGTTTTCAATGAATTATATTGTAATAAACTGCTATAAACTAATATAAACGAAAACATCATTTTTAACACATAACTATATTCAATTTTATTTTCACCAGTCAATAAGTATATAAGGGTATTTTAATATTACGTCATCTTAAGAGGAATTAGTTTATTAAATTTCAAAATATATTTAACCACGTCTCCGTTTGTGAACGATCCTTTTGTGAGAACCTGGACCACCTCGTCTGTGACCACCTCCGCTACTACCACCTCCGCTGCTACCACCTCCGCTACTGCCACCACCTCCTCCTCCTCTCCTGTGACCACCACCACCTCGTCTGTTACCGCCACCACCTCCACTTGCTCCCTTTCCTCTACAAAATCTGTTTCCACGCCAGCAAAGCCGCTTCCTTTTGCCTTTTGATCCACTAGAACCACCTCCGGAGCTACCACCAGAACCACCTCCTGAACCTCCGCCTGAACTTCCGCCTGAACCACCGCCTGAGCCACCACCTGAACCTCCACTTGAACCACCGCCTGAGCCACCACCTGAACCGCCGCCTGAACCACCTCCAGATGGAGGACTTGCCGCTGTTGTGGTATCACCTCCAGCAGCAGCAGTAGTAGTAGTAGTACTATCGCCTCCAGCAGCAGTAGTAGTAGTAGTGGTATCGTCTCCAGCAGCAGGAGTAGTGGTCTCATCAGCTGCAGGAGTAGTGGTTTCATCAGCTGCAGGTGTAGGGGGGTCCTGCGCTGATACGAAGGCAGCAAGTATTAGAGTAACTACACCGAAGACAACGTATAACTTCATTTTGCTTCTTTAAGTTTTAAGTAACCGAAGACAATGATTTTATTGGAATCAACTATCGATTTATATACAAAATGGAAAATATTTTCGTAATTAAACAGTTACTTTAACAAATGATGAAATTGAAGGACTATATTCAATTTATCGCGGAAATAACAATTTTAGTGATTTATTAGGAAACAAAATACAAATGTGTATGTTTGTACCCCAAATTTTATTTATATATTTATCCATAAACAAGGTTCAGCAAATGTCGCAGATGTTAATAGTACAAATTCAATATTGTTTGTTTTCTTTAAGAAACAGTAAGTATGTATTTGTTTATAACCGATAACATTTAGAAATAATATGTCGGTTATACGTATGGAGTTAGTTACTTTAAGAATTGGGTAAGCCCTAATTATGTACAGAATTGGGATTTATTAACAATATAAATAAAACAAATTTAAAACGAAAAATTAAATATAAGCTTTCTAGTTACCGTAGTTTCTGAGAAATAGACTTCCGGGTAGATCGATTTCTCTAAAATTTCTTGTTGCTGGTAAACATCTGAAAAATATTCATGCACTACTAACTATATTAGATGATTCGTCGACATCATGACTATTAATACTTTACACATTGGGGGTACTATGTATATTTCGGGATCTGGCAACACTACTGTCAATAGCTAAAGTCTGGCAGCACCATAATAAAGTTTGACATTTTTTAGCATATACAAGCTCACAACGTTTTGATGTAAAAGTGCTTTTGTGTTTCTTTAACAGTGAGTTAAGAAAATCAATTTGGCCAAAATCATCATGGTGAATATTTTGAAAAACGTTGAAGCCGTTTTCATTTCAAAATGTTTGTTATTATTTGCTATTCCCGAAATATTAATAGTACCCCTCGAATTAATACATTTCACATTGCCCACCTATATGCACAATAAGCCAAGACCTTTGCATCGCATAGCATCATACGTAGCCTACATTGAATATACATACATACCATATATGGAAATAATAAATGAGAAATGTATAATCAATTAGCCCGTTAGTCGGTTTTTGTGCAAATTTATTTCTCAGTTTATAATCTATTTTTCGACTTTATTCATCAACATACTCTCCTTCTGCATGGAGAATTTTTTTGATGTCTGCAAAAAGCCAAAAGTTACTAGGGACCAGATCTGGAGAGTACAGTGGGTGATGAAACTATTCGAAGCGTAATTTATTCAATTTAGCCATCGTTTTCATCGACTTGTGAAACGGGGAATTTCAGTGGAACTTCACTATTTTCTTTTGCATGTGAGATCAATTTTTTTTTTTTTTTTTTGGAATTATTGTATTCAACAATGCCAAGCTCGATACTGATGGTTTGAAGGTTGGTACTATCCAAAAATCAAATATATAAGAGTGTTGCCAGATATGTGTCAGACCGGAGACTTATTGAGTGACGTGATATGGCAAAACCATAGTGCCGCACACAAAATACACTCCTAAGTATTCATGATTCTTGTTCTTTACACTTTCCATAGCCCACTTCTATTAAAATTAACGATTTTTAAAAGCATCTTATGAGAAGAAAAAAAAGGTGTTCAAGTTGTTGTTCGGCATTTCGAAGTTAATGTGTTGTTATATCGCTTCATGAAGTCAACAACGATGTAGCTAATGTAATACTGCGAATTGTCATAACACGTGATGACACGTGGGCCTACGAGCATGACATAGAGACTAGGGCTCAATCGCCCCAGTACAGTCATTTTGGCTAAGGCCAAACAACTCGTCAAGTGCACAAGAATGCGATTTTTACAGCATAGTTCACTATGAGTTTTAGTACATGGTCAAAGCATCTGCAGGCTCATCGCCGTTTACCCAAAAACACACGAATTTCTGTCGAGACAATTCATGATTAATCATCTGATCATCAATTAATGAATCTATTAAATTTTATTTTAGTTTCAAGTAATAGTCGATAGCAACATTAAGATTTCAAAATATTTATCCACGCCTTCGTTTGTGAACAATCCTTTTGTGAGAGCCTGGACCACCTCTGTTGCTGCTGCCACCACTACCTCCGCTACTACCACCTCCTCCTCCTCCTCCTCTCCTGTGACCTCCACCACCACCTCCACCACCTTGTCCTTTTCCACCTTTCTTGTGGAAGCCTCTACACCATTTGTTTCCACGCCAGCATAGTCTCTTCTTTTTGCCTTTTGATCCACCAGAACCTCCTCCGGAACCACCTCCGGAACTACCACCAGATCCGCCACCTGAACCTCCACTTGATCCTCCACCAGAACCGCCACCTGAACCACCGCCTGAACCTCCACTTGAACCGCCGCCTGAACCCCCACCAGATGGAGGACTTGCCGCTGTTGTGGTATCACCTCCAGCAGCAGCAGTAGTAGTAGTAGTACTATCGCCTCCAGCAGCAGTAGTAGTAGTAGTGGTATCGTCTCCAGCAGCAGGAGTAGTGGTCTCATCAGCTGCAGGAGTAGTGGTTTCATCAGCTGCAGGTGTAGGAGGGTCCTGCGCTGATACGAAGGCAGCAAGTATTAGAGTAACTACACCGAAGACAACGTATAACTTCATTTTGCTTCTTTAAGTTTTAAGTAACTGAAGACAATGATTTTATTAGAATCAACTATCGATATATATACGAAATCAAAACTGTTATTATTAAACAGTTACTTTAACAATTACTTTGCAGTCCTTCAATTTTATGCGGAAATAAAGATTTTAGAGATTTATTAGGAAACAAAATACAAATGTGTATTTATTTTTACCCCAAAACTGTGTATTTGTTCATAAACAAATTTAGACAAATATGCAAATGTCGTCTATACTTATTCCATATTGTTTGTTTTCTTACAAAATTTATGGTATTGATTGTAGGTCTTTTTTAATTGAAAATTTAACCTTTTTTTACAAATTTCAAATACTTGTACAAAATTAAAATAAGAGTTCCAATAACTAGATGATGTAGTCCCCATACAAAATTATTTTTTCCGTAGTCAGATTTTAAATTATTTATTTTCAAGTCTATCTTACGAAAGTAAGTAAAAGAATTGTTAATATTATCTTGATTATATTTTATATATAATGCTATGCGATGGTTTAATCCTAATCAAACCTACAGAAGATAAAATAATTAAGCAAATACAAATAAAAATTGATCAAATGTAAGTCGGACTCGCACACGAAGTGTTCCGTACCATCGCACAAGATTTAATACTAAGTATGCAAATTCGTTGCACGTAAAGATTGTACCTCTGTCCGAAGTTACGTAAAAATTATTTTTGTTTTTTGTTCAATTTTTTAACTTTTATAATTCATGGTTCAATGAAAGATGTAGATACTCTTAATTATTTACATATCAATGATATTATTAGACATCATTAGATTTAAGTTTTAGTGTAATGTTTCAAAACCATTCTAGGTGGGTTTTTGATATATTTTTTACCATGTTTAGGCAATCTTCGTTCATCGTAGTTCTTAGCCATGTTTTTACTCTTCTTAGGGTACTGAAGGATCGCTCTACCGATTCCGCAATGCATGGTAGCGCAAGCAAAATGCCAATTGCTTTTTGAATTTTTGTATAAAAATCTGCATTTTCTTAAACGGAAATTAAATCTGCTGGCTCTTTGTTACTCCACTCTTTATACCAAATATCTAGCTCATTTTCCATACCTCCAAGTTCACAAAAAGTAAGATTTGAAATCTTTCAAGCCAAGGCTTTGGATATGTGCTGGGTGTAATGTTAAATTAAATGCTGCATTATTTTCGTGAGAAAATCTTTTCTTTAATGCAGATGTCAGTGAGTCTAGAAAAGGCAGATAAAGTGCTTGCCGCAAGTGTTCCTTTGCCGTTGAATAGAAGGGTTCGTCCTATTTTGTTGCTTTTCTGCAACTCTGAGCATACAAACATCGAAGGAAGCTTCATGTGCTAATTCCAAACACTCTTTAAAAATTTCATTGAATATAATTTCAGGTGTTGGTTGAAGAAGTTACATCCTATCTAACTTCCAGAACCCAAAGAGTTATCTTTAAAACAGCTATATCTAAGAGTATTCGTGTAACTTCTCGTGTCCCGCAGGGTAGCCACCTTGATCTGTTATTATTCAATGTTTTTATAAATGATTTGCCTTCTGCCATAAAACATTCTAGCGTCTTGATGTACGCTGATGATGTAAAGTTATGCTTATCTATTGCATCTCCAATCCAAAAAATGTTTCTTTAACAAGATCTTGATTCCTTATCACAGTGGTGCACCAGGAACTACCTCACGCTAAACTGTGACAAATGGAAAACTATGTCCTTTTATCGTAAAAATTTAATTGTAAACAGTTAACTCATTAATGATCACACTTTAGAACGTGTCACACAATTCAATGATCTGAGTGTTTTGATATTTTTCTATCATTAATAAAGGTAGAAGTGTTCTATGATATATGGAACGTTTGTCTAAAGAGTTTAATGATCATTACACTACTAAATTATTAGTCACCTCTTTGGTAAGACCAATTCTTGTATACGCATCTTGTGTATGGGACCCACAGTTTAAAAAGTATAGTGATAATATTGAATCTGTTCAAAAGCAATTCTTGCATTTTGCACTGCGTAGCTACACTAGGATCCTAACATCAACCTTCCATCCTACCAAAGCCGTCTTAAGTTAAGGAATTAGATGAGTATTTTATTGATATAAGAAAGAAAAACAATGAATACTTTGAAGGCAATTATATTGTAATAAACTACTATATACGAATACATCATTTTTAACACATAACTATATTCAATTTTATTTTCACCAGTCAATAAGAATATAAGGATATTTTAATATTACGTCATCTTAAGAGGAATTAGTTTATTAAATTTCCAAATGTATTTAACCACGTCTCCGTTTGTGAACGATCCTTTTGTGAGAACCTGGACCACCTCGTCTGTGACCACCTCCGCTACTACCACCTCCGCTGCTACCACCACCGCTACTGCCACCTCCTCCTCCTCCTCTCCTGTGACCACCACCACCTCGTCTGTTACCGCCACCACCACCACTTGCTCCCTTTCCTCTACAAAATCTGTTTCCACGCCAGCAAAGCCGCTTCCTTTTGCCTTTTGATCCACTAGAACCACCTCCGGAGCTACCACCAGAACCACCTCCTGAACCTCCGCCTGAACCACCACCTGAACCACCACCTGAACCTCCGCCAGAACCTCCACTTGAACCACCACCTGAGCCCCCACCAGAACCGCCACCTGAACCACCACCAGATGAGGGACTCGCGGCTGTTGTAGTATCACCTCCAGCGGCAGCAGTAGTAGTAGTAGTACTATCGCCTCCAGCAGCAGTAGTAGTAGTAGTGGTATCGTCTCCAGCAGCAGGAGTAGTGGTCTCATCAGCTGCAGGAGTAGTGGTTTCATCAGCTGCAGGAGTAGGGGGGTCCTGTGCTGATACGAAAACAGCAAGTATTAGAGTAACTACACCGAAGACAACGTATAACTTCATTTTGCTTCTTTAAGTTTTAAGTAACCGAAGACAATGATTTTATTGGAATCAACTATCGATTTATATACAAAATGGAAAATATTTTCGTAATTAAACAGTTACTTTAACAAATGATGAAATTGAAGGACTATATTCAATTTATCGCGGAAATAACAATTTTAGTGATTTATTAGGAAACAAAATACAAATGTGTATGTTTGTACCCCAAATTTTATTTATATATTTATCCATAAACAAGATTCAGCAAATGTCGCAGATGTTAATAGTACAAATTCAATACTGTTTGTTTTCTTTAGGAAATTATTGTACCAACTGTAAATATGTATTTGTTAAACGATAACTTTTAGAATAAACATTTCGGTTATATGTATGGAGTAAGTGACTTTAAGAATTGGGTAAGCCCTAATTATGTAGGTACTTAATTGGGATTTATTAACAATATAAATTATATAAAACAAATTTAAAACGAGAAATTAAATATCAGCTTTCTAGTTCCCGTAGTTTCTGAGAAAAAGACTTCCGGGTAGATCGGTTTTTCTAAAATTTCTTGTTGCTGGTAATCTGGAAAATATTCATGCACTATTAACTATAGTAGATGACTATTAATACTTTTCACATTGTCCACCTATATGCACAATAAGCCAAGACCTTTGCATCGCATAGCATCATACGTAGGACCCTCCATTAAATATACATACATGCCATATATGGAAATAATAAATGTGAAGTGGATAATCAATTGGTCCGTTAGTCGGTCCAAATGCAAATCTGTTTCTCAGTTTCTCAGTTCATAATCTATCATTCGACTTTATTCATCAACATACTCTTCTTCTGCATGGAGCATCTTTTTGATGTCTGCAAAAAGCCAAAAGTTGCTAAGGACCAAATATGAAGAGTAGGGTAGGTGAGAAAACAATTCGAAGCGTAATTCATTCAATTTAGTCATCGGTTTCATCGACTTGTGACATGGTGAATTTTGTTGAGGTCAATTTTTTTTTTTTGCAATTATTCTATTCATCAATGCCATGTTCGATATTGATGGTTTAACCTTTCTCAAGATAGTCAATGAACAAAATTCCATTCGTGTCTCAAAATACGGATGACATAACCATCTGACTTTTGAGTTATCGCTCCCGTCGGACACAGTAAAATAACGTTCAATGGTACATTTTGAAAAAAACAGAACGCCCATTGCTTTACTTTACAGCTATTTTTCTCAGCAAAAATCAGTTCCTAATGAAACTCGAAAATAAATTTAATCCAAAGTTTTAAAAATTACAAACCTGGGGTCACTACTTGGTCATCGGACGGATTTTCCTACTCAAAAATTTATACAATTTTTGAAAATTTAAATTTTGTTTTCACTTTATTTTGCAGTCACTCTTTCGATTGATACGTTGCCGCGGCTGGTCACTACCGAATTGGTGGATCGCCCTTCTTCCCACCCGATTAGCCCCACCAACAACATCATGCCAGTAATATCTAATAAATGTGCTATCAATCTAAGTGATTGGTTTTCACTAGGAAATATTAAAATAAACCAAAGAGCTAAAAGATCCCTGCCTGCAGTCACCAAGTTCTCCAAAACAAAGAAAAATAAGTCAATCTACCATCAGAAACTGAGTCTGAAAGTGACATGCAACAAGAAACAGACACAAACCAAATTAATGGAGACAACAACTGCCCAACAAACGTTCAGAAAAAACCTAAACCTCCAAAACCCCCTCCAATCTTTATAGTTGTGGTCGTCAAAATCAACGGACTTCTGGATGTGTCAGATTCAATTACTGAGCCAAACTCATATGTTGTTAAAACAATGAGCTACAATAGGAGTCGAAACATCCGTGATAAGGCTGCCTGGAGGAAAGCGTCAAACTAGTTAAGAGAGCTTCTGAATAAAATCAGAGGCTAAAAGTTTGACAACTTTTTGCTAGAAGAGCTAGAGAACAGATTCTCGCCTCTGCAACTTTTCAATGCTGCAGAGATCCAGGAAACGACCGAAGTCCTGTCAAGAAATGACGCGGATCCATGCCTCATAAAACACATCACACCCAGTGAGGTAAGGCTGCAGATCCGACGGCTGAAATCCAAGAAAGAAGAAAAGGATATGACAGAATCGATGCCAAAGTGGCCAAAGCCCTCCCTTGTATACTGTTATTGGTAACTCAGTGGAAGTGCGCATCGATCATTATGATTCCAAACCTGGTAAACCGGAAATCATTGTTGCGTCTTATAGACCGATAAGTCTACTCCCCACATTCTCAAAGATATTTGAAAGAATTTTTTGAGTAGAATGATGGAAGTACGGGATATCCAGAGAGCCATACCTAACAATCAATTTGGCTTTAAAGCACAGCATGGAACGCCAGAATAGCTGCATCGTGTCGTTCAGCACATTCTCACTGCATTTGAGTTAAAACAATACTGCTCTGCGGTAATCTTAGATGTCAAGCAAGTCTTTGACAGGGTATGGATCGACGGTCTGCTTCACAAGATAAAACGCCTCCAGCCTTCCAGCTCTTCAATTCAACCTCATACAAAGCTATCTCTGTGGACGAACCTTCTTCGTTAACGTACGCGACAAGCAGTCATCGGTAAGAAGCATTAGAGCCGGTGTGCCGCAAGGCAGTGTACTAGCACCATTTCTCTACTCGCTATATACAGCAGACATCCCAACAGTTGACCCTGATGAAGCCACCATCGCTACATATGCGGATGACACAGCAATCCTTGTAAACTCGTGGCACTTGTCCAGTTGTCCACTATGACTACAGAATCATCCCGCAGGTAAACCAAGTCTGTTACCTCGGACTGATCCTGGACAAGCGACTTACATTGCGAGCACACATTAGAACCACTACCGCATGGTGTTATGCAAAACTGCGCAGGCTTGACTGGTTGCTGCGTCCATCCAACAAGTTGTCGCTCAACAACAAAAGAACAGTATACAGACAAATAGTGGCTCCTGTTTGGCACTACGCGTTACAAATCTGGGGTACCGCTGCTGCCAGCAGCATCCAAAGAGTCTAAGCCTGTCAAAACAAGGCACTGCGTTACATAGCTAGGGCACCATTCTGCACAGAGATCTCAAAATGCCCACTGTGAGAGATGAAATTATGCAATGCTGTAACCATTATCAGTAGAGGCTACAAAACAATCAAAACAGCCCTGGGATCAGGCGACGTCGTTTAAAGAGGCTTCATCCTAATGACCTTCTAAACCTAGACAAAAGTACACTCCGATATAATCGCCCCACGTCACTATTCTAAATAACCGCAGCAATATTTTATGCAATTTTTGCGAATTGTCATAACACGTGATGTCACGTGGGCTTACGGGCATGACATAGGACCTAGGGCTTCATCGCCCCAGTACAGTCATTTTGGCTAAGGCCAAACAACTCGTCAAGTGCACAAGAATGCGATTTTTACAGCATAGTTCACTATGAGTTTTAGTACATGGTCAAATCACACGAATTTCTTTCGAGACAATTCATGATTAATCTGATCATCAATTAATGAATCTATTAAATTTTATTTTAGTTTCAAGTAATAATCGATAGCAACATTAAGATTTCAAAATATTTATCCACGCCTTCGTTTGTGAACAATCCTTTTGTGAGAGCCTGGACCACCTCTGTTGCTGCTGCCACCACTACCTCCGCTACTACCACCTCCTCCTCCTCCTCCTCTCCTGTGACCTCCACCACCACCTCCACCACCTTGTCCTTTTCCACCTTTCTTGTGGAAGCCTCTACACCATTTGTTTCCACGCCAGCATAGTCTCTTCTTTTTGCCTTTCGATCCACCAGAACCACCTCCGGAACTGCCACCAGATCCGCCACCTGAACCTCCACTTGAACCTCCACCAGAACCGCCACTTGAACCACCACCTGAACCACCGCCTGAACCACCGCCTGAACCACCACCTGAACCACCTCCAGATGGAGGACTTGCCGCTGTTGTGGTATCACCTCCAGCAGCAGCAGTAGTAGTAGTAGTACTATCGCCTCCAGCAGCAGTAGTAGTAGTAGTGGTATCGTCTCCAGCAGCAGGAGTAGTGGTCTCATCAGCTGCAGGAGTAGTGGTTTCATCAGCTGCAGGTGTAGGAGGGTCCTGCGCTGATACGAAGGCAGCAAGTATTAGAGTAACTACACCGAAGACAACGTATAACTTCATTTTGCTTCTTTAAGTTTTAAGTAACCGAAGACAATGATTTTATTAGAATCAACTATCGATATATATACGAAATCAAAACTTTTATTATTAAACAGTTACTTTAACAATTACTTTGCAGTCCTTCAATTTTATGCGGAAATAAAGATTTTAGAGATTTATTAGGAAACAAAATACAAATGTGTATTTATTTTTACACCAAAACTGTGTATTTGTTCATAAACAAATTTAGACAAATATGCAAATGTCGTCTATACTCATTCCATATTGTTTGTTTTCTTACAAAATATATCGTATTGATTTAATTGAAATTTTAACCTGTTTTGATAAATTTCAAATACTTGTACAAAATTAAAATAAGAGTTCCAATAACTGGATGATGTAGTCCCCAAACAAAATTAATTTTTCCGTAGTCAGATTTTAAACTATTTATTTTCAAGACTATCTTACGAAAGTAAGTTAAAGAATTGTTAATATTATCTTGATAATATTTTATAAATAGAATATAGAATTATATACGATGGTTTAATCCTAATTAAACCTACAGAAGATGAAATAATTAAGCAAATACAAATAAAAATTGGTTAAATGCAAGTCGGACTCGCACGCGAAGTGTTCCGTACCATCGCAAGAGATTTAACACAAGGTATGCCAATTCGTTGTACGTAAAGATTGTACCTCTGTCCGAAGTTATGTAAAAATTATTTGCTTTTGTTTTTGTCGCAAAAGTGAAATATTTTAACAGCACCTTAATGCATAAGACAAAAGGAACTAACAAAAATGAGGAACAAAAGATAAAAACTTGGAGCACACGTTTCTTGTATTGAGACTCCTTAAACTTTTAACTTTATTTAATTTTTATTATTTGTCGTTATAGCGTCAATTGAATTACACACTCTGTGAAAATTTTAACTGTCTACCTATCTTGAGGTAGAGCTCACTGACGGACGGACAGTGTAGGCTTAGTAATAGACTACCGTTGGCACCCTTGGAGTACGAAACGCTAAAAATGGCCTGCAGTGATTGCAAAACTTTAAAACTAATTTGATCTGACCCCCAATCCAAAAAGTCTTACAACCAAATTTCAGATTCATCTAGTTTCAGAGAAACTAGCTCCTGGGTAGACAAACATAGGTTGGCCTTTTCTCTCTACTCATTGATTATTGCAATTTACACTTCGTGGGGTCTTACTACTTCAGTAATATAAATATCACAAGACGTGAAGAAATGTAAAACTTGTGCATACAGAATTTCAATATTAAAGTCGGTTTATATGACATCTATATAAAAAATTATTGTTATTGAACAAAGGTTGGAAATTTTGGAAAAAATAAAAAAGAAAAAATTTAATTTATGTCCTGTTAGGATTCTTGCCGAAACTTTATCGACCAGAGCCCTCTCGTTGTGTAGGACGTGATCTCGTCTGCCTTAGTTTATCTCTGATCTGAGGCCGTTGGCATCCCCAAGTATGTATTACAATGTTTCTCTTCATAGAAACGTAAAGAAATGCACAGAAGGAATACATAATTTTCAACTCATGTTTCTAATAATAAAACAAAATTTTAATATTACCAATAAAGAATTGAGACGGAATTAGATATGTACGAGGGCTGCTATTTATATTTCGGGAATTGGCAATACTAATGTCAATACGTACAATCTGGCAACGCCATAATAAACTTTGTCATTTTTTAGTACATATGTACGTACAACGTTTTTATGTACAATTGGTTTTTGTTTTGTTTAAGAAATCAATTTGGCAAAACAATTGAAATTTCTAGAGAGGGTTTTCGTTGGTTTATTTTTCACAACCTTCGACGTGGATTATCCCAACAAGAATGTGTCGATGAACTTAGTTAGTTAGTATGGTGAGAAAGCACCATCAAAAACGACAGTTTATAGCGGTTGCAGAATTTAATCGTGGTCTAAGTTCAGACGCTGACGAATTCCGTGAAGGCCGTCCAAAATCGGTTGTTGTGCCACAAAACATCGAAGCGTGAACTGATAGTGCATGATCGACATGTGACATATCGAGAGATAGAGGCATCCTTGCACATTAGTTCCACTTCAATACATTCTATTTTGAATGAACACTTAGTTGTAAAAAAGGTTTGTTCTCGTTGGATACTCCAAAAAAGACTCGCGTCGATTGAAGTAAGGAAATGCTTAAAAAGTTCGACCGTGGTACTTCAAAAGACGTTTATAAAATCGTGACAGGATATATGCGTATGAGCCGGAAACTAAACAGCAATCGACCGTGCGGGAGTTCCAAGATGAGCCAAATCCAACAAAAGTTGTTCGAGCACGAAGCACTTCGAAGCAAATGGTCGCCTGTTTCTTCGGAAGAATGGGTCATGTGGCCACTGTTCCGCTAGGGCAACGTAGGACTGTCAATTCTGAGTGGTACACGACCATTTGTTTGCCGGAGGTCTTCGGAGAAATTCGCAAAACCAACTGCCCAAGACGACAATGCGAGCTCTCACACATCTCGGAAAACAGGTGAATTTTTAAGCAGTCAAAACATCGAATTGATGACTCATCCGCCCTACAGTCCTGACTTGGCACCCAATGACTTCTTTTTTTCCCTCACATCAATAAAAACTGTGTGGTCAACGATTTACGAGCGCCGTAGAAGCAGTTGAAGAGTTCAAAAACCATGCTTTGGAGCTGTCTCAAGAGGAATGGAAAAATTACTATGACCAATGGTTCGAACGAATGCAAAAGTGTATTGATCATCAGGGGGAATATTTTGAAAAACAATAAAGCCATTTTATTTAAAAAATGTTTGTTCTTATTTGCTATTCCCGAAATATAAATAGCAGCCCTCGTATGTATTGTTTTAAGAAAAAAAAAAACAATGAATACTTTGAAGGCAATTATATTGTAATAAACTACTATACACGAAAACATTATTTATAACACATAAGTATATTCAATTTTATTTTCACCAATCAATAAGAATATAAGGATATTTTAATATTACGTCATCTTAAGAGGAATTAGTTTATTAAATTTCAAAATATTTAACCACGTCTCCGTTTGTGAACGATCCTTTTGTGAGAACCTGGACCACCTCGTCTGTGACCACCTCCGCTGCTACCACCTCCGCTACTGCCACCACCGCTACTACCACCTCCTCCTCCTCCTCCTCCTCCTCTCCTGTGACCTCCACCACCACCTCCACCACCTTGTCCTTTTCCACCTTTCTTGTGGAAGCCTCTACACCATTTGTTTCCACGCCAGCATAGTCTCTTCTTTTTGCCTTTTGATCCACCAGAACCACCTCCGGAACTACCACCAGATCCACCACCTGAACCTCCACTTGAACCTCCACTTGAACCACCGCCTGAACCTCCGCCAGAACCTCCACTTGAACCACCGCCTGAGCCCCCACCAGAACCGCCACCTGAACCACCTCCAGATGGAGGACTCGCGGCTGTTGTAGTATCACCTCCAGCAGCAGCAGTAGTAGTAGTAGTACTATCGCCTCCAGCAGCAGTAGTAGTAGTAGTGGTATCGTCTCCAGCAGCAGGAGTAGTGGTCTCATCAGCTGCAGGAGTAGTGGTTTCATCAGCTGCAGGTGTAGGAGGGTCCTGCGCTGATACGAAGGCAGCAAGTATTAGAGTAACTACACCGAAGACAACGTATAACTTCATTTTGCTTCTTTAAGTTTTAAGTAACCGAAGACAATGATTTTATTGGAATCAACTATCGATTTATATACAAAATGGAAAATATTTTCGTAATTAAACAGTTACTTTAACAAATGATGAAATTGAAGGACTATATTCAATTTATCGCGGAAATAACAATTTTAGTGATTTATTAGGAAACAAAATACAAATGTGTATTCATTAGTACCACAAATTTTATTTATATATTTATCCATAAACAAGGTTCAGCAAATGTCGCAGATGTTAATAGTACAAATTCAATATTGTTTGTTTTCTTTAAGAAACAGAAAATATGTATTTGTTTATAACCGATAACATTTAGAAATAATATGTCGGTTATACGTATGGAGTTAGTGACTTTAAGAATTGGGTAAGCCCTAATTATATACATAATTGGGATTTATTAACAATATAAATAAAACAAATTTAAAACGGAAAATTAAATATCAGCTTTCTAGTTCCCGTAGTTTCTGAGAAAAAGACTTCCGGGTAGATCGATTTCTCTAAAATTTCTTGTTGCTGGTAAACATCTGAAAAATATTCATGCACTACTAGCTATATTAGATGATTCGTCAACATCATGACTATTAATACTTTTCACATTGTCCACCTATATGCACAATAAGCCAAGACCTTTACATCGCATAGCATCATACGTAGGACCCTCCATTCAATATACATACATACCATAGATGGAAATAATAAATGTGAAGTGGATAATCACATGCAAATCTGTTTCTCAGTTTATAATTTATCATGCTGAAAATTGCTACATATCACGTTCATAATTGAGATAGCTAACTTTCTTTTTAGAAATTCGACTTTATTCATCAACATACTCTCCTTCTTCATGGAGCATCTTTTTGATGTCTGCAAAAAGCCAAAAGTTGCTTGGGACCAAATCTGGAGAGTACGGTGGGTGAGAAAACTATTCGAAGCGTAATTCATTAAATTTAGCCATCGTTTTCATCGACTTGTGACATGGGGAATTTTCTAAGTGGAACTTCACTATTTTCTTTTGCATGTGAGGTCAATTTTTTTTTTTTTTTGGAATTATTCTAACAATGCCATGTTCGATATTGATGGTTTAAACCTTTCGCAAGATAGTCGATGAACAAAATACCATTCCCGTCTCAAAATACGGATGACATAACCATCTGACTTTTGGACGAACAGAAGTTGCACAGTAAAATAACGTTTGATGGTTCATTTTGAAAGAACAGAACGCCAATAACACTCGCAATGCCATTGCTTTACTCGACAGCTATTTTCTCAGTAAAAATCAGTTCCTAATGAAACTCGGAAATAAATTTCTTCGAATGTTTTAAAAATTACAAACCTGGGGTCAGTAAACCACTGTAAGCTGTATACTAATTGTTAAAATGTTGTGAAATTTTGACATGTGTCGTTTGAAAGTTGGTGCTATGCAAAAATCATATATATTTTCAAGCCGGAGACTTATTGAGTGACGTGATATGGCAAAACCATAGTGCCTGTCTGTAAGATGTGGTCCCCACACAAAATACACTACAAAGTATTAATGATTCTTGTCCTTTAAGCCTTCTAAGCCTACTTTTATTAAAATTATCTCGTTTTAAAAGCATCTTATGAGAAGAAAAAAAAAGTTGTTCAAGGTATGTACAATTCGGTGTTTCGATGTTAATGTTATGTGTTGTTATTTCGCTTCATGAAGTCAACAACGATGTAGCTAATGTAATACTGCGACGTGGGCTTACGGGCATGACATCGCCCCAGTACAGTCATTTAGGATCGCTAAAGCCATCGTAACATAGCATTTAATATTAAGATACATATAATGTGACATATTGATTACACATATAATGTGTAACTAATTGACGAACAAAATTGTGAACTATTAAAGACTTTGCTTTATCATATTGTTTTTTTTTTTTCAAGTGCACAAGAATGCGATTTATATAGCATAGTGCACTATGAGTTTTAGTACATGGTCAAAGCCTCATCGTTTACCCAAAAACACACGAATTTCTGTCGAGACAATTCATGATTAATCATCTGATCATCAATTAATGAATCTATTAAATTTTATTTTAGTTTCAAGTAATAATCGAAAGCAACATTAAGATTTCAAAATATTTATCCACGCCTTCGTTTATGAACAATCCTTTTGTGAGAGCCTGGACCACCTCTGTTGCTGCTGCCACCACTACCTCCGCTACTACCACCTCCTCCTCCTCCTCTCCTGTGACCACCACCACCACCTCCACCACCTTGTCCTTTTCCACCTTTCTTGTGGAAGCCTCTACACCATTTGTTTCCACGCCAGCAAAGTCTCTTCTTTTTGCCTTTTGATCCACCAGAACCACCTCCGGAACTACCACCAGATCCACCACCTGAACCTCCACTTGAACCTCCACTTGAACCGCCACCAGAACCGCCACCTGAACCACCACCTGAACCTCCACTTGAACCGCCGCCTGAACCCCCACCAGATGGAGGACTTGCCGCTGTTGTGGTATCACCTCCAGCAGCAGCAGTAGTAGTAGTAGTACTATCGCCTCCAGCAGCAGTAGTAGTAGTAGTGCTATCGTCTCCAGCAGCAGGAGTAGTGGTCTCATCAGCTGCAGGAGTAGTGGTTTCATCAGCTGCAGGTGTAGGGGGATCCTGTGCTGATACGAATGCAGCAAGTACTATTAGAGTAACTACACCGAAGACAACAGATAACTTCATTTTGCTTCTTTAAGTTTTAAGTAACTGAAGACAATGATTTTATTAGAATCAACTATCGATATATATACGAAATCAAAACTTTTATTATTAAACAGTTATTTTAACAATTACTTCGCAGTCCTTCAATTTTATGCGGAAATAAAGAGTTTAAAGATTTATTAGGAAACAAAATACATATGTGTACCCCAAATTTTATTTATATATTTATCCATAAACAAAGTTCAGCAAATGTCGCAGATGTTAATAGTACAAATTCAATATTGTTTGTTTTCTTTAAGAAATTATCGTACCAACTGTAAATATATATTTGTTAAACGATAACATTTAGAATAAACATTTCGGATATACGTAAGGAGTTAGTTACTTCAGGAATTGGGTTTACCCTTATTAGGTAAGAATGGTTATTCCATTCAGGATATTTGCTCCTTGCGACTATTTGCTAATTTTCAAACCTTGAGAAATACAATTTATAGTAGAAACTAAACTTATCAGTAGAGAAGGGCGACAATTTGATGATGTTGACAAAAAAGTGGACTAACATTGCGATAAGCGTATCATTTAAAAAACTTCCGAATATGAGTGCTTGTTAATCGATCGACCCTCGTTCGTATGTACTACCTATAAATTTGAATCTCTTCAAATGAAATGTTATACAAAAGTTAATAAAAACGATTTATAACAAGATAAATATGCAAATAGTATTGAAATTTAAACGAGAAACTAATAATTTGTTGAGTGCGCTTTAAGTTTAGCGTTTCATTAAGTTTTTTCGTTCGGTTTTGAATAAAAATGTATTTAAAAATTATATTTCAATTTAAATTAGTTGCGGCAACCATTTTATTGTACAATATACATACAGACATACATACATACATATTTGCATTGACATGGCGCGCTTTTGAATTCTTTTTCGGTTTTTTTTTTTTGTTTGTTTCAAAATGTTAACGACTCGCGCTTATCGCGTTCCAAAATTTCAGTAAAATTTTAAACATAAATTTGAAAGCAACATTTGTGATGAGCTTGAACTGTGGTCACATTAAATGGCGCCTTTAACGGATTTGGTAATCTGATTATTTAGTATAATCGTACAATACACATAAGTTGTTGCAAGACAACTTTTCAACTTGACTTGACTTGATGATAATAAATGTCGGAAATTATTAACAAAAAATACGTATATGTATAAGAATATACAATATTTATAATTTATAATACTTTTTTATTGATTTTTCAATAATGTCAATTGCTTGAATTCTTCATATAAATATGATTTTAATTATTTTTCATATAATTTATGTTTCTTATTATTATTTTTTATTACAATATTTTTTGTTTTGTTTTGTATTTTTCATACGTTCATTAGTTGCATAAACTTTAATTGAGACTCGCTTTAGTTGCAACAAGCAAACGAGCACTAAATTTATGGATTTTAGATTGTCCCCAATACTCGATTCGACTTGACTTAACTCGACTCGATTTGAATTGAATTGTTGCCCATCTCAATCGTTCTACTCAAATGAATATTACACAAATGATTTCTTCTTTATTTTTTTTCTAGTTTTTTCTTCAATTTTTCCATAAATGAATTGTGAAAAGTGCTTTGGCTTCTGTTTTCTGTATTCTTTGTTTATGTTTCTTTATTTAGGAATTGGTTCAATTTAATTTTAAGGTCTTTTTAATTTGCATGCATCTTTTATTTTATTTATTTTGTTTTGATGTTCACTTAATTTTAATGAACCACAAAACTATTAAATATGCTAAACGCCAATTCATTTTCAGTGCTTATGAAGAAGAATATAACAGACAAGTATGGGAAGCTATGAGTTGAGTTTTGGGTTAATTTATGTTATTTTGAGAAAGTTTTCATTATTTCAATAATCATAAATCACGCTTGTTTTTCTTGGCCTATTAAGTGCTTACCTAAATTAATCAAACAAAAATATTTATGGTTGAATTATTTAAGCAGATTTCATTATGTTTTATGCACTATATATCCATATATGTATGTACACATGTTGAAACCAGTAGAATTGCTTAGAAATTAGTATTATGCCTAGGAAGTTTAAATCTTATCAAAATCAGATACATATGTGAAATTGGGCAAAATGGTATAGAAAGTTTATGCAAATGTAAACTGTAATCAGTAGAATTGGTATGGTATAACAATGTTAGTATAAAAGATCGAAAATTTATAAAATCCTACGAAAAAATAGGTATGCAAAGGGGGCCGAAACTTAGTACAAACGAAATATAGTAAAATCTCTAGGTGCGGACATTTCCCCCAGGCGAACATCTTTAGGTTAGGTTATGCAAGCCGCTCTCAAGTTCACTCTGAATCAGATAAAACGTGAAAAGGTATGGGGATTATGAGCGGTTACGGGTAATCCAAAACAGTCCAAGGTTGGTCCCAGAGATTACCCTCTTTCTCTAAAACAAATATGAGGAGTTCACGAACAGAGTCAGGTTCCCCAAAGGACATTTTGCCAAACTACCCAACTCTTCGAAGAACGGTTTCCCGAGAAACCGGGTTCGTCTACCAAGAGCAGGTCAATCACAGAGGAGGAGTTGGATGCTTTCCGGTTCCTCCTCATCTTCACAGCTACGACAGAAGTCATGGTGTGGAACCTGCATCCTATAGGTCATCAGTCCGATGGTGCAGTGACCCGTCATAACTCCCGACAATGTCCGAACCCTTTTCTTGTTGAAGTATAGGAGCTCGGAGGTTCTCTTTAATTGATAGCAATGCCAGTGTCTTAACGCCAGTACACTTGCCCACTTCCTGCCTGCTAGATCTCTGCATTTCACATCCAGGCATGAGAGTATATCGGCAAGTGCTTGAAACATAGGCAGTGCCAAGCCTTTCATGGCACACTCATCCGCCATTTCATTTCCTTGGATACCAGAGTGACCCAGCATTCGGATAATCGTAATACAGTGTTGTCGAGCTTGATTAAGAGATTCTATCGTACTACGTATGATTTTGCTCTTAAAACTGTGGGCCGACAGAGACTTGATAGCGGCCTGGCTGTCAGCATTAATCGATATGTGCCTTGGGGTCTTCCTCAAAGCGTGAATTAACTTTAACGAACATCTTTAGTATCCAGAGAATTTCATTGGAATCACAGGAGTCCGCCTACGGGATACTTTACTGTACTTATAATAAAGGGTGTTTTTTTAGAGGTATAGAACCTTAAAATAAAATAAGACACAGACTTATGGTTTTTTTTTATTTGAATATGATTTTCCGCATATGCCACGCCGTACATTTGGTGAATGGACTCTAAACGAAGTTGCTGTTGAACCCGAATTTGACAATTGTATTTAGCGATGAAGCTCATGTTTGTATGAATGGATACGTCAGTAAGCAGAAATGATGCAGTTGGAGCCAATATCGAAACACCGTCGAATCCTGAAAAAGTCAATGTTTGGTGTGCTTTATGGGCCATATTTCTTCAAAAACGATGCCGGCTAGATCACTGACATTTTGTACCACAGTAAAATCCCTTAATGTGGAGGTGCTGTGGTTTCAACGAGAGGGTGCAACATGACACACAGCGCGTGCCACAATTGATTTATTGAAAGGAACGTTCGGTGAACATTAATTTCGCGTAATGGACCCGTGAATTGACCTCCAAGATCATGCGATTTAACACCGCTGTACTATTTTTTGTAGGATTATGCAAAATCTCTGGTCTACGCCGATAAGCCACATACGATACGGCCTCTATTGCTGGAAAAAGTGATTGAAAATTGGACTTCCCTATTCAAGGGATTATCATTTGAACAAAGCCAAATTCATGGCAATTAACACCATTAATCTGTGTTTCATTTCAATTTTGATCAGGATGATTAATATCTAAAATTAACTACCTTACTATGTATACTTAAATGCAAATGTGCATCTTCCCACACCAGCTTAACAGAAAATGCATACAAAAATACTACAGTATGTTTATATTTAGATAGGAAAACCCTTTTAGATTGACATGATTGACAAGTGACTTCCCTTACTATCATGAAAACTGTCAAACTGCGAATAGGATAATGTTACATTGTTTAGGACTACAATAAATCAATAAATTTTAAGACACTTTTTGAGTGTTTACTTCCTCTTTCTTCCTTTCAAAATTATTGTATTACCATACATACTTCCGATCCAAATTAAGCCTTATGACTCACTAATGCAATTAACCTTCTTCAAAAGGATGTATAGTCAATATTTATGCAAAGAAGATGTTGCAATGATTAAAAAAAAAAGAAGAAAATTCAGAATGAACCTGCCATTAATTTTTCAGCAAAGGCAAAACAGGAAGTCAAAAGACAGTAGCTTTGTAAGGTTGGAAATCTCTGCCTAGGTAATAAATTACAGCCAGCCAGACTACATGTAGCCATCATGGATAAAAAACCAAGTGTACAGTACAACAAAGAAAGATTTTATTTTATTTTATTTTTGTCATTGTAAGAAGTATAGTGTAGTGTGTAGATACTTAGATAAGAATTAGCATATTTAGCCACTGTTAAATCGTGTAAAGAAAATCGACGACAAGATGAGGAGTGCCTTCTTGAGTGAGTAGAAGAAGTTGTGGCATGTATCACTTGAGGCACAGAGAAAAAAAAACAAAGATTTCTACCTACTACTATAACGATCGATCTACTGGTTGCTTGACAATGTGTATCTCTCTGTGCATGTCCACATGTGTGTGTGTGTTGTATATTTGGCTGTGTGCATCTGTCTGTCCATTCATTAGTTTACTACAATCGGTCGTTTAGATGGTTGTCGACTGTCTGTCTATCTTTCGGTCTCTTGTCGAACTGTGTCTGTCCAATTTTCAGCCACTGTGTTTGTCTGTCAAACGTGTTGTGGCATAAACAAACACACTCCGAATGTCGGTCTGTGTAGGGATCATTTTTCGAATCGCCAGCTGTGTGTTGTAGGTTTGTATCTCATATCAAGGTTGCCCATTATTCTTTTATTCAACTTGCTTGCAGCACCGTGCAACATTGACTTTTCAACAAACTCAGTCGCAGGCCACTTGAATCGGTGAATTTCACTTTTCATAGGTTTCTATCCTACATTAGTAACAATAGTGCATACATATTGGTGATCGACTAAATGACGTTCGAGACAACTTAAGATGGTTTCCATGTGCCGCGCCCTGCCACGATTTTCTGTTCCACGTGCCCCTGGTATCCGCCCTCGTTTACTATCTTTTTCTCTACAGTTTCAACTACTCTTGATTGTAAATGTTAATTTGTTTCGTTCGCTTCCATTGTATGGTCAAAGATGTCTTTTTTGTTGATCGGGCTGAATTGATACTTATCCATATGTGAACATTATCCTATCAAATAGAGAAAACTACTAGTATGTTTCACAATGAAATCAATCATGAATAACAAAAGGTTATTACGAATTAATTGTCTTCCACATATGATGAGTACACAAGAAAGTCCAAAATTATTCTGCGACCCTCGCATGTTCACATAACCATCACATCAATACGCCAACCCTCAATTCAACTTACATACTAAGTATATGAAACCTTACTCTGGGAAATATTCATTTAAATGCAGGTCTTGGTTTTGTCGTTCTAACTAAGCACACACTCTCTTCAAAGTTTGTACAGACACATCAGCCATATCAGTCACTCACACTCTCATTTAAGCCACAAAAAGGTTCTATTACAATAATTTGGTTAAAGTTCGTGATTATTATACGTGTAACCCCTGTTTCTCCTACATAAATTTTGGGTATATTCTTTCCAACACATGTGTCACACAGAAGTACGGGTAGCTACATAATATGGAAGCAGATAAAGTCTGTCAATCTGTGATTTAAAATTTAGTTAGGAGTTTCAAATGGCTAAAATTGGATTATATAGTAGTACATAATATAATTTACCTATTGCACTTCTTTATGGAAACATACTATAACAAATTCATGGACTGTCAAAAATTGTTAAAATCATATAATTATGTACATGATTTTCTTAAGATATTTTCATGACTTCAGAGTCATTGTGGTCAATTCTACTCTAGCAATAATCGACAATGTGTGGACGATTCCATCTAGCATATAGAAAAAAAAAATTAAAATCTCTGAGATTATTTGAGTCGATCTTTCTTGTCTCTTCTTTTGAAAATGTTCTTTCCTACGCTCATTCCATCGGATCGCTTGTTGCTTATTCGGTTGTTTGTTAGGTAGGTAATATAAACCTATAGAGCGGTTTCTTGCTTGTCTGGTTTTAAGTTGTTTTGTTTATTTCCACGCTCTTTCGTTTGCTTCGTTACTTCGTTTCATTTATGTATTGCTTTTATGTTGTTTTCGTTTCTCATTTGGCTTCAGTCTACTTCGTAAAGTTGCGCGGTTAACTTCGTGAAACGGTGCGCGTACGGATGTATTTTTTTTATAAAAGTATCTCGAGTATCGTTTGTTGCCTTACACGTATAGAAAAAATAAAATCTTTACTAATAAAAAACATATTTTCACCGCAAAACTAAATATATTATTATTTTGTATGTGCTTAAACAAAAAGTGTTTTGAAAAAGAAAAGAAATAATAACAAAAGTTCTCAATTATCCAAGACCTTTGAATGTCTTTCTTCAAAATAAAACAAGTGAATATATACTTCTAATATAAATGTGAAAAATTGTATATTTATTAAATCAGTCTCTGCTCTCAGTTGCCCATAATAAAAGTTAAATATATAAGACTTTCTTTGAAGCTCAAAAAATTTGGATTATTTACGTATACAATATTCTTCTGTGTTATGATTCTATAAAGTAAGTCAAAACTATAGAAGATGTATATCAAAAATTAAATGAATATCAACCAATTAAAGATATATTGCAATCAAAACAATGTTGTATTGTTATAATTAAAAGATTTAAGACAATATTCTGCAGTTGATTCTTTAGTTTTCGTACAAAATTTGTCTAAATATTGAAAATTAAGTGCCACATTCAATTGTTTTTAATAATTCCCTTATTCATTCCAATATGCAAGTTGTACTTACAATTCTTAAACGATATATGTTGTTCTTATCGAATCGAGACTTCCAATTCAATAATCATAGAATCCATTCGACATTAGTATATCAAAATTTAGTATTAATGTTTAAAAAAGGTATTTCCGTTTTCGATTTTTATCAATTTTATTGTTTCCTAGAAGTATTTTTTGTTTTTTGTTTAGGTTACAATTTAAATGATTAGAAATTGGCACCCACACAAATGCTCATTAAAAATTATATTAGAATCTTTAAATCTTAAATAAGCATAAAACCTAATTTCACGGTAGATTACTATATACATACCCCTATGATTTCAATTTCTTTTCATTTCTAATTTATCGTATAAGAGTTTTAAGACATGTAAAAAAATATTTTGTCAAGTTACTAAAAATCTGAAACAGTTTATATTAGAGAATAACATATGTAGGAAATTCCTTGAATTTTGCCTTCATGAATGTACTTACAAGAATCGACAAATGAATTGATTCGTGCAGGTCTCTTATTCATATCCACTAGTGTGAATCAGTATTATCACCTTATTGGATGTTTTTAAGGCATACAGAACTGTAGTATATTTAACTCCATAAATAAAGAGAATCGATTTAGACATGTCCTCTTGGCGTTTGCATATAAGTATGTATGTATTGTTTTGTTAAAATCTCCCCTTACTAGAAAAGTAAGTTCCCACACGAAATTCTCATGAAAATCATTTGTTGATGTCAAGTACAATAAGATGTAGGAGATAATGCTGACATATGCCTGTGAAGAAATGCTGCCGATTTGTGTTTTTTAACAAGACAATAATCGAAGCACACAAGTAAAGTATCCAAACATTAGTACCAGGCCAACGGAATAAATGAACATAATAGCCTGCACAGTCACCAGATCTTAACCCAATTGAGAATCTGGGTTGCGAGGTGAAGAAGGAAATTTCCAAACGTCAGTTAGAGATGTTTGGAGTTAAATTCCTCCTCAAAGGTGTCACAATCTTGTCGATTCGATGCCAAAATTCATTTATCCAGTTGTAGCAAACAAATGCTATGTTTTCTGGGTCGGGTTGGATAGATAGAAGGCCTGCATATGAAACATTGCTATTATTTTGAGCGACCAAACTAATGAAACTTTGTGAAAAGAATTTTTTTCTAATTGGTTTATGACCAAAAGTTGTTGTTAATTCCTTATGATTTTCTTGTTAAATTTCATAAAAAAATGTATTATCAGGCATGTGCCAGAAATCGAAGACGGTTTTTATGCCATTTGATTTCATTTTCTCTGTAGTTATGCTAGAAAACGCAGAGATTTCATTTTTCTAACTGAGATGTTTAAAATGTAAATTTATATTTCAAACAACTGATATGTTGAATTCTTTAAATGCAGATTACCGAGGGAATCATTAAGCTACAGTTGCTGGTATTTTATTTTTTGTATAACATCCAATAAGAGACAATTTAACCAAACCGTATTTGTAAACGTCAGAACCATCAAAAGAGATTTCTGGCACCAGAGAACTGTAATTAGGTTGATATGGGATTGAAAGAGATTTCTGGCACATGCCTGTATATAACTTGTATAACTTTATTAAAGGTCCAGAATACATTTTTTGAATTAGTACTACTATTATTTTGAGCTGCACCTCCGATTACTGGAAGAGGTAGTTCCTGTACAAAAATTCTTTTTAAAAATCATCAAATGACAACTTTGGTCAACCGAATTTAATGTTCTTGCTTCTTATTTAATTGCCTTGAATATTTTAAGATCTAAACGATAAAAGAAATATGTTATATGTACTTTACTAAAATATGTTTCCTTATTTTCTTCTTTAATTTCAGCATGATTTTGTTAACATTTCAAAAAATGCATTATCTTTGGTTATTTCTACTATTGAGCTTACAATTAACAATAACAATCGCACAGGGTTACCAAAAACCTAAAACCTCAACGAATTATGAATTATTGGAAAATGATTCGCGCTACATTTCATACCAAGGTAAGTACATACATAGCAGCACGATAAATATGGAAAAAAGAGAAGAATACTCGTACTACTATACTATATAATAATTAAAATCAATCAAACTGATAAAATAAAATCACGTGAGTTAATTAGTGTCTAACAAGTTGTAAGACCCTCAACAAAAATTCAATCAATTGATGCTTTCAATCAGTTCCGTTAAAGTTTCTTCAAAATAAACAAAGAAAAAAATATGGACAAATATTTATTTAATTCATTTATTTATTTATAACAAACAAAAAATTTAAAATTTGCAATTCTCTGTGATATTCTCAATCATAAAAAGATTTCTCATATTTCCCGCTTAAAATTTATAATAAAAACATTTCAAGTTTCTGTTAAATATTTACATTTTTGCGATGGATTTTGTTTTTTTGCATTCATAAACAAAAAATACATGCATGAAGTTTGCAAACTCAGCAGTAAAGATTCCTTTGTTTATTATTGTAAATCAAATATTTAATTTTTTATTTTTTTATTTTTTCATTCACCATAAAAGCAAATAATTTTTTTCAATTCAATTCTCTTTGATGATGATGGGATTCAAGTAAAGATTTATTGCAAGAAATCGTATTTTGATTATATAATAAGGGGTGTCAGAAGATGTCTTAAACATTCCTTAATAATAAACCAAAATGAAGTAAAAATGCAATAAATTTTTAAATGATTGGATCATGATTAAATTTAAAGTAAGCAGACAAAGAGAGAGAGAGAGAGTATATTATGTATTCTTTATCAAGAGAACCTGATATATGAGAAATATTATTAAAAAACAAAATACTTGTATAAATAAAAACTTGATCCGTACATCTTTAGACAAAAGATTAGTTTGATAAGTGAAACTGATGAATGAATAATCAATTAAATATTCTTTGTCTCAACATAATGATGATAGAATAACGATTTTCACATCTTTAACTAACTAACTATTTATCTTTAAATCAATATCCACCGTTCATGAGAAACATATTAATAAATAATGTTTTTTTTTTTTTGTTTGATATCTCATTACTATAACAATAAATTTAATTTCAGTAAAATAGAAATTGATCTTTTTATTGATTGAGAATTTATGAGAGAAATATTCATTATTCTCAGACCTTTCCTTGTATTTCAAATTAACAAATCATGACATTTGTATGATAAAAAATTTATTTATTATTTAACTACAGTATACTTGATGATTGTCGATATTATCTTTAATAGTTATATTTTTCTCGTAAACTCAACAGATTTAATGTCATCAGCAAAACGTTTCTATGATCCTGACACGACCACATTTTCTGAATTGTTATTCGATGTTGGTCGAAATCAAGTGATTGTCGGTGCCAGGTAAGTTACATTAGTTAGTTTTATAATAACAAAAACGTGACTCTTTTGCCACCTCAGAGAACAAGAGAATGTGACTAATGAATGTTATTGAAATCGACACTTTAGTACTACTAAATTATACTAAATGGATAAACGGATTTAAGGCTTCATTGCACATATGAGTGTGAGGGCCATTTGATGTGTTTGTTAGGAGGAAATGAGTCAGTCTACACTAAAATTGTCCAGTATGACTGACTTTGCTTTATAAAATACAAAACACTTCAAAGAAATTAACACAGTTTTTGATAAAAATGATAAAAATTAACAAAAATTATTCATTTGCTTTCTGGGGGACTTTGATACTTTCAATTTAAAACATAAAAAGCAATGCTGATAAGAAAATAGTGGCCAAGATATTAGTAGCAATTAAGCTGTATATATCTTTTAGATAGTCCCATGTGATAACGTTAACAACAACTAAGGAAAATCACCCTTATGAGTTAATTTTTATCAAGAACATATACCATAATAATTCAGTCACAATCATACTAAAGATTATAAGTAGCGTCGTCTGTTGATTGTTACAATAAAAGGGGAAAAATTACAAAACTAACCCAAAAACTTGTTACCAAATCCTCTAAAAAAAACTGATAACAAACGAAACTTGCATAAGTAAATATATCTAAACAATCTAATGACCATAACAGAGAAGGGCCGCCTTTAACCACATGTGGGGAATTATGAAACTTAAGTACTATAAATAGATATAAACTGAAAAGTACGCCAAAAGCAATGAAAAGCAAGATGTTGTTTTGCGTTTTTATCTCTTCTTTACAATGAAAGAAAACAACGTGTTAATAAAAGATAAGATACATTGCTTGTCTTGAAGAGTCTAGGTACACTATTCGTATCTATCTTAAGATACGTACTTTCTGTTTTACGTATGAAGAAAAACAAACAATAGCAACAAGTGCTGGATTGACTTTATTTTTGTTTTTTCTGTTTTTCATCTTTCCATTTCTTGGGATTTTACCAGACTAAACTTACATATAGTATGTCTACCCATGTAATTCTAAAGCAGTATTCTTTTCTATCTATCTACATAACGTGTGTATGTCTGGTACATATGAGTATTTTCTTCTTTTATTTTCTCATTGTCTTACAACAACAATTGTAAGTGTGTATGTAGTATGTACTTTTATAGTACAGCAAAGTTGACACCTCGAAAGTTTTTCATTTATTTTTTATGTGTTGAACGTACGATGAGTTGAGTCGAGAGTCGAACCGAGTCTTCTTTGGTGCAGCAATAAAACACAAAAATATAGTAAAATACTATAAGGCGATAAGAACCACAAAATGTTGCTGATAGTCAGTAATAGTCAGTCATTCCGTGTCGTGTAGTGTTGCTTTGCTGTTACTCGTCTTTCGTCTTTCTATTTACTTCTACTGTCTGCTTGGATTGTTTATACAATACTATGAGTTTGTCGCCATATCATGTCGCATCGTAACATGACTTAACCCATTAGCACAGACTGTATGCATATCAGGTACACATAAACAACAAACTACACGTGTAAGGTGTTGGTAGCTTTGGAGTTGGACTCTTTATCATAAACAGTCGTCGTCAATCATTCATCACTCTTTTGAGTATGAATATGTGAGATACAAATGCATATACATATATATATATATGGTTTCTCCACACATGATTTTCCTGTCTGTACGTACATATTACCTATTAACTTTAATTTTAGAACATAAAAAAGCTTTGATGAATTTTTTTTTAAATAAAGAAAACATATTTTTGTCAATTGAATTGTTTATTAATTTTGGGTAAAAGTTTATCAAACTGTGCAGGTCAGCATGACTTGCAAGACAATCTAAGAATGTCAATTTAATCTGTCCCTTTAACTATTCACAGTAACTTCTACACATCATGAAACTAACAGGCCATTCACACCGAACTGTTTCATTGAGAATCGATTTTACGTTCAGACCGGTGATTCTGGATCATGAACAGCTGTTTTTTTGTTTGTTTTGCTTATACACTCTTTGACAAGTTGTGCCATGATCAGCAGTTTTTTGTTATGGTTTGAAAGAAAACCAGAAGAAAACCGATTTCAAGTAGCACAAATAGAATGCGCATTATTAAGGATAACTCAGAAACTACTGGACAGATATTGGTCAAATTTATATGTGAACCACATGAAAAGCACCAGATTTCAAATAAAAAGAGAATCATCAAAATTGGTTCTCTAAGAAAAAAGTTCTGAGGTAACAAACAGATAACTATTGGTCAGATCTTGATCTTATTTATATGGGACCACATGACAAGCACCAGCTTTCAAATAAAACCTCCTTCTTTTTTTGAATTCGGTTAAAAAGAGTAGAAGTCTGTCGATAATGACAGTTGCAAACGCTAATGACCGAAAATTATCTAACACTATCAGAAATTTACCAGCCCTGTTTTGATTCACAGCCGATTCCATTGTTGAATCTACCTGAATCGATTCACATTCTACAAGAACAACTGTCTATTTTCTTTGTGGTTGTTGTCCGATTCAATGGTCGATTCAACATAGAATTGATTTATGCTCGATGTAAATGGCCTATTAGCAAGAGGCTATTAAAGCAAACACTTTTACTTTAACACTCCATTTCCCAAAGAAGATAGTTCAATTCTTTGTATCATAACCATTTGAATTATAAAAGTCCGTTCAAAGTTTAGGAAGCTTGGATATAAACATGAATGTATTGAACTCCGAAGCATTAAATTTTGTCTGTTCAGTTGTATAAAATGATATTTCATTGAATACTAAAGGAGTCATAAACAATTCAATCAAATTAATAAAGATTCCCTTCGCTAAGTTTATTTATCACATAATTCTGACTTAAATTACAAGTTCATTAACATTCAAACGATGACTCAAAGAAAGTGCCAAATTTCTTTTAAATGCAATACAGGAATAAAATACAGACCTATTAGCCCTTTTCATATTTTTATACTCAACACTTTTAAGCCTTCAAAAGAAAACTGGCGTTAAATACTTAAACCGAAAATATAAATTCATGCATTAAATTATTGAGTTAATTACGACGCCACTGACCTCAGTTCAAATGACACAAACAAACCATATGATCCTTTTACCATTTCATTTCTCGAGTCAGTCATTATGACTGTTTAAACTTACAGTATTCTTACATAATACTCAAATTACATCAGTCAGGCGGCCAAAAAGAAATGCTGCTTTCGAAATATGACTATGCAGAAATTGTGTTATATCAAGAGAAAGAAAAGAAACCATGACATGACATGGCAAGTCACTGACTGCTTTGCTCCTTACATTTCTCAAACACTTGACTCATTTGCAGGATCAAATTTCGGCGATAATTTCCTTTCATATATTTTATTGTTTGTTTCTTAAAGTCAAGTAGTTATTACTACCCTCCCTGATGTTCAATAAATAAATGCATTTCGAAATTCAAAGGCATTGTTTAATTAAATTTTTACTACCACATTTTCGTAATATAATATTTATTTTTTTTTTAATTTTATATTCATGTATCTACAATAAAATAAATGACTCAAATACTTTACTTTACTTCAGTTATGAATCCTACTTCAAAAGTCAATAACTTGTGTTCCTTTTACTAGTTCAATTTCCGTTGAAACTTTCTTTGATCATCATAGTCATCCGACTTTGGATGGGTTTTTTGTTAATCCAAATTCATATTTTAAATTACATATTTAGCTTAACATTTTTATTGTACACTATGATATTGGACAAGGTTGTTAAATGTCACCTTCTTTTAGGTAGTTTTCGCAATAAACAAGTCCCAAAGATAAGCTTATTTCTTTATAATCACACACATTATACATTGTAACTTATCGGGTGCGTACAACAATATTTAGTTTCATAATTATCACAATTCAACTCATTATCAGCTTCATTCAAGCCGAAACCATTAAAAATATATGCCTTCAACCTATTTCCGTGCTATAAAAAAAATTGGATTCTCACTTTGCGATTCTTACTCATTTTTCACTTTATAAGAAACGAAAAAAAACAATAAATATTTAAACTAGAATCTTTTTTATCATCACGCCTATATTTGCATAGCTCACGTAAAATACAATTTGAGAACAGAAAAACAAAAAAGAAACAACACCTTAACATATAAATGATTTGCACATGCAAATCAACTGAAGTTGTTGATACTTAGTATTGTAGATAAATACATAGGTATAAAATATTGTTGTATGTATCTTAATAGTGTCGCTGTTATACTCTGTCTGTCATTTCAATGTTGAATGCTAATTGACAAGGCCGATTTCTATCACATCTACATACGTCTTATGACGACAACTAGGCGTTAAATAGAAATTCGTTAGAGTTCTAGATATTCAGTTTATCTAAACACATTTATGGAAATACGAAATATTAACTTCAAAGCGAAACAAATCAATTTAACCATGAATAAGAAGATAAGAGATGTGATAAGTGGATACACAGTAGAAGAGAGGTAAAGTACTTACATATATTTGGTCTCAAAAATTTTATAAAATTTTGTAAAGGAAAAGAAACTTTTCTGAAATACAATGTATTAAATAAATATGTTGTAAGGTATAGATAATAGCGTGGATATTAAAGCCTTTATTTCATGGAATATGAATGGTAGGTTCAAAAGGTGTCTCATTTTGTGTCAGCGGGTTTAATCCACTAGTAACGGAATTATTGAGGTGAGTCTGAAGATATACAACAATACTCCTTTTCGGATAAATCTTCAGATTTCATGTATTATCTCCAGGATCTGAAGATTCTGATAAATTGTAGTCTTCTATCTATTATTTGCATGAACAGTTCGCAATAACCCTATTCTCAAGATTTGCCCCCCCAGTGACTTTTATCTGTTCGCAGACCTAAAAAAAAGCTATATTTTGAGGCCAAAGATAAATCGTTATTTAAGAACAGGCCTGGAATGATTTTATTGCTCTTAAAGAAGAATATGCTAGAGAATAAAATTAAATTGCATCGAAAAAGTAGTGTTTTAATCAGTAGATTGCGGACTTATCAGTCGTTCTATGATTAGCTACAGGTTAGCCAAAAAACATATCATATGTTATGACAAAGAATATGTTATAAATCATATATGATATGATCAATCAATCAGATTGTGTGCGATTGAATATTATATTTGACCTACGATTTTTATATAGGAATTATGTATCATATTTTACAAATTGCACCATCATATGATAAGAATAATATCATTTTGATATCCTTAACTCAACAATTCTTTTTAAAACTATATTATGATTCGACTATATGGGTAATTACAATTTACAGAACTGAAACTGACTTTATGAACCCACGTTTGTGTAAAGTAAAATATGAAAAATATTACAATTTAAAGTTCATACTTATTTTCTCAATCAATCATTCATGTATTTGTTAATTCATTCACTTGACTTAAAATTGCTTATTCAACTAGTACAACAATTTGTTAAAATAATAAAACAAGCGTAAAATCAACAAACATATGAAGACCTTAATCCAATTACGCATACGCAATGTTGTTCACTTGCAATACTCAATAATAATAATAATAATAATCAATGAAAGTACACTTATCAAGTTTTAATTCAACTACTGAATTATTTATTTATTTATTTATTTATTTGTTTAAAGATTTTATTCCGTCATATGAAGATACATATGGAGTAGATATAATATTCCATGATATATCTTTTTGATTTTATTTAAGTTTTCTGTAAATAAAATATTTTTTTGCAGTTTAATTTTGATTTTACTTTAGTTTTTTTTTTTTGTCAGCTTTCATGCTTAAAGTAGGTAAATAATGATTGCGATTACTTGACACTTTTCGTGACAATTTCAACAACAAAAACAAATTCAATACAATATTATAAGAAGAATAACAACAATAAAAATATATAAAAGAAGAAGAGGGAATCCAACTATGTATATATGTATACATAGATACAACAACAGTAACAGTCACAACCAATATCGATGACAATCAGCAATTAAAAATTTGCGTGGCGAACGACGTTAAGTCTATGCGAATGTTTTCTTTTTTTAGTTTTTGTTGATTATTTTTTATGGTGAAAAATAAAAGGTTTTTGCACTTTAGTTTTTGCAACCCTTGTTTACGATTTACGTTTTACGTTACTTTTGTCACGTCATCTGGGAGTGAGTGTGAAATACAAGTTAATTTTTCATGATTTTGCATTTTATATTTCCGGTTCGTTATAAGTCAAAATATATTAATTAGTAGGTTTTTATTGCACATTTTCCTTTCCTTCATACTTTTCACAACACAGCGTAATGTGTATAATCATTGTAATGAATAGGTATGAGACCCCACAACATATTGTGTGTATTTGAATGATCAGCATGATTGCATGATTGATTGCTATATTCTGTCCTTCCATCCGAAGTAGTTTTTCATTTCTCACTTTCTTTTTCTTCATACATTTCCACAACACTACATAGAATATATAATTACTGTAACGCCTTGGTCTGAGACCCCACAAAATATTGTATGTATATTGCAAGAGAAATGGATTAAGGCAATCTTCGAAACCCAATTATTCAATTGAAATAATTGTTTGCCTATAGGCGAACCGAAACCTGTAGCAACCAAAGGATCAACTGGCACCATCAAAGGCAATACCAAGCCGTGAGCTACCTGCGACATCCGCACCCATCCAACCCCACCTGTATCCGGTAAAACTAAACCTGATAATGTGTGGAAGGAAGTGCGACGAAAGGGAAAAGGCACGGAGAAACGACAACGCATAAGCTCCAGTAGAAGTTCACCTTTCCGCGTTTCTCTTACTTTACTGACCTTCGAATCAAACAGCAACCAGAGTAACAGGAGTTTGGCTCGAAGGTCAGTACAGTAAGAAAAACGCGGAAAGGTGAACTTCTACTGGAGCTTAAGTGTGGAAACAGTAAAAATGCAAAGCAGTATGAAACGGCCATAACCAAGGCCCTGGAGGAAAAAGTTGACGTAAAACTCTCTACAAACAAAACACTGTGGAATGTTGGGATCTGGATGAAGTAACTCCAGATGATGTAGAAGAAGCAATATCCCAGATTTGTGTGGCATAGAGATATCATATATAAAGGCCGCAGAGGCTTGACAACTATTAGGTACGACGGGGCTCTTATGACTGGGATGAGTGGAAATCAGTCGTCGATCAGATGCTATTGCTGCCTCTGTTTCGTTCATGTTTCCCATCAGTGCAAAAGATCAGTAGATCGTACAGGGGAGTGCCTACGATGTGGTAACAAAGATCATATGGCCAAAGAATGCCAAGCAACACCTAAGTGCTAAATCTGTACTGCTGAGAGCAACGATCACCTCACAGGATCCTTCCGGTGCCCTATGTACAAAAGAGCAATGAAAAAACTGAACATACAACATCTGTATAAAACATTTTTCGTTACAGAATTTAATTCAAAATAATGATTATCGTTGCTTATTTGTTTTGAAAACCATCGTATATGAAATGTGTATAAGCTTGGATAGATATTTTCATTGATTACTGCAATCTTAAAAAACTATTCCCATCAATACCCATTATTTTTTTGAAAAACCAAACCCATAGGTCTCTCACCCAAATACTCTACAAGTAACTTTCTCTAATTCATACAGAGATTTCATACAATAAAGGTTCTTAACAAATTTTACCCAACTAAAAGTATAACAAATAATATTGTATTAATTTACAAAGAAAATACATCTATACTATAGTCATACGATCTGAATTAGTTCGATAACTACTATATACATTCGGTATTGAGTAAATAATTATTGGCAAACTTCAGCACGATATTTCAACATTCAAAATGGATGTAATGGATAAACTACTTTTACTAAACTTTAAGAGTTTCTCATGAAAAATGAGTAAATTTACAGGCAATAAATGTCAATTAGTGGTCATTTTTAAAGATTCCATCATCTGTAAATAATTTTCAGAAAATACTTTTACTTAAGTTAAATACGTACATAAATAGAATCATAAACTTATCTGAAACTGTGTCAGCAATTGTGAGTGAGCCTATATGTATATAGTTATGCACTTCAAATGCCAAAAATGTGAATTGAAAATTATATGAATTTAAATGGAAAACTTCAACCAGAAGCTGCAAGTATCTAAGCCAAACAGAGAGACAGACAGACAGACGCACCAAATCAAGATAATGATTTACGCAGTTATCTTAGGTAAACAAAAAATTGTTTTATTGGTATTTTTTCTCCTATTTTTTAAGAGCTGTCAAAAATTATAATGGCATGAGCAAAGGTACATATATTTTTACCAAAAGTGCATTTTGAAAACCAAATCTATTAAAATCGTCAAAAAGACTTAACGTAACGCAAAAATTGACGCCAAAAGATTGAATGCGCAACACGCAAAGAGTTGATTAGCAAACTAACTATCTGACTGTCTGACTGACTGACTTAGTTGGGTTTAAAAAATTTCAAATTTCTGAGCAAAGCGTAGGTGATTGGGGCTAAACCTAAGAAAAGAAATAACTGCATGCCATGGCAATTTTGTTCACATTTGGTAGTTTTTTAATTACAATGAATAAACGCTCGAGCGGCGCGTTTATTACCAACGAGATATATGGCATAGGTACATGTAACATGTATGTATCGAGCAACCTGCTCAAGTGAGCCATAATTCCTTCGACATGTCACATTTAAATTGTGGCACAGCTGCCGAATGGCAGATTGGCGTTTTGGACTGGCCAGAATCAATTCATATTAATGCGCGGGCAGGTGTCTTGAGGAGCGCCCCAAGCAGCCGCCAAATAGGCGCTAGACAACCACCCACGCATGGCGGTAATGGTACAAAATAAATTGAACACAGCTTTAGCTGGAGATTGTAAGCCAACAGTTAGCTACAAAAGATACAAAAGGCTTTTTGTTTGCTTGTCTTAACTGTCGTTGTTGCATGTTGCCAAGTCAAGTTGAGTTGAGTTGTTGTTTTGAGTTACCTTTTGCGCAAGGTGTGCAAATATTTAATGATTCAGTGGCGTCACATAGGATATTTGTTACTGTTTTATCTTAACATATACTTAGAAGAGAGAATCTTAAATATAAAAAAATTAAGACAGAATATTTAGTTTAGAATATTGAATATTTCTTACTTTTTCGACCCCCATTTTCATATTGATTTGTTATAAAATACATAATTCAGCAGTCCCAACTTCATCGGAACTAGAATAAAACATGCCTTTATAAACTGAGGGAATAATATGCATTGGACAACCTAATCTGGGTGCCTGAACATAGTGGATATTTTGGGAATGAATGAAAAGGTAGATGAACTCGCCAGAAAATGATATGCTAACGTCCTCAATGGACCAGCGCCATTCTGCGGACTGCC